>CM049844.1:1893066-1968066 GCA_027422415.1 Schizothorax lantsangensis | reverse complement strand
TAGAGTGTGGCACCAGGTGTCTTCAATATTGAACCTTTTCACAATATTCTAATTTTCTGAGATACTGAATTTGGGGTTTTCATTAGTTGTCACTTATAATCATCAAAATTAAAAGAAATAAACACTTGAAATATATCAGTCTGTGTGGCATGAATGTATACATTATACAAGTTTCACTTTTTGAATGGAATTAGTGAAATAAATCAACTTTTTGATGATATTCTAATTATATGACCAGCACCTGTATATTCTGCTATATATGACCCTGGAGCACAAAACCAGTCATAAGGGTCAATTTTGTGAAATTGAGATTTATGCATCATCTGAAGCTGAATAAATAAGCTCTCCATTGATGTATGGTTTGTTATGATAGGACAATATTTGTAAATCTGGAATCTGAGGGTGCAAAAAAATCTAAATATTGAGAAAATCATCTTTAAAGTTGTTCAAATGAAGTTCTTAGCAATGCATATTACTAATCAAAAATTAAGTTTTGATATATTTATGGTAGGAAATTTACTAAATATCTTCATGGAACATGATCTTAATATTCTAATGATTTTTGTCATAAAAGAAAAACGTATAATTTTGACTCATACAATGTATTGTTGTCTATTGCTACAAATATACCTGTGTTACTTATGACTGCTTTTGTGCTGCAGGGACACATATTATGAACCTTATTCACTCTGATTCATTAATTTGATATGAATCATCTGATATTTTGATTTGAGACATCCAGATCCAAATAAAAAGAGAAAATTTATAATGATTTATATTAACAGGGTTTCCCAAAATAGGGTTCGTGAGTTGATAAAAAACTAATAATTAATTAACTTCTAAAAAATTTTTTATTAAAATAAATCATTAAAAACAAAACTCTTTTGATTTAAAGCAATCGAGATCCAATTAAAAAGAGAAAACAATCAAAATCATTTTTTAAAGATTTATAACAGGATTTCACAAAATGGGATTCGTGAGTTGATTTAAAAAAAAAAAATTAAATAAGAAGATATTCAATTAAAATAAGTAATTTAAAAACAAATGTCTTTTAATTTAAAGAAATCGAGACCCAAATAAAATAAGGACAAAATAACGAGACATTAGTTTTCATTTCTGATTAATTTAATTCACTGATTATACAACAAAAAAGATGTTTACTATTAAAAAAAAAGATACTATTACTTACTGTTAAATCATAGAAATTTTAAATAAAAACAGTCATCAAAATTAAAATACAATAAAAATAATAAAATAAATTAGCACTCATTTCTGAAGTATTTAATTCACTGGATTATCCAGATTTATTTATTTAAAAAAAATAAAAATATTTATTTATTAAAGAAAAAAATTATGTATTGACATTTCGTTAAAAATAAATAAATAAATAAATATATAAATAAATATATAAATATATTTTTTCCATTATGTAAAACAACCTAGTTTCCCAAAGTTGTTAAATAACTAATAATTAATTAAATCATAAAGATGCTAAATTAAAATAAATGATTTGAAACAAATAATAATAATAAAAAATATATATATATTGTTTACCTGCATGTAAAACAGCATCAGAGAACTGTGAACATGTGAATGTGTTAAATTACTGAACACTTATTTTTTTTTAGTTCAAAGGTTAACTGACAAAAACGTTTGGGAATTCAATCCTTCGTTTTTTTTCAATTCAATCAATCATTTTGGGAATGCATTCAATTCTAAGCATCACATCGGTTAGCAGGGCACAAGCACAAGTTAGTGTCAGTTAGACGGCGTCTCTCTCTTTCATGCTGCTGGATCTCTTAATAATAGATCTGAGAGAGCGTTTGATGTGACTGCTGACCTGTGGGATGGCCGTTCTCTCTCCTCGTCTCCTGCGTCTGCGTCTGTGCAGACAGACTCTCTCTGAGCAGCTCCAGCTGCGCGGCGTGGATCTGAGACAGACTGATGCGCTGAGCCTCCAGCTGCAGACGACACTCCTCCTGCAGACGCACACAGACATGAACACAGAGACTAAAATACATCAGAGACTATCAACAAAAACAGGCCTGAAGTTAATGCAAAATCATATCAAATCAAAGGTCAGTTACAAAATCAGCCCGTTATTTAAAGGGGGGGTACAATGCTGTTTCATGCATTCAGAGTTGTTTACACTGGTAAAGAGTTGGATTCTCATGCTAAGCATGGACAAAGTTTCAAAAAAAAATTTGGACGTATAACAGAGTATTTCTGTGCCAAAAATCTCACTTCCGGATTCGTACAAGTTTCGGAGAGTTTTTTTCGATCGTTGTTCTTGATGACGTAAACGACGGTGGAACTCCTTATATGGGCATTTCTCCCGGAAGAACACGCCCCTGCACGCATCGACCGGAGCGAGAGCAGCCAATCAACACGCTTCAATCGGCAGCGCTGCACGGGACTCGCTCGGGAAGAACGTCTCTAAAGAAGTGTGTTTTTGGTTGTGAGGGAAAGATAACCTTGTTCAGCTTCCCAAAACAACCCAGCGTTACGTGAACAGTGGATATAGTTTGTTTTTCCGGGGCAGCAATGGAGTTTCTCAAGTGTTTTGTTGACGAACGTTTTATAAACAAGGCCCAATTCGACGCTGGATTTGCACATGGTTTAATACTGAAAGATGGAGCGGTCCCAGCTATAAAAGATCCCGGTCATGATTCAGAACTGCAGATGGTGAGTGAAACGGCATCAAATGTCTGTGTTTTGTTGGCGATCGGAGCAAGTGCTCGTCACTCTTTAGCTCCGCCCACGACACGCCTTCACTCTTTAGCTCCGCCTGCGACACACCTTCACTCTTTAGCTCCGCCCACACGGCACGCCTCCAGGAGCTCGGCTTTTTTCGGAGAGAATCGTAAATCTGTATCTTTCTTTTATAAATATGATAAAAGTAAAGACTTTTTGGAGATATGTTTAAAAAATTAAAAAAAAATATTAAAAAATAAATTAAATTTAAAAAAATATTAAAAATGTTTAAATAAATAAATACAATATTTTTTATAAAAGCAGCAAAGCCTGATTTTGGACCATTATGATTTGTTGCTGAGACATTATTTTTATGATAATTAAATATCCTCTTACTCTCATAACACTAATGTGAAAAATAATTATATTATCTACACTGTAAATAATTTTTACATTATGGTAACATTCCATTATTTTATTGAAAATTAAACAAATCCAAATAAAGTAAAAAAAAATTGTTTTTTATAAAAATCAAATAAAACTAAATATTTTATAAAGCAACTAAGCTTGTTTTAGGACCATTAAGATTTGTTTCCATGAGATAGTTTTAATAAGTTCATCCAAAAAAAATCAACTGGTATGTTTGCATCCTGAAGAGTGAAAACACACTGTATGCTTTTAAAACGTTTATCTGTTTAGTTCGATTGGCCTGAAATGTCAACTTCAGACTCAACCAATGGCGTGAGACCGGGGGCGGGACTATCTGATTGACTGACCAATGACCAGACAGTAGGATCGTTTGGTATTTCTGCAATTAGTATCTGTTTGGTGCCACTAAATATTAAACTAATATTAATTAATTAAACTAAAACCATCAAAGTTCATTTAGTTAATTATAATAAAATGTATTTAGTTTATAATACTAATCTAAAACTATAAACGTTATAATTATTTATACTAAAATGTTTTTATTTAGTTTATAATACTAATCTAAAGCTAAAATCATAGAAATGTATTTATTTAGTTTAACTAAACCATATCATAACTTAACCATAAAAAATTACTTTATTATACTAAAAGTAATTTTTTAGTTTATTTATATGAAACAAAAACCATAAAGTATTTATTTTGCTTATTATACTAAACTAAACCTAGGGCTGGACGATATGGCCAAAATTGATATCACGATATATTTTTTAATTTCAGTCGATACGATATAATTCAGATATCGATATGAACACTATTTAAAAAAGCCTTATAAAAACTGCCAAGAATGCCCACAACAGATGTCTGTTCCTACAAACTTATGAAAAATTAATTTGCCAAGTCTATGAACTCCTCCTATTAAACTGTATAATATTTTAGGGGGGAAAAAACAACACAAATTAATGTTCACCTTTTATTTGTATTTAGCCTTCATACAAACAAGAAATGTGAAATCACTGTCAAATAAACATCTCAGACTCACCTTATTAATATTAATATCTTTAACTTCAAACTATAGGCTAACATACACTACCAGTCAAAAGTTATTGAACAGTAATATTTTAGTTTTTTTAAAGAAGTCTCTTCTGCTCAGCAAGCCTGCGTTTATTTGATCCAAAATACAGCAAAAACAGTAACATTTTGAAATATTTTTTACTATTTAAAATAACTTTTCTATTTGAAAATATTTTAAAATGCGAGTTATTCCTGTGATTTCAAAGCTGAATTTTTAGCATCATTACACCAGTCACATGATCCTTCAGAAATCATTCTAATATTCTGATTTGCTGCTTAAAAAACATTAATTATTATGTTGAAAACAGCTGAGTAGAATTTTTTCAGGTTTCTCTTATGAATAGAAAGTTCAGAAGAACAGCATCTATCTGAAATAGAAATCTTTTGTAACATTATAAATGTCTTTATCATCACTTTTGATCAATTTAAAGCATCTTTGCTAAATAAAAGTATTAATTTCTATAATCCCCCCCAATCTGATTCTCTGCCAGTAGGAGGCGCTGTGAGAGCGGTCACTAGCGGTTTCCACGGTAACGGCTGTGATTCTCTGCCAGTAGGAGGCGCTGTGAGAGCGGTCACTAGCGGTTTCCACGGTAACGGCTGTGATTCTCTGCCAGTAGGAGGCGCTGTGAGAGCGGTCACTAGCGGTTTCCACGGTAACGGCTGTGATTCTCTGCCAGTAGGAGGCGCTGTGAGAGCGGTCACTAGCGGTTTCCACGGTAACGGCTGTGATTCTCTGCCAGTAGGAGGCGCTGTGAGAGCGGTCACTAGCGGTTTCCACGGTAACGGCTGTGATTCTCTGCCAGTAGGAGGCGCTGTGAGAGCGGTCACTAGCGGTTTCCACGGTAACGGCTGTGATTCTCTGCCAGTAGGAGGCGCTGTGAGAGCGGTCACTAGCGGTTTCCACGGTAACGGCTGTGATTCTCTGCCAGTAGGAGGCGCTGTGAGAGCGGTCACTAGCGGTTTCCACGGTAACGGCTGTGATTCTCTGCCAGTAGGAGGCGCTGTGAGAGCGGTCACTAGCGGTTTCCACGGTAACGGCTGTGATTCTCTGCCAGTAGGAGGCGCTGTGAGAGCGGTCACTAGCGGTTTCCACGGTAACGGCTGTGATTCTCTGCCAGTAGGAGGCGCTGTGAGAGCGGTCACTAGCGGTTTCCACGGTAACGGCTGTGATTCTCTGCCAGTAGGAGGCGCTGTGAGAGCGGTCACTAGCGGTTTCCCTGGTAACGGCTGTGATTCTCTGCCAGTAGGAGGCGCTGTGAGAGCGGTCACTAGCGGTTTCCACGGTAACGGCTGTGATTCTCTGCCAGTAGGAGGCGCTGTGAGAGCGGTCACTAGCGGTTTCCACGGTAACGGCTGTAATCTAAGCAGCTCCGCTCATGAACTCTACTTTATCAGATAAAATGAAAATGCCATCAAAACTATTCTGAAGACAGTCGTTTCCCTTCAGAGATACACTCATATAAATCACCCGCGCCGCGTCTTGTGAGTCTTTATCTGAAACAAACATCTAACAAAAGCGTTCATATGAGCCACACACACACACACTTCAGCACACACACACACACACACTCACACACACTTCAGCACACACACACACACTTCAGCGCACACACACACACTTCAGCGCACACACACACACACACTTCAGCGCGCACACACACACACACACACACACACACACACACTTCAGCACATCACGAGACTGAGAGGCTCTTTTATATGAGACACAAAGAGCAGAGAGGGTCCGGCTCTGTCCTGATTGATGTGTTAACAGCCAGAAACCAAGCATTTTAATGACCGTCACAAGAAGATGGAGATCGAGCAGCAATTACAGAGAAAGATCTGCTGCGCAGGAATCACCACCAATGCTTTAATAGCAGGTTTCTGATAAATGTCAGAGCTACACTAACACTAAAATACAAATTCACCTAATAGCACTTAAACCGCACACACACACACACTTAAGCACATTTACACACATTGTACTAAGAAATGACTTTTTTGAAGTTCAGTGTGTTACTTGCCAATTCTTTATGAACTTCACTAACAATTTCTGAGTGAAAATTGATTCCAAGTAAATCCAACACCTGTTTTTTTCCTCCTAAACCGCTGAGCTGCAGCTGTAAGCTGAAGATGAACAGCAAGAGTTTGATTGACTCAGACAGACGGATACTTACATGCTCCGCGCCGTGCATTTCCCGCGGCTGCATCATGAGCGAGGCTCGGACCGCGTCTCCATCGGCCCGAGCGTCTCCCGTCTCCACCTGCGGATCACAAACACACACAGAGCCATCAAACCACACACACATTTACATATCAACAGCACCTTCACCTGCACTGAAGAACAACCGAGGAAATGATGTCAATTCATAAAATCAGCCCATTTAATTGAGAATTAGAGATCAGAGAGACGGTGGAAAATGATCTGAAAAAACTAAGTTACAATTAGTGTAAGAAAACTGTGACAAAATTGCAAAGAACATGTCTAGGTCATATTTGCAACTAAAATATATAAATATATATTTTTAAAATATAAAAAATATATATTTTTAAAATATAAAAAAAATATTTTTTAAAAGTTTTAAAAAGGTAAAATATTTATATTTTATTTATATTTATTTATTTATATTTGTCACTATAAATAATAATATCGTTTTTCTTCATAACAGCAACTACGCATATTTTTAGGACCATTAAGGTTTGTTGCCATGTGACATTATTTTCATCATAATTAAATTTTCATATCATCATTACTGACAAATAAAAAATAAATGAAATATTCTCTCTCTCATAACAGTAATGTGAAAATGATTGGATTAGAATTAGATTATCCTGGTAATATTTGTGCTTCCATTAATTTAATTTAAAAAAAGGCATAATTTGTTTAATTGCCGATTTGAATTGGTTTAATTTAAAAATAAAATAAAATAATAAATAAATAAAATAATCCAGATTTACTATGACAATGAGATTAATGTGCTTAATTGTCATGAAAAAAAATTATAATATAATATTATAATTAAATAATATAAAAATGCAAAACAAAACTAAATCATAATGGGCTTTAAATGTGCTACAGAAATACACATGATTTTCTTTACACAAAAATATCTTCCGTTTGCATGAGATTCACCCATAAATGGTGTTTTGGGGGAAAAAATGAAGAGTTAAAGTGTAAATGATGAGCTTTTAAAGCAGTCTATATTCACTAATTTTCCTTCAGAGCTGCTGAGATCAAAGAGTGTCACACAAACGGGAGAATAAAGCTCATCTGTCTCTCTCTCTCTCTTTTATACCACAATCTCTCTCGCCCCTCCATCGCCCTGCACTCTGGCCGATTCGAAATCATCTCTCGTCCCTCAAACGCACATCAATTCCTCCCACAGTGTTCACCTGCAGTGATAAATCCTCTGAGAAAGCTTTCAAAAGCATCTACATCGAATCGAGCACAGCTGGTGCATTCTGAACGCAGTGCAATGCAGATAAACGCAGATCAACTGTTGCATCACGAGAGTAGCTGTAAAGCAAACAGCGACGGCTCTTACCTGCGGCGGGAGTCGTTCAGACGCTGATAGCTGCTCCTCGTGCGCTGCTGTGTGTGTGTGTGAAGTCCTCGCAGCCGTCTCTCTCTCCCTCCTCTCCTGCGCTGCTGTCGACGAGCGAAGAGCATCCAGTTCCTCCCGTGAAGACGAGATGTGCGTGTGATGCTTCTCTACAGAGCACAGCCCACCAGCGACGCTGCGGTCAGACTCCAGCGCTTCATCTCTGCCTCTCTTCAGCGTCTCCAGCTCTGTTTCCATCAGCGAGAGACGCTCCGTCAAGCTCTTCTTCTCGTTCTCAGCCGTCTCGAGCCTTTCCATCAGTTCAGAAGTGTCTTTTTCAATTGGCGTCTTCTTGAGCTCTTCTTCAAGACGTTTCATGTCAGTTTCCATCAGCGAGAGACGCTCCGTCAAGCTCTTCTTCTCGTTCTCAGCCGTCTCGAGCCTTTCCATCAGTTCAGAAGTGTCTTTTTCAATTGGCGTCTTCTTGAGCTCTTCTTCAAGACGTTTCATGTCTGTTTCCATCAGCGAGAGACGCTCCGCCAAGCTCTTCTTCTCATTCTCAGTCATTTCCAGTTTTTCCATCAGCTCAGTAGTGTCTTTTTCAATCGGTGTCTCTTTGAGCTCATCTTGGAGCCGTTTCATGTCAGTTTCCATCATCGAGAGACGCTCCGCCAAGCTCTTCTTCTCATTCTCAGTCATTTCCAGTTTTTCCATCAGCTCAGTAGTGTCTTTTTCAATCGGCGTCTTCTTGAGCTCATCTTCGAGTCGTTTTGCGTCAGTTTCCATCATCGAGAGACGCTCCACCAAGTTTCTATTCTCGTTCTCGGCCGTCTCCAGCTTCTCCATCAGCTCAGAAGAGTCTTTTTCAATCAGTGTCTTCTTGAGCTCTTCTTGGAGCCGTTTCATGTCTGTTTCCATCATCGAGAGACTGCTCCGTCAAGCTCTTCTTCTCGTTCTCAGCCATTTCCAGCTTCTCCATCAGCTCAGAAGTGTCTTTTTCAATCACTGTCTTCTTGAGCTCATCTTTAAGTTGTTTTGCGTCAGTTTCCATCAGCAAGCCTCTCCACCAACTTTTTATTCTCATTCTCAGCCATCTTCAGTTTTTCCATCATCTCAGTAGTGTCTTTTTCAAGGTGTCTCTTCTTCTCATTCTCAGCCATTTCCAGCTTCTCCATCAGCTCAGAAGAGTCTTTTTGAATCGCCGTCTTCTTGAGCTCTTCTTCAAGACGTTTCATGTCTGTTTGCATCAACGGCGTCTTCCCATCCACCTCCTCGTGTCTCGTCTGAAGATCTCTGAGCTTCGTCTCGTACTCCATGGCTTCTCTGAGCAAGCGCTCCTCCAGCTGTAGCTTAGCGTTCACCAGGCACGTGTACTCGTCCTTCAGCTCCTGGTAGTTCACCTCGAAGTTCTTCTCAGCGAAGGAGAACGTGTTTCTCTGCTTTTCGATCTCATCCTGCAGCTCCTTCAGTCGTGCAACCAGCTCCTCGCTCTCCGTCGCCCGATTCAGGTCGTTTTTCAACGCAACGATCTCCTCAAGCAGCGCGAGTCTCTCCGAAGCTAACGCCGCTCTCTCGCTCTCCACCGACCGCAGCTTATCCTCGAAATCGCCCAAAGCCTCGCGGTGCCTCACGCCCATCTCGTCGCGCAAGTTCTCCACGTTGAGCTGGCTTTCCCGCTGAAGGTCGTGGCGAAGTTGGGAGAGCTCCTCCTCGTGGCTAAACAAGAGCTGCGTTCGCAGACGTTCCAGCTCCGACTCCTGCGATTCGGCCATGCGGTCCAGCACCGCGTCTTTTTCCCGCTCCAGCATCTCGAGTTTGATCTTATAGTTGGTGATTTCGGATTCGTGCTTGGCTTCTAGTTCGCCGTTGGCTTTGTGCGCCAAATCAAGCTGCGCCTGCAGGTCGCTAATAGCGTGTTGCATTTTCTCTGGGCTTTGGATTTCCGCTCTTTGCAGCTCTTTACGCAAACGCTCCACCTCCTGCGCCAGACCGAGTTTTTCAGCGCTCGTCTGCGTTCGCTCCTGCTCCGCCTTTTCGCGCAACACTTGCGTCTCCTGCAGCTTCTGCTGGAGCTCGATGACCTTCACGTTTAGCACGTTAACGCCTCCGGCTCTCTGGAACAGCTGAGCTTTAAACCTCTCCAGCTCTGACTGATGCTGCTGGACGATCTTCTCGGTTTCCGAGCCGTGCTGCGCTCGGATTCGCTCCACCTCCGTCGCGTGTTGCGTGCGAAGCTCCTGTTTCATCTGCGTGATCTGCTGACCGTACATTTCGTCCAGTTCGGCTCGCAGATGCTCCATCTGTCGGCTCAAGTCGTCCTCGAGTCTCCGGAGCGTCTCGCTCTCCGACTGGCCTCCCTGGTGGCAGCGCTGCTGAAGGTCCTCGACGGTTTTCATGAGCTGCAGGATTTCTCCGGACGACATGCGCTCTTTCTGTCTGGACGTGGAGAGCTCTTTTTCGCAGTTGTCTAGTTCTTGGGTTTTCGCAGACAGATGTTTGTTGGCTTCCTCCACTTGTTGTTTGGAAGTCAGAAGCTGATCCTGAAGCTGTGTTATCAGACGCTGATGTTCGGTATTCAGTAAGTCCTTTTCTCGTAAACTCTGAGTAAACGATTCTTCAGATTGTGTGCGGACCTGATGACAGAAAAAAGCACAATTTTTAGTTTAAACAAGCTTTTTATTGCTGTCAAGCAAGTGCAATTTTTAAGTCTAATTAATTGCACAATGCCGACTAGGGCTGCGACGATAAATCAATGCAGAATCGATTCGTGGATCAATCTTTCGAATGCGTCACGATTCTCTCTGGAATCGATTCTGAGCTTATGTTTTAACAGCAGATGGCGCTCTAATCTAGTTTTTAGCCACACACTCAAAATCCTCAAGAAGAAGAGCGCTGAAGAAAGCGCTGAAAAGTCATGTAATTTCACCTCGGCTCTTGCTTTTATGACGTGAGATTAATGTAAACACAGCCCACGGTAAACACCCTTATTCGCTTCAACATTTTCGCATTTTATGAATGATTATTTTAGGTTCAAGTGTGTGTAAGGATTTGGAAACGAGCAGAGTACGGCTGTTTCTGAAGCATCTGCTGTTCAAAACTAAGCTCAGAATCGACTCGAGAAAGAATCGCCATGCATTCGGAAAATCTCAGCTCTCGATTCACGATACATCGATTTATTTTCCCAGCCCTAGTGCTGACAAATCTAATTAATCTCCAATTAATCACACATCAGTTTTGGCTGAGAAATCACCCCCAAAAGATCATTTAAAGTCATTATTGTGTTAAATTGAGAAAAGCATTGAATGGACATTACAAAAATGCAGCTTTAGAAAGCAACATTTTGATTCAACATGGCATAAATAATGATAATAAAGGAGTATTTTTAATTTAATATTGAAATATAAAATGATTTTTAAAATATGCAATGATAATCTAAATAAGAAACCAAAAGCGTCAGTAACTGGCTGCGAGTCACTGTATTAATGAGTGAGTCATTGAATCATTCACTCAACCGATTCATTCAAACGGCTGATTCATTCATAAATGAATCAAGTGACTGTCTTTATGAATGGGTCACTGAGTCATTGACTCACTCAATTTGTTCAAAAACATGAATTCATTTAGTAACGAAACACTGCTTGGAGACATGCAACAGGTCTGGCGTGGCTTTGTTTGGAACTATTTTCGTTTGCGAAATTAAGCTAAAACAGATAATATTGTGTCTAAAATGTAACAATATTAGCTTCTTGTTTATTGAACGGTTGCATAAAATCAATATCACATTTGCAATCGTGTAGATATTTGGGAAAAAACAGCACTCCTGTTTGTGTAATACTGCTAGACTACGATATAAATATAAGAGGATAATTTTTTGTCCTTGTATCTTGAATTTTAGCTGCATTCTAATGGGCTACATCATGCAGTCAGTCAATTAACTCATTAAATCGACAGCCCTAATTTGATTCCTCAGATAATAAGCATAGAATCTGTAATTATTCAGCAAGCGTCTTTTTCACTCAGTTCACTTAAAGATGTCTGTTTGGTTGTTTTAATGAGGACTCGAGTGCGAAAACATGCCTGTGTATTAGCCATCAACTTGAACAATACTATTTTTTGGGTTTGATTTGAGCAAAGCTTATGACGCTGGATCGCATGACTGGAAACAGCTGCCTAGGGCTGATGGTCCGTTGAGTGGGCTGACTTGTTTTATAGTGAACTCACCCTCTCGGCTTCACTCAGACTCTCCTGAAGCTGCGCGAGCAATAGAAGCTGCTCCTGCGTCTTCTCCTGGTGACCTCTGACCTGTGCGTCCCTCTCGTCCAGCTGTTGCTGGTACAGCGTGATCTGCTGACGCGCCTGGAGCAGATCTGCAGCGGTGGAGCTGATGTTGGAGCTCCGCAGTATCTCGCCGGCCTGCAGCTGAGGGAAGATCCAGAGCGTCAAGATATCAGAGAAATAAAACACAACTTCAAAAAAATCCAGTGCACGAGGTGAGAGATATGTTGATTATTACGCCTATAGATTTCTTTCAATATTAAAGCATCAGTCAAAAAGTTTTAGCTAGTTACTGCTTCACACTGTATGTGGGTGGATGTATTTTATGCTAATCTATGCAGAATCTGACTTTACAGACCTCGAGGATTTAAAGCAGCAGACGACAAAACTGCAGCAGAACGTTAACAGTATGGATACTAATATAGTTAACATTATCTTTACAGTTATAGTCATTTTTACAGTTATTATAGTTATCGCTAACACTATAGTATCATTATAGTTCGTTATACTTATCGCTATAATTTTCGTTACAGTTATCACTATCGTTCTCAATATTTTTATAGCTATCATTAGTTACTGTTATAGTTATCGTTATAATTATTTTAGTTATCGTTATACTTGTCATCGCTATAGTTATCATTAGATTAATTGCTATAGTTATCGCTATAGATATCATTATAGTTATTGCTATTTTTAAAGTTATCGTAGTTATCATTATACTTAAAGAAAGTTAGCACTATACTTATCATTGCTACAGTTATTGTTATTAACATTATCGCTATTTTTATAGTTCTCATTATAGTTATCGCTATAGCTATCATTAACACTATAGTTATGATTATAGCTATCAGTATACTTATCCCTATAGTTATAGATTTCGCTATATCACTATAATTATAGCTATCCTTTTTGCTATTTTTTTATAGTTATCATTAGCTAACTATGTAGTTGTCATTATAGTTATCACTAGAGTAATTGATATAGTTATTGTTATCACTATAGTTATCATTATACTTATAATAAACTCTATAGAGGACCGCTATTGCTATAGTTATCATTATAGGAACTATTAGAGTAATCATTATATCTTAGTTATTGCTATAACGATATAATTATCATTAGTTATTGCTACATTAGAGTAATCAATAAATCATTAGTTATCGCTATAGTTAATTAGAGTAATCGATATAATTATCTTAGTTATCATTCATTAGAGTAATCATTAATTATCATTATATACTTATAATAAACTTAGTTATCTATAGTCATAAGTTATATAATTATCATTAGTTATCGCTATCGTTTTTTATCATTAGCTATTTTTATAATTATAATTATCATAGTTAGTAAACTATTATAGTTAATTCATTATAGTTACTATTAGAGTAATCGATATAATTATCATTAGTTATCGCTATAGTTACTATTAGAGTAATCGATATAATTATCATTAGTTATCGCTATAGTTACTATTAGAGTAATCGATATAATTATCATTAGTTATCGCTATAGTTACTATTAGACTAATTGCTATAGTTATTATAGTTATTACAGTAATAGTTACGAGTAATCATATAATTATCATTAGTTATAGTAATTAGAGTAATCAATAATTATCATTAGTTATAATTATTGATATATATAATTATCATTAGTTATCGTTATTACTATTAGGCTATAATTATCGTTTTTGCTAAAGTATCATTAATTATCATTAGTTATTATAGCTATTAGAGTAATCTTTAAAGTATCGCTATAGTTACGAGTAATCTATATTTATTAGTTATCCTATAGTTACTATTAGAGTAATCGATTTTTATAGTTATCATTACTATTAGTAACGATATAATTATCATTAGTTATCTATAGTTATATTAGAGTAATCATTATTCATTAGTTATCTATAGTTATTTAGAGTAATCTTTTAATTATCATTATAGCTATTTATCATTAGCTATAGTTACTATTAGTTGTTAATTATCATTAGTTTTCATTATTGATATAATTATCTTTTAGAGTAATTAGAGTAATCATATAATTATCTATAGTAATCTATTAGTTATATAATTATCATTAGTTATCAGCTATTAGAGTAATCATATAATTATCTATATCGCTATTATATTAGAGTAATCGTTAATTATCAGTAGCATTACAGTTATTAATTATCATTAGTTATAGCTGAAGATATAATTATCATTAGTTTCCTGTTAGAAGCTGTTCTAATGCGATGATAAATTATCATTAGTTCAGTTTATTAGAGTAATCATATAATTATCATTAGCTGCTTTAATAATCATATAATTATCATTAGACAGTTACTATTAGAATGATATAATTATCTAACGATACTATTAGTAGATATAATTATCGCAGTTACTATTAGTCTATAATTATCATTAGATACCTATAATTATCATTAGTTGGAATTAGAGTAATCTATAATTATCATTAGGATCTGGAGTTTCTGGCTTTTACTATTAGAGTAATCTATAATTATCATTAGTTATCGTATAGTTACAGAGTAATCTATAATTATCATTAGTTATCAGTTACTATTAGAACTATAATTATCATTAGTTATCCTATAGTTACATTAGAGTAATCATATAATTATCATTAGTTATCTATAGTTACTATTAGAGTAATCTATAATTATCATTAGTTACTTCTATTAGAGTAAACGATATAATTATCATTAGTTCGTGCTATTAGAGTAATCTATAATTATCATTAGCTGCATATTATATAATTATCATTAGCGGTTACTATTAGAGCTATAATTATCATTAGCGTGATGATTTCATCCCTCTGTTTCAGCGCTTCCTCGAAGTCCTGCAGCTGCGGACACAAAGCCACACCACACACACACACGTCTCAATTACTGCGATTTCACTCCGCTACGAATCGTTATTGAACAATATAGCAATAGCCAACAATACATTGTATGGGTCAAAATTATCCATTTTTCTTTTATGCCAAAAATCATTAGGATATTAAGTATAATGTTCCATGAAGATATTTAGTAAATTTCCTACTGTAAATATATCAAAACTTAATTTTTGATTAGTAATATGCATTGCTAAGATCTTCATTTGAACAACTTTAAAGATGATTTTCTCAATATTTAGATTTTTTTGCACCCTCAGATTCCAGATTTACAAATATTGTCCTATCATAACAAACCATACATCAATGGAAAGATTATTTATTTATTTAAAATATTGACCCTTATGACTGGTTTTGTGGACCAGGGTCACATATATTTCAATGAAACCCGTTTCCTGCAGATTTACAATACCATACAATACAATATTTATTCGTAAAGCACATTTAAAAACAACCAAAGTTGACCAAAGTGCTGTACAGAATAGAATAAAACTTCAGAAATAAGACGAATAAAACAAGACTATCAAATATAAAACACAACAATAACAAAACAACAATTAAACCATTGATCAAGGTTGTACTGAAAGCTAGAGAGAATAGATAAGAGCAGACGTAAAGCAGAAATAGAGCGGGCTAATCTAATATGAAGAGGCAGACTGTTCCAGGGCTCGATCACCTCTAAGTCTAGATCTAGGCACGATGAGCAGACAGAGATCACTGGATCTCAATGTTCTAGAAGGGGTGTATATTCTAGAAGATATACATGACAGAAAGTGACTTTCCTAGCAGCCTAATCGAGTCGATGTGAAGAAGAAAGACATTCGTATTGTGAAGTCAGCTATGAGCCCAATCACAGAGAGGTCAGATCAGTGTCATGTGTGGGCATCCATCATCACCCACTCATCCAGCGTGACTCACGAGTCCTTCACGTACCTGCTGCACTCCTTCAGCTCCGAACGCAGACCTGATCTCCTCCAGCTCGCGGCTCAGCTCCTCCATGGCCATGTTCTTAGCGGCCAGCTCGTCCTCCATGATCTGTATGCGGCTCTGAGGCTCCATGAGCGCTTCGGACGGCTGCAGATCTTCCTCCTGCCGGAGAGAGAAGATTCATGAGCGCTCGTTATAAAGCCCTTTCCACAGAAACGGTGACGGAGCTCGGTCAGGAGAATCTGAGAACTGCCTGCTGAATCCCAGGGTTATTATAGTTCACTAAAACTAAAGCTACAAACCAGTAAAAAAAATTATTTAGAGATTTTTATATATATATATATATATATATATGGTAAAATATTATTTTTAATAAATATTAATTTTTAATAAATATTAATATTTTTATTTAATTACTTATTTAATTAAATACTATTGTATTAATTATTAAAAAATGTATGTAACAATTATAATAAGTTATAATAATAGTAATTATAATAAAACTTTATCTAGTTGTCAAAGCAACATTTCTTGTTTTTATTTCGTTTAACTGGATGTGCTAAAATAACTAATAAAAATTAATAAAAACCAATACAGACATTAGGAAAAAAATAATAAAACCAAGTAAAATATAATAGAAAAATAAAAACTAATTAAAAATATTAATATTTAACTTAACAGCATCTCAATGGCATGAAATTATGAAAATAAATGGTGAATGACGCTAGTTTTATTCCTATATTTTAGAAATTAATTAAAATTATTTCAGCAAAATGCATTTTAATGTAATGGTCAAACGTTTTTTAAATTGTGTTTTACTAAAACTAATAAAACAACAAAATTACTAAAACTTTAATTGAAATGGAAAATAGAAAAAAAACATGTTAAAAGAAATAAAATTAAATATTTAACATTAAATGTTATTTCAGCTAGTTGAACTTGATGTACTAAAATAACTAAAACTGAAATATGTATAGATATATTTTAAAAATGAATACAATAATTTTGATATTTTTTTAAACTTTAAAATTAAAAGTGAAAAAATTTAAAAATAAAAAAAAAACGTTAGCAGAAAAAAATAAATATAAAAAAGTAAACTATTTTCAGTAGTTGAACTTGATCTACTAAAATAACAGAAATAAAATTACTAAAATCTATCTGAATATTACAACAAAATTACTAAAACTAACTAAAGTAAAGTGAAAATTGCCAACAGAAAAATAAAAACAATTCATAATATTATTAAAAATTATAACAGTATCTAAATTATATTAAAATAACACTGCTAAATCCTTATGATGCTAGTTTTATTCCTATATTTTAATAATTTAATCTTTATGCAAAAATGCATTTTGATGCAACATGCATAGGATTTTTAAATTTAGCTAATTTAGAGACAATTTAGCATTAATACTGGTACTGTGCAGGTAGAAAATGTGAACCCGATGTCCTTAAATCTCTTTTCTCTAATCTTTTTCCTTTCTGTCGATGATTTTAGTCCCTTGTAAAAGCTAAAAGCTCTTATATAAGCAGTTCATGGGTTTTACACGCTCCCCTCCACCAACATAATATACGGCCGACAAAATGCCAAGCAGCCCCGTCTTCATGTGTGATTTGAGCGAGCGCAGTTAAAATGCCACAGAACGGCATCCGTGGCCTCGGCATTAGCATATTCACAAGCAGCTGAGCCTCAGAGATGAAGGTAAAGCAGGAGGAAATGTGAGGTTAGTCATTATCAGAGAGAGAGATTACTGCTTTATCAAATACATTACTGTACCCCGATCACAGAGGATGTCCTCTCGTGGAAACCATTTACCTGTCAGTTCATGAGAGAGGGCTTTTAGGAGAACATCTGCACACACACAATGCAGTTTGCACAAAATACACTGATTCCAGCACATCAATGTCACAAAGACATGACATTTTTAGGACCATTATCATTTTTTTGACATCATTTCAATGATTATTAATCATATTTAGCCTCCAAATTCAGTAAAACGTGAATATTTTTGACCTCTTCCATAATTCTTATTTTTCTCAATGCTATTATAATTTTTTTGACATTATTTCAATGATTATTAATCATATTTAGCCTCCAAATTCAGTAAAATGTGAATATTTTTGACCTCTTCCATAATTCTTATTTTTCTCAATGCTATTATAATTTTTTTGACATTATTTCAATGATTATTAATCATATTTAGCCTCCAAATTCAGTAAAATATGAATATTTTTTACCTCTTCCATAATTCTTATTTTTCTCAATGCTATTATAATTTTTTTGACATTATTTCAATGATTATTAATCATATTTAGCCTCCAAATTCAGTAAAATGTGAATATTTTTGACCTCTTCCATAATTCTTATTTTTCTCAATGCTATTGACATTATTTCAATGATTATTAATCATATTTAGCCTCCAAATTCATTTTTCTCAATGTAAAATTTCAATGTTATTAATCATATTTAGAATATTTTTGACCTCTTCCATAATTCTTATTTTTCTCAATGCTATTGACATTATTTCAATGATTATTAATCATATTTAGCCTCCAAATTCAGTAAAATGTGAATATTTTTGACCTCTTCCATAATTCTTATTTTTCTCAATGCTATTATAATTTTTTTGCCTCCAAATTATAAAATTGAATATTTTTTACCTCTTCCATAATTCTTATTTTTCTCAATGCTATTAGACATTATTTCAATTTATTAATCATATTTAGCCTCCAAATTCAGTAAAATGTGAATATTTTTGACCTCTTCCATAATTCTTATTTTTCTCAATGCTATTGACATTATTTCAATGATTATTAATCATATTTAGCCTCCAAATTCAGTAAAACGTGAATATTTTTGACCTCTTCCATAATTCTTATTTTTCTCAATGCTGATTATTACTAAAATTCTCACTATTATAAGACATTTTTCCTCCCTTACATTTCTATAATAAATTACTTTTATTTGATAATTTATTATTTAATCATTTTCCTTATTTAATTATTTTTTATTATTATTTATTTTAACTTTTATTCTATGCTTTTATTTTTTTAAATGGAAGCCAATACACAAAATGTTAAACTATTTAAACTAAACTAAATGCTTAATACTTAAATGCTTTAAATATATAATGAAAATAATGTCATAATGCAACAAATCCTAATATACAAATATAAAATTATACCGAAAATTAGAATAAATGTGCTTAATAAAAATGAATAAATTAATTAATTAATTAAACAAACAAATAAATAAAAAATAATATTTTTGTATTGAGAAATCAAAGAGAAGATGTGCTTAATGAAAGAAAATAAATAGTTTTAAAAATTAGAGCAGAAAATATGCTTACTGAGAAGTTAATTAAATAGTAAAAAATAAAAATAAAACAAATAAAATGTTTTTGTTTTGAGAATTAAAGGAGAAAGTGTACTTATGTAAAATAAAAAAATATTTTTAATATTCTATTCTTATTATTTTTTATAATTTTTTTTTATTATTTAATAATTTTCATTAATGTTTTTGTTTTTTTTATTATTATTTATTTTAACTTTTATTTTATTCTATGCACTTTTATTTTTTTAAATGGAAGCCAATACAACAAATACAATTATCTATACACAAAATGTTAAACTATTTAAACTAAACTAAATGCTTAATACTTAAATGCTTTAAATATATAATGAAAATAATGTCATAATGCAACAAATCCTAATATACAAAAATAAAATTATACCGAAAATTAGAATAAATGTGCATAATGAAAATGAACAAATAAACAAATAAATAAAAAATAAATCTTTTTGTATTGAGAATTTGAGAAAATGTGCTTAATGAAAGAAAATAAATAAATAGTCTAAAGAATATGAGCAGAAAATATGCTTAATGAAAAGTAAATAAAATGTTTTTGATTTGAGAATTAAAGGAGAAAATGTACTTATGTAAAATAAATACATATTTTTTATTATATTCTATTATATTCTCGTTTTGCATTGTGAACTGGAGGGGAAAATGTGCTTAATGGAAATACATAAATTCATAAATAAATATTTTTTGTATTGAAAAACACATTTAAATAATCTGTTTTGAGGTTAAATGTGCGCTGGACAATCTTGACCAGGATTTGTGAGATTCTCTTAATTGAATGTGTGTTTATCTGGTTATTGATTAGGCTGTAATCAGATGCTTTCTGTCAATCTCTGATCAGCAGCACGGATGAGAAACTTCGGTCAGAGATTTCAGGCAGGTTTTGTCTGATCTCACTGCCTGGCAACCAGCAGGTCACATGGTGCGCTGAGCATGAGAGCTGGAGAGGACCAAGCGGTGAAGGTTTCTGGATTTCTCTTTTGTGCTGCATCATAAAGCGTTCACAGTTACGTCCCCCGAGTCATTAACAAAACCAAGCTCTGACTCACTCTGATAAACACACTCGCTTCAGAAACACATTCACTGATCATATTTACACTTTTCATTTATACTATATTTGTAATTTAAAAAAAAGAATAAGTCAATACAAAAACACATTTTAAAAATTGTAACTAATATTAAAATACAAAAATAACAAATATATAATTATTAGAATAAATAAACACATATAATCTTTGTATAGATAATTGGAAGAGAAAATGTGCTTGAAGAAAATAAATATATAAATTGTATTTATCAAACAATAAATACAAAAATAGTTTTTTTTTGATGATTGGAGAAATCATGCTTAATGAAAATAATGTACTTAAAGGGATAGTTCACTTTGAAATTAAAATGTGGTATCTATCAGCTTACCCCAAGGGCATCCAAGATGTAGGTGTCTTTTTTTCTTCAGTAGATCCAATTTTGATGTTTTTAGGTCAAACCGTTCTAGTCTGTCAGTCATATAATGGCAGGTATAGGTCACTGTCTCTATAAGAGGGAAAAAGAACATGCACAGAGAAATCCAAATTAAACAATTCCCCATCGTAACTACACATTGATGGCCTAAGACACGAAACGAGCGGTTTGTGTGAGAAAACGAACAGTATTTATATTGTTTACCTCTTGTACACAACCATGTCCAAGTGATCTGAGTGCACGCACACATCCGGTGTGTGACGTGTGTGTGCGCGCGCTCTGGCTCACGCTTGACGGAGGGCGTGTCTGAAGCGTGGTGCTGATGCAACTTTTCAAGCGCCAACGGAGGCGTCAGCCAATCAGATCGCCTCATGCAAATACCCAATCCCGTTCATGCAACACCAGAGAAGTATGTGATTGGTTGTTGTAACTATGACGGCGCGTCAGCACCACGCTTCAGACACGCCCTCCGTCAAGCGTTGACGCCGACGCCCCGTGTGAATGCAGCGTGAGCCAGAGCGCGCGCACACACACGTCACACACCGGATGTGTGTGCGCACTCAGATCACTTGGACATGGTTGTGTACAAGAGGTAAAAAACAATATAAATACTGTTCGTTTTCTCACACAAACCGCTCGTTTCGTGTCTTAGGCCATCAATGTGTAGTTACGATGGGGAATTGTTTAATTTTGATTTCTCTGTGCATGTTCTTTTTCCCTCTTATAGAGACAGTGACCTATACCTGCCATTATATGACTGACAGACTAGAACGGTTTGACCTAAAAACATCAAAATTGGATCTACTGAAGAAAAAAAGACACCTACATCTTGGATGCCCTTGGGGTAAGCTGATAGATACCACATTTTAATTTCAAAGTGAACTATCCCTTTAATGAACTTAATTATTAAATATACAAATAAATAGTTTTTGTCTTGATAATTGAAGGAGAAAATGTGCTTAAGTGAAAATAAATAAATAAATAATATGTTTTTGTATTGATATTTGGAGAAAATGTGCTTAATGACTATAAATAAAAACAGTTTTTGTCTTGATAATTGGAGGAGAAAATATACTTAATGAAAATAAATCAACAAATATATACATAAACAGTTTTTGTATTGATATTTGGAGGATAAAATGTGCTTAATTAAAATAAATAAATAAATAGTTTTTGTATAAATAATTTGAGAAATTCTGCTTAATACAAATAATTAAATAAATATATAAATACTTTGTCTTGATAATCGAAGGAGAAAATGTGCTTAGTGAAAATAAATTAAAAAAATACATAAAACAGTTTTTGTATGGAAAATTGGAGGAGAAATGTGCTTAATTAAAATAAATTATTGTTTTCATATTATGTGAAAATGTGAACATGTTTGACTTGATAATTGAAGGAGAAAATGTGCTTAAAAATAAATGCTTTTTGTATTGATAAATGGAGAAGAAAATGCGCTTAGTGAAAATAAATAAATAAATAAATAGTATCTTACCTCAGATGAACAGTCTTCAGCCGTCGTCGAGACTTCACTCTCGGGCTGAAAAAAGAAACATAATGAGGTCACATGTGCAATTAATTTCTACATTGTTCTACTTTCTGAGGCTTCGGTGTTAGTGGGTCACTAATCAAGAGCGGCACGCTTTTACAGAAGAAGCGTCCTGAAACGAAGGCTAAGGATAGCAGTGTGATCCTCAGCTCTGCTACCCGACCCGAGCCCGACGGGTCCCGAGATACTTTCGGGTCGGGTTCGGGTTAATGTTTAATGAGTAGCTTCGGGCTCGGGTCGGGCTCGGGTTTGTAGCTAAACTAAAACTATATGCAGGCTTCGCTGCTTTCATAGACGCACACACACACGTTATTGCACACAGATATCAGAGCGATCGCGCAGCGAACACACAGCACGGAAACTTTTATTAGTAAAATAGCTTCGATAGGCTACTGACTCGCAACGTTATATTTCTCTGCAATGAGGGGGTGAAATCACTGTTTTTGAAGTAAATAAACCTCATTGATTGTAGAGAGAGACGCGCAGACGCAGGTTCACACACGCAACTATCCCTCTCTCTCTGTCTCTCTCTCTCGTCTCTCTCTCTCTGTCTCTCTCTCTCTCTCTCCGTCTCTCTCTCTCCGTCTCTCTCTCTCTCTCTCTCTCCGTCTCTCTCTCTCTCTCTCTCTCTCTCTCTCTCCGTCTCTCTCTCTCTCTCTCTCTCTCCGTCTCTCTCTCTCTCTCTCTCTCTCTCTCTCTCTCTCTCTCTCTCTGTCTCTCTCTCTCTCTCTCCGTCTCTCTCTCTCTCTCTCTCTCTCTCTCTGTCTCTCTCTCTCCGTCTCTCTCTCTCTCTCTCTCTCCGTCTCTCTCTCTCTCTCGTCTGTCTCTCTCTTTCTCAATTCAATTCAATTCAATATGTGCTTTATTGGCATGACAATTGTTACAATGTATTGCCAAAGCATGGTGTTTACATTAAATATAGAACAAATATGTATATAAAAAATAAATAATAATAATAATAATAAATAAATAAATACATGCATATATAATTAAACAAAATAGAACAAATCAATTCTAGAATTTTAAAAGTTTAAAAGTGTGTGTTTGTGTGTGTGTGTGTGTGTGTGTGTGTGTGTGTGTGTGTGTGTGTGTGTGTGTGTGTGTGTTGTGTGTTTGTGTGTGTGTGTGTGTGTGTGTGTGTGTGTGTGTGTGTGTGTGTTTGTGTGTGTGTGTGTGTGTGTGTGTGTGTGTGTGTGTGGGCGCATCACTGATTTGTTGACTCCTCCCTCTTTTTGTGACAGGCATCAATGTATCTTGCTGCTAGTGAGATACAATCTTGTTTTTCACCTAATAAATATTGAAGTTGTTTTCTTGTCTCTCTCTCTCGGTCTGTCTCTCTCTCTCTCTCTCTGTCTCTCTCTCTCTCTCGCTAATTCAAATAAATGATATAGCCTAATTAATTAATTCAAATAAATGCGATCTTACCGCACTACATCTCTGTGTCTGATTTAAAGCAGGCCGAATGCTAACGAGCCTTAACTGATGAAATGACCATAATTTGCACGGTGGAAGAATTATCATCTTGTCATATACAACCATTCAAAAACTGGGCAGAATTTATGTGACCGCTGCACCTGATGTTCATAATCTTTCATAACTGGTAAGTGTTTTTTTCTTTTGCCTTGTGAACTGGCCGAGCCTCGATGAATCTGTTTCTTTACATGTATTTATTTACTGACCGTTGCATGCAATCGTGAAATACAGCATCTTTTTTTTTTTTTTTTGGCTATTCGTTGTGAAAAAAGACTTCGGGTTCAGGTCGGATTCGGGCTCTAAATTGAACTGTGCCACTCGGGTCGGGTCGGGTCGGGTCAGACGACCTCGGGTACGGGCCGGGTTCAGGCTTCAGTTTAAAGCCCGTGCAGACCTCTACTCCAGATCAGATCAGTTCAGACACACGTCACGAGCCGCGGCTCTTTAGTGCGGATCACGGCTAATTACACTGATGCATGAACGTCTGACCTACATCCAGCTCAGTCCAGACACAGAAAACACAGCAGAACGGCTGTGATTATGGGTACGATTCACTAATATTAGAAACAATCACTGCAGATAATCTAATGTGTGGTCAGGGATGTTAATTGCTTATTAAGAGTCGTTAGAAGATCTTCTGTAATTTGCATTATTCTCAATGCTGATTTATTAGATTCATTATTGTAAGACACTTTTCCTCTCTTACATTAACATTTATTAATACAGATTTTACACTCACTCACTTCTATTATACAATGACTTATTTATTCGTATTTCAACTTTTTATTTTAACATCAATATAACAAATACAGTATACAGTAAATGCTAAACTATGTAAACGAAAGTAATATTAAGATATAATATAATAATATTTAACTATATAATAAAATTGCCACAATGCAACAAATTGTAACATACAAATATAATGTATATAGAGAGTTTATTATTGATAATTGGGGGTAAAATGTAATTAAATACATAAACAAATAGGTTTTGTACTGATAATATGAGAAAATGTGCTTATTGAAAATAAATAAATAAAGCTACAGATAAACAAACAAACAGTTTTTGTATTGATGATAATATATAAAATGTGCTTTAATAGTTTTTGTACTGATAATTTGAGGAGAAAGTGTGCTTAATGAAAATTAATTAATAAAACAAAAAATACATACACAAATAAATAAATAAGTACATAATAAATAGTTTTTGTTTTGATAATTAGAGGTAAAAATGAGATCAACTCAAATAGGTTTGTACTGATAATTGGAGGAGAAAATGTGCATAATGATAATAAATAAATCAGTAAATAAATAAATAGATTTTGTATTGATAATTGGAGGTAAAATGTGCTTAAATTTCTAAAATAAATAAATAAATAATTAGGTTTTCTATCGATAATTGGAGTAGACGATGTGCTTCTAGAAAAAATAAATAGTTTTGGTTTAATAATCAGAGGTAAAATGGGTTAATTCAAATAGTTTTTGTACAGATAATTGAAGGAGAAAATATGCATAATGAAAATAATAATTCAAGTTTTTGTTGATAATTGGAGAAAATGTGCTTAATGAAAAAGAATAAACAGTTCTGTACTGAGTGAATTAAAAAAATGTGCTTAATTAAAATAAATAGTTTTATATTGATAATTGGATGAGAAGTGTGCTTATATAAATAAATAAATATTTGTGTATTAATACAAGCAATACGTAGCAAACGAGATTCGAAATTTCAGTTACACAGACTATATTTACTAGTTAAAGGCTGTTAGTTAATTTAGCAGGTTGGTAATATGACCCATCAGAGAAGCGTCGTTGCCACGGCAACACTCACAAGAGTCGTTTCCACGGCAACACTCACAAGAGTCGTTTCCACGGCAACACTCACAAGAGTCGTTTCCACGGCAACACTCACAAGAGTCGTTTCCACGGCAACACTCACACTCACGGCAACACTCACAAGGGTCGTTTCCACGGCAACACTCACAAGGGTCGTTTCCACGGCAACACTCACAAGGGTCGTTTCCACGGCAACACTCACAAGGGTCGTTTCCACGGCAACACTCACAAGGGTCGTTTCCACGGCAACACTCACAAGGGTCGTATCCTCGGCAACACTAACAAGAGTTCCACGGCAACACTCACAAGGGTCCACGGCAACACTCACGGCAACACTCGTTTCCACGGCAACACTCACAAGGGTCGTTTCCACGGCAACACTCACAAGGGTCGTATCCTCGGCAACACTAACAAGGGTCGTTTCCACAGCAACAGCTACAGGAGGAAGTTACACGAGCACTTGAAAACTTTGCCGTGGTGATTTAAATGCAAATGCGTCACCGACATACTGCACTTCAGAAACACACTGAAACAGCAGCGTCCAGAGTCTCTCTGTGCTTAAAGATGACTGTGTTCTATTCAAACAAAGAGATTGAGCATCAGCACACAGACGGAGGTGAAACTCCGTTGATAAAGCACCTTTATAAAGCATTGAGAGCTGAGTGAATAGAGCGAGATCACGCCAGCGCTGCTATTCTGCTGCAAGGACAGCCGACACACACACACACACACACACACACACACACACACACAGCTTAGCCAGTTCAAACGCAGTTGTCTGTTGCCTGGGCAACCACTAATTTCACACTCATCTACAACTGCAAACACTCCACAAACCTGCCAGGCTTTAAAAACATCCACATATCGCATAAATTTATCATGAGGGCAAAAGAGCTGGCAAGATAAATATTCTATAATCTGTTTAAACATACATACAGAATATGTCTACATATAGATAGAGAGTAGTCTTTAAAAAGATAGTTCAGATGAAGATTAAAGTGTGCTGAATATTTACTCACCCTCAGACCATCGGAGATGTAGATGAGTGTGTTTCTTCATCAGATTTGTAGAAATGTGTCTCAGCAATGGATGCTCTGCAGTGAAACAGCTGATAAAAACATCACAATAATCCACACCACTCCAGTCCATCAGTTAACATCTGGAGAAGACAAAAACTGAGACAAATCCAGCATTAAGATGTTTTTAACTCAAATCCAAGTCTATAATCCATAATAACTCTTCCTCCAGTGAAAAAGTGCATCTGCTGTTGTCTCTCACATCAAAATCCAGCCACATATTAGTTTAGAGCTGTTTTGTCTTGTAAACGCTGCTTGATCTGATGCAGATTTCTCTCCTGATTCAGACCAGAACACTTTTTCACTGGAGGAAGAGTTATTATGGATTATGGACTCTGTGGTATTTGAATTAAAAACATCTTAATGCTGGATTTGTTTCATCTTTTGTCTTCTCCAGATGTTAACTGATGGACTGGAGTGATGTGGATTATTGTGATGTTTTTATCAGACTCTCATTCTGACGGCACCCATTCACTGCAGAGCATCCATTGCTGAGACACTGATGCAGAGACACATTTCTACAAACCTGATGAAGAAACAAACTCATCTTCAGCGAGTAATTAACGGTGAGTAATTTTTCAAGACATTTTCATTTTCACAAAGACTCACAAACCAACAAATCTCAAAAGGCATGAAGACTTATCAATCAATCTAACAAATTACTCACCAGAGCTGTTATAGTTAACTAAAACCAGATTTTTTTTTTACTTGAAATAAAATAAATAGCAGAAATAAAATATAAAAAAAAAAAAAAAAAAAAATATATATATATATATTTCACCTAACCCTAACTTGAAGTACTAAAATAATTTAAAATAAAATAAAAATAAAAATATTTAATAGAAAAAAATTATAAAAATATATTTAAAAAACTAATAAATGACAAAAACAACAAAATTAGACTACTAAAACTTTAACTAAAATTACATTGGTGAATGAAAAATATAAAAATAAAAACTAATTCAAAATATGAATAAAACCATAGTATCTCATTGATACTAAAATATCACTGTCACTCAGTGAATCAGAGCAGTTCTTGAATCACGGAGCAGAAAGTCTTGTTTTCTATCGCTATCTTCAATAATGCATGGCCTCTGTGTTTGTTTGGAGTCATTATTTCTGTAATTCCCTTCAGAGATTACACCCTTCACCTTTAAACATTAGTTATAGCAGTTCATACACAACAACAGCCTGCAGAAACATCTACATAACCAACCCACGACAAGCATTTAGACAGAAACACAGCGTTTGCTCACTGACTGCGTTTACATGCAGCATTAAAGCTGGAGCTCCTGTAAACAGAGTACTGTTATTACATTAATGCCATTATACTCGTTATTTGAGTAGCCATAATCATAACATGTACAGTGCTGCGATTTCAAATCACACTATACAGGCATTTCAGACAGAAACACCACAGCTCAGTTAAGGATCAAGGACATTGTGAGTTTTATAGATGGTCAGAAACAATAAAAAAAAAAATTGCTGCTCTTTTTAACTGTATGTATTAGCTATTAAAGGTAATCAAGAGCAAAGGAATGTCGAAGGCAACACGATGCCACAATCTCTAAAATCCAGAACAAATATCAAATCAGCAAGATTTCAAACAGATTTCTTAACACTTATAATAAATCAGCATATTAGAATGATTTCTGAAGATCATGTGACACTGAAGTAATGATGCTGAAAATTCAGCTTTGATCACTGAAATAAATTCTATTTTAAAGTATATTACAATAGGAAAACAATATTAGAAATAGCAAAAAGATTTCACAATATTACTGTTTTTTCTGTATTTTTGATTGAATAGATACAGCCTTGATGAGCAGAAGATCAAAGATTTTCTCCTCTCTAACATGATCTTCAGAAATCATAATAATATGCTGATTTATCACCATCCCAAACTTTTGAGCAGCAGTGTATATAAAGGTGATCTGTGACCCTGGAGCACAAAAGCAGTCATAAGTAACACAGGTATATTTGTAGAAATAGCTAACAATACATTATATGGGTCAAAATTATATTACCATTTTTGATCTGATTATGCCAAAAAGTCATTAGGGTATATTAAGATCATGTTCCATCCAATGAAAAATCATTAGGATATTAAGATCATGTTCCAAAGATATTCCTACTGTAAATATATCAAAACTTAATTTTTGATTAGTAATATGCATTGATAAGAACTTCATTTGGACAACTTTAAAGGTGATTTTCTCAATATTTAGATTTTTTTGCACCCTCAGATTCCAGATTTTCAAATATTGTCCTATCATAACAAACCATACATCAATGGAAAGATTATTTATTCAGCTTTCAGATGATGTATAAATCTTAATTTCATAAAATTGACCTTTATGACTGGTTTTGTGCTCCAGGGTCTCGATGAGCGATCATGAGCTCTGCTCACCTCTATGGTGTAGGTCTGGTCGTGTGAGACGGTTTCTCCGCTCCGGAGGGTCTTTGAGAGAGAAAACACGGTGGTCTGATCTCCTCCCTGCTCCTCGCCCTCATTTCTCCCCTGCTCCTCCACATCCGACTCTGGCTTCTTTTTCTTCTTCTTCTGCTTCTTCTGGCCATCGGATTGAGCTTTCCTCTGCCGGTACTCGGCCAGCTGGAAGAGACCAGACACAAACACACGCTTATGAGCGACAAAAATCACACACAGAGAAATATAGTCAGTGAATGTAAAAAACTAGACAGTAAAAACCCACAGTAGCGCGGCACAGCCTGGAGAAGCTGACCCGAATCATGTCTGATTGTTGATTAACACCGTCACCTTCCTGCACTTTACCACCGCAAATCCTTCAACTCTGCTTTAACTGGATTAGCAGCACAGACGCCCATTAAGACAGACATCTGCTTCATCAATATGCAACCGCATACGCTCACATCTATGTTGTTTATCACTCTTTTGAAGCATAAATCATCTTCAGGAAGGAATATGAGCTCTAGAGAACTCAAACATGAACATCTTGATCAAATGAATCCTTCGCTCGTGCTGGAACAGGATTTACTGTCAGACACTAAAGTGTGTTAAAACCAGAGCAGCTCTGGATTACACTTGCTGACCCAAATGCAGAAGCTCAGTGTGAAGATCCTGTAGTGTCTGGAAGAGTAAATTAAACCCTGACTATTTACTTTCTTAGCCCTCATGCTGTGTTCGGGTCACTTTGACCGGAGAGGATTTTCATTTCCCTGAAAATCCTAATGTTAGTGTTAATGCATTGGACTAAACCTTACTGGCTTTGATCATAGAGGCCACAACAACTTCCCAAAAAATAAAAAATAAAAATATATATATATATATTTTTTTTTTCGTGGTCAGAAATGTTCGTCCTACAAAAAATGTATTTATTATCCTACATTATCACCAAATCTTGCATGCAATCTTTTTATCAACTTGTTTTCTGTCAGTTATCATGGTTTTTGTGTTTCTTTTTGGATCTTATTGATCACAGGCCTCACTGATCTGATCTCATGCTCCTCAGTTTTTGAGTGAAAAAGCATTATTTGTGGATAATTTTGGTTCATAAACTGAGGTGCATAGGTTCAGAACAATGAGGCCTACGATCAGTCAGATCCAAAAAGAAACAGAAACTGTGCTAACTGACAGAAAACAAGTTGATAAAAAGATTGCATGCAAGATTTGGTAATAATATAGTGTAACAAGATATTTATAAGCAATTTAAAAAAAAAAAAATTTTTGACCAGGAACACCAAATTAGGAAAAGGATTCAAAACATAAAAACGTGAGCTGGTTTTAACATTTATGGATATTATGGATAAAGATATTATAGATATGGAAACCCGTTTCTGCCACTGAATTAAAAAATAAAACAAGGTCACAATTCTGACTTTTTTCCTCACAATTGCAAGTTTATATCTCACAAATCTGACTTTTGTTCTCACAATTCAGTTCTCACTATTCAGATTTTTTTTTTTGATCCTGGGTTTTACATGAAAGTTTGGCTTTTAGCTGTGTTCACCAGGTACCAAAACCTGCTCCGGGGTTATGTTCTGAGTTAGAGATCAAACTGAAATACCAATCAGATGTCAAGTGACATTCAAAAAAAAAGTCACTCCCCCAGTTTCTCTTCCTAAAAAAAGGTTTGAGTACACTTTAAAAAATAAATAAAAATAAATTGTCTGGCTTTTTAATTACAATTTACATATGATTTATATAATTATAATATGATTTATATTATTATTACTCCATCACACACAAGCACTTTTAGTTTAACAATTATGATAAAGCATTTATTTTAAAATTAATATTAATATATCATATGTATATAAATAAGTGGTTGAAACAATAGGTAGCACTAAAAATGGTGAGCCATGTTAAGCAACTTATAAACTAACTTCACAAGTTTCATTACATTAGAGCAAGATATTTCCTTTATTTGTCCTCTTTCAACAAGTACTAGTGAATGTGTTTAAATTCCTCATAAATCCTTAACAACAAAAGAGTGACCTTGTCGTTGCTAGCATCGTCCTCTACTGTTTGAGCTATGGTAGGAACGCTTCATAACTCTGAATTTGTTCAGCTCCCATCATGACAGGCCCCAGGAACACCAAATTAGGTCAAGGATTCAAAACGTAAAAAATTTAGCTGGTTTTTCATTTGGAAGATGCATTTATCCAAAGCAACTTAGATTACATTTAATTAACACTAGGAATCAAACCCATGACCTTTCACATCTCCTCTACTGTTTGACTACAGGAACGCTCATCTGATTCAATCACTCTTATCCCTTTCAAAAAATCAATCCCAAAAAGAAAAGAAAAATCACGTGCCGCCCTACATTTTTTCTGTTTAACAAACCTTTACAAACATTACATGAGTGAAATGAGTTGCATGCCACCCACGGCTAAACAGAACAACAGACAGAACAGCAGCGTCTGTAATTCAACACACACACACACATATACATGTCACAAACCCAACAGCTGAGAGAGAAAGCAATGGCCAAGTTGTCTGTAATTCAACACACACACACACACACACACATTACATAACACACACACACACACACACACACACACGGCTAAACAGAACAACAGACAGAACAACAGCGTCTGTAATTCAACACACACACACACATATACATGTCACAAACCCAACAGCTGAGAGAGAAAGCAATGGCCACCTGTCTGTCCACACACACTAAACACAACTGTCTGTAATTCAACACACACACACACATATACATATACATGTCACAAACCCAACAGCTGAGAGAGAAAGTAATGGCCACCTGTCTGTCCACACACACACCTGTCTTTAGCACACACACACACACACACACACACACACACACACAGCTGTTGAACGAGAGCAGCACTTCAGCAGTAACACCCCACTATTTCCATCAGAGACTCCAAACCACATGAGTTCATATGGGATTCATTTCACAAAGATCTTTAGGTCTTAGGAGGGATGTAATACTACATTTTGCAAATAAATACATAATCAAATGATAAAATGCATCATCAAATGTTGCAATAAATAAATAAAATACAATGAAATGATAGCATAAAAAGGCAAGAAAAAATTATTAATTCATGTGAAATAGCCACGAATACACTAATGCTAATTGAAATGTGAATCTGCATAAAGCAAATCAATATTAATCAATAAATACATCATAAAAATGTTGCAATCAATAAGCATATGCATAATGAACGTGACTACAAATAAATAAATAAATTGCATAAAATGCAAATTATGCAAAATGAAAAGTGACCTGAAATACATTTCATTCTACTTAATTTATTTGAAATAAATATACATTTTCAATGCACTTATTTTATTTATTTATTTAGTGTGCTTTTATTTTTTATTTATTGCAACAGGAATAAATATTAAATAAATTAATTGTACTTTTATTTTATTATTTATTTAAATAAATAACAAATGTCATTAAAAAGTCATTAAATAATTTATTGCAACTGTAATAAATATGAAATATTTAATAATTTCATTAATTTTCTTTATTTAATTCAGTCTGTTAAATCCCTCCACAGAATTAAGAAAATAAAAGTGTATACACTCATAAATTAATTTCTATAAATAGTTATAGTTAAAAAGCTTTTTCTCCTCTATAGCACCTGAATATTTCAGTCTGTTTCTGAACATCAGACATTTCACCCAGAAACTCCCTCTCAAACGCTCAAGAACACGAGTGAGAAACACACTTCCCAGAAAACCTCTTAACGCCGGAGCCGAAATACAGCTGATTCAAAAACTCTCTTTTGCTGTTACCATGGCGACGGAGCAGGAATCACGCATGCGGCTTTTACATTATTTATGTAAACAAGCAAAAAGAGCATTCGCACTAATGCATGTCCATTATGATAAATGAACACTAATGAGTAGAGAGGTGAGACGGGCGTGCGACAGAACGTGAGCTCAACCCGGATCACAGGTGTCCTGTGGGATCATGGGATACAGCACAGACTCCTGGGAAAGATGCACCTGAGAAACTAAACAACCTCACAAGAGCAGCAGCTGTAAAAACATCCAGTGAAGGAGAATAACAACCAGACTCTGATACAAGCAAATAAAACACATTCACAGAGACAAGCTTCTTACAGCAACTGATGAAAGATATTATAGATGTGGAAACCTGTTTCTGACACTGAATTAATAAATAAAACAAGGTCACAATTCAGACCTTTCTTCTCATAATTCTGACTCTTTTTTTTTTTTTTCTCTCACAAATCTGCTTTTTTTTTTTTTTCACAATTCTGATTGCAAGTTTATATCTCACAAATCTGACTTTTTTCTCGCAATTCTGTCTTTTTTCCTCACAATTACGGGTTTATACATTATATCTCACAAATCTGACTTTATTCCTCACAATTGCATGTTTATACATTATGGCCTGGTTTCACAGACAGGGCTTAGACTAAACCAGGATTAGGCCGTAGTTCAATTAGGACATTTAAGTAATTTTTATTAACATGCTTTAGAAAAAAACATTACTTCTGTGCATCTTGAAACAAAACAAAGGCACTGATATATTTTAAGATCAGTCAGAGCAAGATTCTTTCAGTTGAAACAGCTCAGATTTACACTTTAGTCTAGGACTAGGCTTAAGGGTGAATCCCATTTCTCTGTCTTACCCCTTCCCCTTAGTTTTGCGCGTTCACGTGAGAGTAAGGGCTATCCCAATTCTGGTTTTGATCGAGGGGTAGGGCTAAGGGGAAGTGGTAGATACCCCTTAAAACCAAGAATTTTCGCGAGCTTACTTGAAACCAAGGGGTACCCAGAACACACTGCGCAGCAGCAACAATGTCGGCCAGATCATCCAGAGAGTCTCATTTCGGCTTAAATAATTGATTTAAAAATTACGACAGTCTTGTTTTGTGCTCTACACAGTCCTGTACATATATATTTGCAACCTTGTTCTTAATTGAAACGTTTTAAAAAATCGCTAGTTTGCTACGCTTTACATCGCTGATTTGCACAACAATCGCAAAAACATCACTAATAAAACCCACGCGATCGACATACACACACTTGCAGACGGCATCTTGGAAGTTTGTGATCAACACTTGTCGACTCTGGTGACGTAGCAGCCAGCTAGAGACGATGTACGATGACGTAACCGTAACCAAGTGGTGTCTCATTTCATAGGGGTATGTTTTCACCCCTAGCGCTTACCACTCGGTTTCGAGGGACAAGGGCTAGGGGTAAGACGAAGGGGTAGGGGAAGGGGTAAGACAGAGAAATGGGATTCACCCTAAGCCTTGTCTGTGAAACCGGGGGTTAATCTCACAAATCTGACTTTTTTTCTCACAATTGCGAGTTTATCTCTCACATTTCTGACTTTTGTCTCACAATTCTGACTTTTTTCCTCACATTTGCAAGTTCACATCTCACAAATCTGACTTTTTTCTCAGAACTGTGAGATATAATCACGCAATTACGAGTTATACAGTGCAATTCTGAGAGAAAAAAAAAAAAAAGACTGCCTAATTTTCTTTCAGTAGCGAGTATTTATCACACAATTCTGGGGGGGGGGGAATCAGAATTGCGATTTGTAAACACCATTTCAAGTCAGAATTGTGGGATAAAAGTCGCAATTACCTTTTTTTTTTTTATTCAGTGGCAGAAACTGGCTTCAATATGCAGATCTACTGTTTTGCATCATTTAAAACAAAAACTGCATTAACACGTAGAGACAAAACGAAGGCCTGCTTCCATTTTCAGACCAATTGCAATTTCAGAAAATGCTCCAAGCAAGTCTAATGCTGGCTGATACTCGTAAAGTCACCAATATATCAGCCATTTATATGAGTCCTAAAGTAAAATCCAAGAAAGCAATAGCAGGAGCTGGAACAGCACAGCTTGAAATTAAATGTAATTTGTTTTTCCCCACAAAGGCTGGCATTAATCTCCGGGTTATCTAATCAGCTCCCTGAGGTGAGCGTCCCCTGCTGACACCTGTTTGGAAAGACTGCGATTGCATTCGGTCAGATCTAGGTCTGCTGTTACTTTAGTGCAAACAGCTCATTTCTGCTCATTTCTGTTCATTTCTACTGTCCTCATGCCAACATAATACAAGAAGAAAAGTATGGTTTTAAAGAAAATAATGCTTTTCTTCATCAAGGACACATCATGTTGTTTAAAAGTAACTGTAAAGACATTTATAATGTTACAAAAGATTTCTATTTCAAATAAATGCTGTTCTTTTAAACTTATTATTCATCAAAGAATCTTGAAAAATTAAATGCATCACAGTTTCCACAAAAATATAAGTGTTTTCAACATTGATAATAATCAGAAATGTTTCTTTGAGCAGCAAATCAGCATATTATTATGATTTCTGAAGATCACGTGACACTGAAGACTGGAGTAATGATGCTGAAAATACAGCGCTGCATCACAGAAATAAATTACATTTTAAAATATATTCACATAGAAAAGAGCTGTTTGAAATTGTAAAAATATTTCACAATTTTTGCTGCTTTTACAGTATTTTTGATCAAATAAATGCAGCTTTGGTGAGCATTTCTTTCAAAAACAATAACAAAATCTTACCAGCCCCAAACATTTGAATGGTAACAGTTGATATTAAATGAAATGACACTAGGACCTTTGTAAGGGTTCTTAAAAGTGTTTTATCATAAAAAACCCAAGACACGAATCACACGCATCCGTCATGTGCCAAACAATCACTGACAACAGCTAACGAGCATCAGAACAGAGTCACACAATCATTTAGTGATCGTGCGTTGCTGTTAATTAAGATCACGATGGCCGAGTGTGTAGGAGGCATTTAATTATGCAGCTTGCTTTAGTTTTATTGTAATATCTCTTGAGTGACACTAACTATGTTTATCGGCCAAGCAATTATCCCAGCAGACTATTGATCAGGATTAACAAAGGGTTTGTGTGCGTGTCTGAATACTCAAGGCCTGACCTCTTGTTAACCAGAGCTTTTAGCTTACAATCAACACACACACACATAAATTAAGGCCCTCAGATCTGGTGAAGGCAGAAAACACTTTCATTGCACGCTGGGTTGGAACAATTGATTTTACATAATGGAACGGACCTCGAGTTAAACAGGCAACTGTTCACGGTTGAAGGATTCAGGTCTGTATTAGTGTGCATAAGGCCTCAGTTCTAATCTAATGCACAGGTCTGAGTCCCGGATATCAGACGTGTATCAGATTTCAACTTCTATCTTGAGTTTGCATGCATGCATCTGGAGTAAATCTGTGTCAAATCAAGCTAAATTTCTGAAGCTTCCCTGACTAAAATTTTTCTAAAGAAATACAAACATAAATAGTGATGAAAGACAAAATATTAAATGCACACTAGATGAATATTTACTGAGAAATCCATTATGTTGTAGCAGGGGGTCAAAATGACATTTTTCATCTGAGATTCAGAACCAAATTACAGAAATGACTTTGAAAAGATGGCAGCATCATTATGTTATTTCTATCCAGAGACTGGAAGCTCTGTTAGTAAAATCTGTTGATTTTAGCAGTCTGTGTTCAATTATATGCCAATGGTCTGTTCAAAAATGGGAAAAAGCAGTTTTTGTGTTTTTTCCCCAAGGTTTGCATGCCGGTAACTCAAGAAATATTAAAGATATATTAATATCTTCTTATATGTTGGTTCTAAACAAAACTTTTCTTTTGGCATCTTCATTTTTAAGGCAATATATGGACTAGTTCCAGAGATAAAGGGATTTCAATGAGGCTCCATTAGTCAATTTTTAAATTGTACAGATTTTTAGTGGTCAAATAACACTTTGCATTCAGCTGAAGAACAACAACGTTGTCTTGTTTGTCTCTATCAAAACAATTGCATTGAACATACCTGTCTGGGTGCCAAAAAATATTATTTTTCCAAAGTCTGCATGCCTATAACTCTAGAAACACTGAAGTCAACTAATTTTACTAATGGACCTACCATTTTCTCAAGTAATTTTTCCCCTCTGTAATTTGGCTCCAAATCTCTGGTGAAAATTGTCCTTTTGATTACTCAGTAAATATTCATCCATGACATTTAATATTTGGCTTTCTGCTTCATTTATGCATTTCTTTCACAAGAAAGAACATGGAATGACCCATCTAGATAAATAACCTCATTACCTTAAAATTAATTATTAATTCACTTTTAGGTTCATGCAAAAACTGCTGCAACAACTTCAGACTTGCATTCGGAATTGCAAACTCAAAAAAAAGGGGAAAAAACCATGCATGAATGCACACTTCATCCTGAAATAATAAATCACCCCTCTTTGGAATACTCTAGCATGCAATGATGCACTAATTCTAATCTTGCATCTTAATTGCTAATGCAGCGTTTCCGTTTTGCAATGCCAGAAGACATGACTGTTCTCCAGTCGTGTTCCTGAGAGCGTCTAAAGCGCACACTGGCATGAAAACTGTGCTGACAGCTGCTCTGAACGCCAACCGTTCAGTGCAGCAAAACAAACAGCAGATCTGAACCAGCACATGATGCGCCAAACACACGAGCTCAGGGTTCATAGGTCATCCACCGAGTCTTTCACTGTGCTGAAACGAATCAAGATCTTTCTAAAGCCTCCAGTCCACACACATGCAAAAATCCCTTTATCTGTCTTGTGCAAAGGTAACGTCACAGTATACTCAGCATGATGAACTCACATACTACATTTTACATTGCAGATGCTTTTATCCAAAGCCACTTGCATTGCATTTAAGATATGCATTTGATCAGTTCATGCATTCCCTGGGAATCGACCCCAGAAACTTGCTGTTGCAAGCACAACGCTTTAATGCTTTTGGACAGGAATACAAATGACACAAGATGTTATGATGCTTCTGTTGTCCTTTCTTCATTACTGACAAAAACAGTTTTGACTTATAACGGCAAACCTATCAACTGAATTAATGACAAACTAAGGAGTTTTCTATTGATAACTGAAGTAAACAGAGATTGCTTACATGACTGGGCAATCACAGAAAACTCTCAAAACTAGAGCATCACAAACAGAAAGGCTTTAATATTTTACTGCACAAAACACTCAATCAGTCTGCAGTGATTTATTTCTGCTCCAAAGCAGCACAATTTTAAGAAACGAGTTATTCTGCTTTTGTTCGCATTCAAATGTTTACAAAATAAATTATGAATCATCTCTTTCCATCACAAACGTCTTTATTCAGAGACATTTACAAAGCTATTGTGATTTTTTTTGTACGAATTGACTAGTTCAGGCATCAACTTTTACCTGGGAAAGTGTGAGAAATTAAAGTTGGATATTACAATGACATTTAGTTTGATTCAATATAGCTCAAATAATTTCAGATGTAAACCCGGTTCCAGAAATGAGTGATTATCTTGGACAAAAAAGGCCCACAGGGGATTCATTTCCACAATATTGTGGCACTAAATTAAATATTAATGAGCAATAATGCTTTGAATAATTTTAAAGGTGTTTTAAAGGGAGAATTCAAATTTGCTTAATATTTCCTCACCCTCAGGCCATCCAAAATGTAGATGAGTTTGTTTCTTCATCAGATCTGGAGAAATATGTCACTGCGTCAGTGTCTCAGCAATGGATGCACTGAAGTGAATGGGTGCCGTCAGAATGAGAGTCCAACCAGCTGATAAAAAAATAATAATCCACAAGTAATCCACACCACTCCAGTCCATCAGTTAACATCTGGAGAAGACAAAAGCTCAAACAAATCCAGCATTAAGATGTTTTTAACTCAAATATGAGTCCATAATCCATAATAACTCTTCCTCCAGTGAAAAAGTGCATCTGCTGTTGTCTCTCACATCAAAATCCAGCTGCATATTAGTTTAGAGCTGTTTTGTCTTGTAAACGCTGCTTGATCTGATGCAGATTTCTCTCCTGATTCAGACCAGAACACTTTTTCACTGAGGAAGAGTTATTATGGATTATGGACTCTGTGGTATTTGAATTAATAACATCTTAATGCTGGATTTGTCTCAGCTTTTGTCTTCTCCAGATGTTAACTGATGGACTGGAGTGGTGTGGATTATTGTGATGTTTTTATCAGACTCTCATTCTGACGGCACCCATTCACTGCAGAGCATCCATTGCAGAGACACTGATGCAGAGACACATTTCTACAAACCTGTAAATATTCAGCAAATGTTCATTTTTGGGTAAACTACTCCTTTAAAATTATTAACAGAATTCAGTTCCTCATTAACGTTTAATTAAGTCATATACCAAAGCAGACACTCACCGAATGTAAACAAACTCTAAATATCTCGCCGCCATAAAATCTTTGGGTTGAAAGGGTGAGACAAACAGGTAGCTTTAGATGACATCCGTGAGACAGCCGTCTGTTTGCTCATCACGTAAACCTGTCAGCGGGAATTAGACAGACGGGTCAGAGCAAGTGACCTCATTCCCATGTGTTCACTTCATAGGGAGCACTCCAGCACAGAGGGGTCACAATCTCACCGCTCCTTCAAACTCTACGGCCAGAGAGGAATCTGCTCTATTTATAAAATAACACTGTTCTGTTATAATCGCGCCCTGAAGAGGCCAATGTGTTAGCAAACAAGAATGTAAGGCCATAGAGATCCAATAAACTAATGCTTGACAAATACATCCGAAACTATACCTAAAAAACAACATGGACAATCTCAGATATAATGCAAACTGACTGATAAAAAGCAGCTGCTGCAGTGCATGTTGTGCCTAATAGCGTACTTCAGCCTTGACTACAGCTATCGTATTGTTTCATTAACATCATGAGTCAGTCTCTGTGCTCCCGACATGCTCCAGCAGGTTATAGTGACCTAAAGTCTGCAGAGAGATCTGTTCATTATATGCAGAAATGTAAGGCATGGGAGAGATCCGGTGTAGCAATGGCTAGAAAATCCAGTCTCACAAGCCTATCCACATGTTCTCAGACTGTCTTTACATTCAACAGCGCTAAACAACCTGTAAGAGCAGTCTGATTCACCGTGACACGGCCTTATCTGTCCATATAACAGGTGTGTTCATATATTAATATACAAGAGAGGCACAGAAAACACTCAAAACAAACAACACAATAAACTCATAAAGAGAGAGTTTTACTCTAAAGTAAATTTGAAGTAATTCTCTATGATTTACAAAGAGGTAAACATGAGGTAAATGTCAGAAGAAAGGAAGATAAATGACAGCACTGAAGTCAATAAGGTAAATACTGTATGTAAATATGAGTCAGTAAAATCTGGGGTAAATCTCAGAAATTATGAGGTAAATTACAGCCATGAGTTAAAGTAGAGGTAAAAATGAGGCAAATGTTAGTTAAATGGAGATAAGATGCAAGACACAATATATTTTCTAAGGTAAATGTGAGGTATAGAGGTAAATAAATGCAAGGCAAATGCGAGTTAAATTACAGATGTCAGTTATATACTGAGGTAAATGACAGCAGTGAGATGAAATAGAGGTAAATGTCAGAAGAAAGGAAGGTAAATTTAGGGTAAACCTCAGAAAAACGTCATTCTGAGGTAAATGAGAGCATTGAAATCAACAGATTTAAGGTAAATATGTTGCAAAGGTCTGTAAAAACCAAGGTTAATTTCACACGTGAGCTATATTCTGAGGTAAATAACAGCTGTGAGGTAAAATAGAGGTTAAATATGAAGGCAAATGTGACTTAAATCACAGATGTCAATTATTTTTTTAGGTAACTGTGAGGTAAAAAGGTAAATAGGATGTAAAATGTGAGTGAAATCACAGATGTCAGTGAGGTAAAATAGAGATAAATATGAATAAAATCACAAATGTCAGTTATTTTCTGTGGTAAACATGAGGCTAATTTGAGTTAACTCATATGTCAATTATTTTGTGAGGTAAATGTAGGGTAAAATTTAAGTAAACGAGGCTAATGTGAGTTCAATCACAGATGTAAGTCTTCTCTGATGTAAATGACAGCAGTGATGTAAAATAGAGGTAAATATGAGATAAATATAAGGCAACTGTGAGTGAATTCATGTCAGTAAATGTCACACAGGTGTCGTCAAAGCTGAGAGTAATGAGGTAAATGTCATAAGCATGAGTGTAAATGTCAGATGTCAGGTGATGATCAACAAATGATGTCAGTGAAAATGATCACCAAATGTGCACAAGTGTCGTTTTTTGAGGTAAATGACAGAAATGATGTAAAACTAAGGTAAACATGAGGCAAATGTGAGTCTCAGATGTCAGTGAGGTAATGACAGCAGTGGGTTGAATCTCAGATGGGCGGTAAATTCTGAGGTAAACTACAGCAAGCTGAGGTAAATCTCAGGCGAGAGTGATATTCTGAGGTGAACGTCAGCAGACAGGTAAAGATGAGGTAAAGATGAGGTAAATCTCACCTTAGCTTTGCCGGCCTGTAGTTTCCTCTGTCGCTCCTCGTCTTCCATCATCTCTGCGGTTCCTGCGGTTTAAACACGGACAGACGCGCGTCAGAAAAGCGCCGCACGCCTGGCGCTAAGCGCGGAGCGCTGACATGTGCGTCCGCTTCGGCTCAGACGGTAAATCTTTGGGATTTCTTCAGTGTTTTACTCGGGCTTTGCTGTCACCGTCGCCGCCATGTTTCTCCACGTAAACACACGAGACTCGCGGCGCGGTGACGTCACGGCGCACGCACGCGCCCGCTTTAAAGCGTCACCGCAAATATCGCTGTGCAAACAATATCAGTTACTGCAAATATAAATGATTGATAATTATTTATTAGCTATATGATTGACATTATTGTATGTCGTCCTGTATTTATGATCCATATTATACTGAATTGAATTTTCATATATCGGTGTTGTGATGTCAGATTATAGGCTATTGTCAAAAGTGGTTCAGTTGCATATATCTTATTAAATGTATAATTAAAGACACATTAAGAGGTATCTGTATCGTATATTTCAAAAAGCGTCAGTCAAGAAATTGAGCCAATAAAATATGTTTTGCTAACGTTTCTTTTACGTTATGAAAGCGTTATTTCTGAATGTTCTCTAAACGTTCAAAACTTCCAGGTTTTTAAATATTGTAAAAGCATTTTTCTTGGTTATTTGAACTTTAAGGCAAAGTATTATTTGGCAAACGTTATGAAAGCGTTAATGTTCTCTGAACATTCTGGAAAAATAGTAACATTTATAGAATGCTATACGACCCTGCTGAAAACACAATAGAAAATGTAATGATTTAATGGTTATAATGGGAATTGTACTGGTTTTAATGGAAACTATAATGGTGTGTACTGGTATGTGATGGATTCTGTTGGTGGGATGTTAAATCCTGTTGGGAAAATGCACAAAACACACTAGAAAAATGAATTTTGTAATGGTTTTACTGGAAAAAGCTAATGGTTTATAATGGTATTTTAATGGAAACCATTGGAAGTTCTGTGATGGTTTCTATTGGGCTTCTGTTGTTTAGTTTTTTAGCAGGGACTTGTTTCAGATCATTCAAAAGTAACATCCCATAATGTTTGTAAAGTGATCAAATGTAACATTCATTTAACCCAAAAACATCTTAAAAATATAAAAAGCTGGGCATTTTGAAATTTTAGAGAACATTCAGAAATAACGTTTTCATAACTAAGAATGATAGCAAAACATTCTTAGAATATATTTTTGTTAGGTGTCTTGTAACGTTAGCACAAAAACATTATTTATTCATCCTTCATTGAACTTTTTTTTCTTCCTGAATCGTTTTAGTTGGATGTTCATGTAACACTTTTATTAAAGGGATAGTTCACTTTGAAATTAAAATGTGGTATCTATCAGCTTACCCCAAGGGCATCCAAGATGTAGGTGTCTTTTTTTCTTCAGTAGATCCAATTTTGATGTTTTTAGGTCAAACCGTTCTAGTCTGTCAGTCATATAATGGCAGGTATAGGTCACTGTCTCTATAAGAGGGAAAAAGAACATGCACAGAGAAATCCAAATTAAACAATTCCCCATCGTAACTACACATTGATGGCCTAAGACACGAAACGAGCGGTTTGTGTGAGAAAACGAACAGTATTTATATCGTTTTTTACCTCTTGTACACAACCATGTCCAAGTGATCTGAGTGCACACACACATCCGGTGTGTGACGTGTGTGTGCGCGCTCTGGCTCACGCTGCATTCACACGGGGCGTCGGCGTCAACGCTTGACGGAGGGCGTGTCTGAAGCGTGGTGCTGACGCGCCGTCATAGTTACAACAACCAATCACATACTTCTCTGGTGTTGCATGAACGGGATTGGGTATTTGCATGAGGCGATCTGACTGGCTGACGCCTCCATTGGCGCTTGAAAAGTTGAAAGGTTTTCAACTTCTGCCGCGAGCAGCGCCAGTGTAGCGACGCGACGGACCCACAATTCAGTTCGGCAACGCTTGACGTCACTCCATTCAAAGTCAACGAGAGGCGTTGACGCCGACGCCCCGTGTGAATGGGGCGTTAGTCTGCGCAAGCGCCGGAATGCGCCGGAAGTGATCTCTCGCGCGTATACGTCACTCATTGCCAGAGCGCACACACACGTCACACACCGGATGTGTGCGCACTCAGATCACTTGGACATGGTTGTGTACAAGAGGTAAAAAACGATATAAATACTGTTCGTTTTCTCACACAAACCGCTCGTTTCGTGTCTTAGGCCATCAATGTGTAGTTACGATGGGGAATTGTTTAATTTGGATTTCTCTGTGCATGTTCTTTTTCCCTCTTATAGAGACAGTGACCTATACCTGCCATTATATGACTGACAGACTAGAACGGTTCGACCTAAAAACATCAAAATTGGATCTACTGAAGAAAAAAAGACACCTACATCTTGGATGCCCTTGGGGTAAGCTGATAGATACCACATTTTAATTTCAAAGTGAACTATCCCTTTAAATGTTATTTCAAATCGTTTAGAGAACATTTAAAAGTTACATGTTTACATTATAATGTTGACTGAACGTTCACATGACCAAGAAAAAACGCTTTTAAGAACATTTAAAACCTTGATAATTCATAGAAATAACATCGTCATAAAAAAGTTATGAAACGTTCACAGTATCGTCTTTCTGTAACGTGTAATAATGTTCTCAAAGCGTTACCACAAAAACTTTATTCATATATTTATATTTTTACATACATTTTATTTGAAAGTAAAAAAAACAATAGAAGCCATCACAGAACTTCCAATGGTTTCCATTAAAATACCATTATAAACCATTAGCTTTTTCCAGTAAAACCATTACAAAATTCATTTTTCTAGTGTGTTTTGTGCATTTTCCCAACAGGATTTAACATCCCACCAACAGAATCCATCACATACCAGTACACACCATTATAGTTTCCATTAAAACAATACAATTCCCATTATAACCATTAAATCATTACATTTTCCGTTGTGTTTTGGACAGGTTCTATTGTTTTTTCCAGCAGGGGTAACATTAGACAAAACTGTTTCAGGAAGAAAAAAAGTTACATGAATGATGTATAGGCTAAATAATGTATTTTAGCTACTGTTCTGAGAACATTATTAAACACCAGATGACTCTGAATGAACGCTCTATTGAAGAAGGTTTGAGAGAAGCGTTCTCTGTCTGTTCTGCTGGTCTGAAGTGAGTTTGTGTGAGATATCAGTCATATACCTGCAGCAGCAGCAGGAGACGGAGCTCTATTCCTGCGGCTGACCGGAGCTGAACAGCTGATGGTTTGACAGATCTTCACCTCCACATATCTTCTCTTGGACATCCTTCACTCTCCTCTGACAAACTGAGCTTCAGTCACCTGTGAACCGCTCAGAGATCCAGGAGCACTGTGAATTATTAATGTGAGAGCAGCACAGGATCAGGTTCAGAAACTCAAACTAACTCACTGATACTCAACAGAAGAGTGAGAGAACATCAGAAGAAAACTTCTCCATGTGGAGCTGAACTTTACATTGTAAATTCTGTAGAAAAAATGATATTTACTGGCAAAACAATACTTTTCCTTTAAGTTTACAGACATTTCCTTCAAGCCTAAAACATGCTTAATTCAAAATACACTGAAAAAAATATACGCTACTATTTTTTTTTTAAGGTAAGTTGGTTGCAATCAATTTATTTTTGCTACATTTAAAAAAAAAAAAATTGAAAGTTAGTCAACTAAATTTGTTTATTTAAATCTATCTTAAATAATTTGATTGCAACAACTTACCTTAAAAATAATTAGTAAATTAAATCAATCATTTGGGTAAATAGCCGTTAAAAAAATAAATAAATACAGAAAAGTCTGTCATATTAATGCAAGATATTCTTATGAACCAATAGCTGTTAAATATGGAGAAATAAGAATGATATTAAAATATTAAATAATTGAAAAAAGAACAGATTATCAATGCATTCATTTCAAATTATATTATTTAATTATTCAATATCATTATTTAATCCCCCCCGCTATGTAAAGTGCTTTGAGTACCCAGAAAAGCGCTATATAAATGTAACAAATTATTAATTATTATTAATATTTAAGAATAAAATGTAATAAAATAATTAATTTTAAATGCAGTTTTTAAATTGCTTTTCTTAATCTTTGTCAGTCAAGTTATAAAACATGTCATTGTGTATTTGATCACAGACACAGCTAATAAACTTTTTATTAGTTATACATTTATTTACAGTCTTTATGATTTTTTTAACTTCATATTTGATTACTTAATTCTAAATATCATTCCTAAAGTTTAGCCTTTTTCCCATATTTACTGTATGTTCCATGTAAATTAATCATATTACATACGCTGAAATTTGGTGTGATTTTTTTAAGCTATAAATAAAACAAGGATTATTGGAAATTATTAGCTATTTCTGAGGTGCAGAAATAATTTTCACTCACAAATTGCTTGTAAATTTCACAATTAAAATATCAAGTAATGCGTTGAATTAAACTAAATGTTGAAAGACAGAAATCGTATCTTCTTGTAAAACACACTCCAATAATCTTTGTTTGATTTACAGCTTCAAAAAATATATATTTGTATTATTTTTACAGTGAATGTTTGTCTATTGTTTCTGCTTGTATTGTCAGTCCCAGCATGAACCCACATTAATCCATATGTTATTGATTATGGATGGGTTTTGCTGCATGAGAGGAAACATTTATTGATTAGAGCTTCTGAATGATTTCACCACAACCCTGAATTCATAACTAGATAACAATAGTACGTATAAGTTATGTTTTCTTCTCTCAGGTTTCTCCTAAAACTCTTAAAGGGACAGTGCACCCAAAAATGAAAATGCTGTCATCATTTACTCACCCTCAAGTAGTTCCAAACCTGTATGAATGTGTTTGTTCTGCTGAACACAAAGGAAGATATTCTGAAGAATGTGGGAAACAGAGCAGTTCTGGATCATAGTATTTTCTTTCCTACTATGGAAGTCAATGGTGCCCCAAAACAGCCTTTTTACAAGCTTTCTTCAAAATATCTTCTTTTGTGTTCGGCAAAACAAAGACATTCATACAGGTTTGGATCTACTTGAGGATGAGTAAATGATGACAGCAATTTTCATTTTTGGGTGTACTGTCCCTTTAAGTAGAAATAAGCATTTGATCTCATTTGTGATTTCTTCCATTTGTCTTCCCTGTGTGGATAAAAGAGTTTGTCCTAATGAATCATGTGAAGTACAGTATCACTATCAGTCTCTCTGAGGCTCATTTCAGTAATGAAAGGGATCTGGAGCTGTATGAAATATGCATGAGAGACACAGGGGCTGGTGACCCTGCGCTCCTCGACCATCTCAAGTGTTTCAGACATCTGGCATCCTCAGCCTGCAAACCAGGAGAACGACTCTGTGTATTAAAATCACTTGATATATGAGATCCTCATCAGACTCAGATGAAACCACAGCTGATTCAGAGCGCTTGCTCATTCAGCCACACTTACAGTACATATTTATGGCTTTTACACAGTAAATGAACCAAAGTCAGAAGCTTGTGTCTGCCACGGGATAACAAAAGTGATATTTTATCTCACAATACAGGCGTTTTTCATCAGTTATGAGCACAAAAGTTGCAATTATTAGATAAGGTTGATTGTTCTGGTGCATCGTCACACAATCAACAAGATGCATGAAAAAACTACACGTGTGACGTCAAGAACAAAGACAAGGCAAGGTTATTATTTCATACACGGTGGTAATTCAAAGTGAAATAGTCAATAAAAATAATAATCACAACAATAAAAACAATGAATTTGAAACTCGTGAAAAAACCTTCCATAACAGCTACTTACTTTAACCATCATAAACCAGACATATACAAGTGTTTGGTTCTGTTAACTAATATAATAGAGATCCTACTTTCAACTGATTAACTAACACACTTGTCTTTCTGTGCCCACATTCTCTTTACCATCACAGCACTTACTTTAACCTTGTGTTTAAACTTAAAATGATATAAAAATTGATTTGAAATGAATTAAAACAGTTAAGAATAGAGAATGATTATACATAGTGCAACACTGTAAAAAATCCAACTTTCGAAAAGTTCTACTAATCAATGTAAGAAAGTAGCCTGAACAAAGAATTTTTTGTAGAAGTCAGTTAAATTTTTTGTGTGAACTGAACAAAAACACTCTAAACATGTCGCTAGCAAAAGTTGTTTTGTTTACTTTACTTAGATACTCAAGTATTTTGTTCACAACATATCCAGATGTTCTCCCAACTTTTCAAATTGAGTCATCTGAACAAACATTGAACAACATTGCACAAGTTCCCAGCATGCATTGCAGCTTGAAAACATTTTATGTTAAAGGGATAGTTCACTTTGAAATTAAAATGTGGTATCTATCAGCTTACCCCAAGGGCATCCAAGATGTAGGTGTCTTTTTTTCTTCAGTAGATCCAATTTTGATGTTTTTAGGTCAAACCGTTCTAGTCTGTCAGTCATATAATGGCAGGTATAGGTCACTGTCTCTATAAGAGGGAAAAAGAACATGCACAGAGAAATCCAAATTAAACAATTCCCCATCGTAACTACACATTGATGGCCTAAGACACGAAACGAGCGGTTTGTGTGAGAAAACGAACAGTATTTATAAAGACGAATCGTTTTTTACCTCTTGTAACACAACCATGTCCAAGTGATCTGAGTGCACACACACATCCGGTGTGTGACGTGTGTGTGTGCGCGCTCTGGCTCACGCTGCATTCACACGGGGCACCTCCCGTCGGCGTCAACACTTGATCATATCAAACATGTCTGAATTTAAGATTTAAATCGTGGTGCTGACGTGATTACGTCATAGTTTCACAATAGCCAATCGCGACCGCAAAACAGCTGCATGAACGGTCCCTTGATTGGACATGAGGCGATATTGGCTGATGCCTCGGCGCTTGACGGGGCTATTGCCTCAGGCTTCAGCCCCGGCACACGCCCTTCAAGAGCCTACACTCATTAACACGAAAAATCTAAAAAAGTGTAATATGTGTGCACTATAAACAATTGATAATTGGGACTCAAGAGAAGTAAAAAACGATATAAAACTACGGCTAACGTGCATTAATGGCGCATTTTCTCTGAGACAACGAGAGACGATAACTGTCTTAAAGGGGGGGTCAATGTGTTTCATGCATTCAGAATTGTTTCATGGTAAAGAGTTGGATTCTCTGTAAGCATGGACAAAGTATAGAGACAGAGTATTTCTGTGCCAGACTGACAGAAACGGTTTGGGATGAAGAACACCCCCTACGCATCGGACCCAAGCGATAGCCACAATCAACACGCTTCAATCGGCAGTGAGTTCAGCTTCCCAAAACAACCCACCGTTACGTGACTGGAATACAGTTAAATGCAATGGAGAGTCATATTTTTACGATTTAATAAACAAGGCCCAATTCGACGCTGGATTTGCATCATGGTTTAATCTGTGCTGAGGTTGTATATGATCTCATCAAGTTGTGTAAAACGTGCATAAATGAGTTTTAAGAGGCAAGTAGATTCAAATCTCATAACAGATCTTTTAAGAATCAGTAGACTGACTTTTATTCATGATGAACTAAAGTTTTTAAGTTGACGGATGCTACTTATAAAGGAGATTGTGAAGGTTGCGTTAGGGTCAAACAGTGGTTCAGAGCTCATAGTTTGAGTTCAGGGTTTAAAAGTGGATAATAGCTCTGATCTCTTAATGACTGGAACGTATAAATTAATAGTGTTTTAATCGATGATCTGAGTAGCCTATTTATATTCAGCATATGCTGACAATAGATTGAGTGATTTATAATAAAAGTACTTTAAAATCAATCCTAAATGTAACTTGTAAGGACCTCTTAATATTGAATTTTGGACTGGTGTGATATGCTCATCTACACATGATTCAGCACGGGGAGGTTCACCCGCAATGCTTCGAGTCAGAATCAACAAAGAATTAAATAATTAAAAACCAATGCATTTCAGCGCACAGGCCTTCATCAGGGCTAAGTACATGGCGATTCAAACAAAACAACCAGCCGCCATGAGGAAACGCACACCTGTGTAATCGAAATACATCAAACAAAGAAAGACGCCGGGGTGAAACACCATTTTTGAACTACAGGGTAGTTTTAATAAACATACAGGACACAGCTCCATGCAAGACATTTATGCAAAATATTCAAATATGTAAAAAAAAATAAACTATATTCCAGGCCAGAAACAAAATAAAACAGATTTAGGCCTAAATTCAGAATTTGTAGAAAAAAGTCAGAATTTTGAGATAAAGACGAATAAGTTAGATTTTCTAGATACAAACTCAGAATTCAGATAAAAAAAAAAAATCAGAATTGACAGAAAAATGTAGAATTGAGTCAGAATTGTAAGATGTAAACCCAGAACTGTGAGTTACAAAAAAGTCAATAGATCAAATATTGTGATTATCAGACTGTGACAAGAACAGGATTCAATGCTAAACATCATGTCTATAGACATTAATGATGTGTTAATAAGGAAACAATAATAATGCGAGTGTTATATATATAATAACAATAATGTGTTATATTGACTGAGAGAACTGAAGCGCGCTCGTTCCTCCGGAGCGGCAGGCGGCGCTGTTCTCGATCCGAACACACCCGAGGAAACACGAGGAAGCACGAGTCACTGAGCGGCGCACGTGTTCAGAGCTGGTAGGTCAGAGAGAGTAAATCTGATGTTTACTGTACTTACAGTGAAGAAGACACGCTGACAGTCAACACTGTTCACGGATCATGTTTAATGTATGTATGAATAAGCAGATCCGTGTGTTATCTTTTCTAATTAACTCAGGTCCTCGTAATGATTTGTTGTTGTTAGTGTTTTCATCGAGATCGATGTAAACAGTTCTAGATGTTTATACATCACGTTTATTGTTGATAAATGAATGTATTGTCAGTGTCAGCTACAGATGACACATTAATGCTCTTGATCTATATGTAAAGATTTGATATATGTATGTGATTATCAAGATAAGCCTGTATATATGTGAGGGAATACTATATTTTTCTACATTTGTTGATCCTCAGCATGTTTGAGGATAATATTTTTGAGGTATATGTCATTGAAACATCTGCATTTAATACATTTAATTTGTCTATCAGCATAAATGTCTGCCTTTAGTTTTAAGAGGCAAATACTACCATAGTAAAAAAGTATTATATTTAAAATACATTTATTTTATACCAAGTATTGTTCAAATCTATTAACATATTTACTGACAGATAACTCCAGACTTACTGATATACAAAACTATAATTAAACTTCACTTGTACACAATGTACATTTCGTAATATTAAACCTAAAATGTGTTTTAATGTCACTTTTGATGAGAATCGTATGATCTTTGAATAATATTAGTCTTTAAATGCAAAATATTTAAAGTGTACCTGAAGTACAGTTCCACATTAGCACAATCAAATATATTAAGCATATCTTTATTCATACTTCTGCTTAATTAATGTGCATTAAGTACAAAATGAGTTGTTCCAATTTATCAGACTTAAGTATATCAGTTTAGTACTAAAAGTACAATTGCAGGACATTTCATTAAGTATATAAAAATGTATTTGTAGTATACTTAGCATGAAATAAATGTATTTCAAATACATTGAGGTATATTTATTTTTCACTTGAAGTGGGTTTTGAAAATAAACATATAACAAATATAAAAGAAACAGGACTGTTAAAAAATTTTATTTTAAATGCTAAAAATCTTTGGTTGCTCTGATCTTTTAACACTTATTCATTAGATGAACTAAAGTTTTTTAGTTGTAGGTTGCTACACTAAAATAAATCTGTAAAAATAGACACAATATACTGTATAATGTGAAGGAATTTTTCTGTACTGTTTTACCAGTATTTTGAATTTTACACTGAATTTTACAGCAGAAATGTCTGTAAAATGAATGTATAATGAGCTGCCAGCACATTTTCTGTTATTTTACAGATGTATTTTGTACAGTGTAGTTGAGTGTGATAGGCTGCCTTATGTTTTGAGTTTTTACATTGTGTGTAAATGACAAATAAACAAACGTGCATGACAGGGTATAATCTAGTAGTGATGCGAGGGTCGTAGGTTTTTTTCCAACCCGCGGGTCCCGCTTTTATGAAATGATTTGGCCCGCCCCGCCCCACTGTGTCTATTTTTACAACCCGCCCCGCCCCGCACCCGCGACCATTAAATAGACATACTAGGCATTGTAATGTAAATGAAAACAGCCTTTATTTCAGCCTGAAAGTGCTTGGAAACATCGCCCTGTAAACTGGCAACAACATACGATTATGAATATGAACCATAAATCAGGTCATATTAATAACAAGATAATGATAAACATTTTCAACATTTACAAAGCAGCGTTTGTATTCATCTAATAGGCTAAACTATTTTTTATTTCAGATTTGTATAGGCCTACAGTTTACAGCCTACGCTACATAACCACTGAACTTTTGTTTTATTTAACACACGGAAATGTTCATTTAGTGTTTTTACGTTCGCTGTGCATGGCCACTGTACCGGGGTTTAATCTATTACACTAGACTCCAGCACCCGGCCAGCAGAGCTGAATGTGCGCTCACTTGATGCGCTTGTGGCTGGGATACAGAGCTGCTTGGTGCTTTCGTGACGCCAAAGGTTTGGGGACATCAAGCAAGTTACGTTGCTACGTAGGCCTTCGTATTGTAACCTTATCAAAGAACCTAATAAAATATGAAAATAGATATTCCCAAATATTTAATATTGGCTATAGGGAATTGCACGCAACATACATGGATTTTTTTATTTATTTTGTTTTTAATAACCCGCCCCGCAAATAAAGTGACAATTTCTTTACCCGACCCGCGGGGTCCACGGGTTATGAGACGACCCGCGCATCACTAATGTCTAGGGTTTTTTTTGCCGATATGCCGATATTTTTCAGCTCATTTTGGCCGATACCAATACTGATATATTTCCATTTGTTTGGAAACAACAACAAGTCTCTCCTGTGTGGAAATTATAAACAAAATATTTAGAATTTTGGTTAGTTTTTAACTAGAACTTATCTGTTAGAATTAAATAAACAATAATGAAGTTATTTTATAATGACAGTACATTGAAGCTTTGGAAATATCTATAAATAAACTATATATCAATCGCTGCATTTTCTTTCTCAGAAAGATGCCGTAATAACCTTAACATTTTATTATAAGATTTAACATTTATAGATGGTCTAAAGCAAAAGACAATCTATAAATCTTTTAGAGCTCATAATTTGTTTAAAAAATAAAACATATTTCACATTAATTAATAAATCGGTATATATAAAATTATTTAATTTACAAGTGTCATGTTTGTGATTTTTTTTTATTATATAAGCTATAGCGGTAACACTTTACAATAAGGTTCAGTAGTTAACAACATTAGTAAACATAAACTAAGATTGAACAATACTTCTACAGCATTTATTAATCTTAGTTAATGTTAATTTCAGCATTTACTAATGCATTATTAAAATCACAAGTTGAGTTTAACAACTAACGTTAACAAAGATTAATAAATAGTGTAATAAATGTATTGTTCATTGTTTGTTCATGTTAGTTAATACATGTAAATAATGTAAAGTGTTACCGCTACAGCTTCTGAGCTTTAAATCAAAACATACTCATGACATCAATTACTGCTTTATTTAATCAGAAATACAGTCGAAATGTTATTTGTGATATGATATCGTCTTCTCTTATGACACAGATGCGCTGAGTGATGTTCCAGAGGCAGATCCTGCACTTCCTGCGGCTCGCCAGCGGACGCGCATCACTTCCTGTGACGTCCCGCCCCTGCAGCTCCAAACCGTCCAATCACGAGCCTCCTCTGGAGAACGAGTCTCTCCTGGAGAACCTCTCCATCCTGGGAGTGGACCTCCCCTCGGCCCGCAGGCGTCAGCCGGGCGTCTTGAGGAAGCTCCTGACCAACGAACAAGGCCTGGCTCTGTTCCTGAAGAGCAAAGGAGCGGATCAAGAGACGATCGCCAGCATCATCTCACGCTTCCCTCGCTCCATCACGCGCTCCTGCGAACACCTGGAGGAGCGCTGGAGGCTCTGGAGGAACATCTTCAAGAGCGACGCCGAGGTGGTGGAGATCCTCTCGCGATCACCCGAGTCTTTCTTCCGCTCGAGTGACAACAAGAACCTGGAGGAGAACATCAGTTTCTTGAGGATGCTGGGAATCACTGGAAAAGATCTCCACCGGTTGCTAACCACCGCGCCACGGACCTTCTCCAACAGCGTGGAGCTCAATAGAAACATGGTTGAGTTCCTAAAGAGCGTCTGTGTTAGTTTCGACGGGAATGATCCGGAGCGTTTCGTTCGGACTGTTATCTCCAGAAACCTGTACGTCTTCATCCGCAGCACGAACCGGATCAAAGCTAACGTGGATTTCCTCTGCAGATCGTTGAGTTTGAGTAACGCCGAAGCGCTGGGTTTATTCCAATCCCACGGAGCGCAGATCCTCGACGTCTCTCACGAGAGCCTGAAGAAACACTTCCAGAGCCTGCGGACCAAGCTGAGCTCGCTGGGCTGCGACGAGGCCGACTTCAAGAGGATGATCTTGAATTACTCTCTGGTGCTGTTCGTCTCGTCTGAGCGGCTGAACGAGAAGCTGGACTGTCTGATGGACGGAGGGATCCTCGCGCAGCAGATCGTGTGCAAACCCAAAGTCCTGGATTTCAGCATCGAGTCCATCCGGCAGCGTCTGCGTGAGCTCGACGCACTAGGCTACGACTTCCAGAAGAGCGGCATCGCTGTGTTAGACACGAGCAAGAAACGCTTCCTCGCTAAACTAGAGAGACTGAGCTCGGCGGAGAGCGAGGACACGCGATCCGTCTGATGAACTCACTGTCACTTCTCATCACTTTCACATTAAAACCAGTACTTTCTTTTTAAATGATTCATTTTGTGAGGAAAGATGAGCTATTATAAACAAACACAGCTGAAATGCACTTGTTTATTCAAGAACATTAAAATCACTATATTTTGAAGCTTGGTTTTTTGGCGGAAAGAGGCTGTTATTTGAGAGATTCATTCAAAAACACCGAGTCGTTGAGCACCGAGTCGTTGAGCACCGAGTCATTGAGCACCGAGTCATTGAGCACCGAGTCAAGTCATTGAGCACCGAGTCATTGAGCACTGAGTCAAGTCATTGAGCACCGAGTCACTGAGCACCGAGTCATTGAGCACCGAGTCACTGAGCACCGAGTCACTGAGCACCGAGTCACTGAGCACCGAGTCACTGAGCACCGAGTGAAGCACCGAGTGAGCACCGAGTCGAGCACCGAGTCGAGCACCGAGTCAAGCACCGAGTCACTGAGCACCGAGTCAAGAGCACCGAGTGAGCACCGAGTGTCAGAGCAATCCACCGAGTCGAGCACCGAGTCGAGCACCGAGTCGAGCACCGAGTCCACGAGCACCGAGTCAAACTGAGCACCGAGTCGGAGCACCGAGTCGATGAGTGTCAAAGCACCGAGTGAGCACCGAGTCATGAGCACCGAGTCACTGAGCACCGAGTTGAGCACCGAGGTGAGTGAGTTTGAGCACCGAGTCAAGTCACTGAGCACCGAGTCACTGAGCACCGAGTCTGAGCACCGAGTGGTCTGAGCACCGAGTGAGCACCGAGTCGAGCACCGAAGCACCGAGTCGTCGAGCACCGAGTCACAGCACCGAGTCAGTCGAGCACCGAGTTGAGCACCGAGTCTTCAGCACCGAAGCACCGAGTCACGAGCACCGAGTCGAGCACCGAGTCGAGTCGTTGAGCACCGAGTCCCTGAGCACCGAGTCGTTGAGCACCGAGTCGTTGAGCACCGAGTCGTTGAGCACCGAGTCGTTGAGCACCGAGTCGAGTCGTTGAGCACCGAGTCCCTGAAGCACCGAGTCGTTGAGCACCGAGTCGTTGAGCACCGAGTCATTGAGCACCGAGTTGAGCACCGAGTCAGCACCGAGTCGAGTCGTGAGCACCGAGTCGAGTTGAGCACCGAGTCGAGCACCGAGTCGTTGAGCACCTAGTCGCAGTGAGTCGTGAGCAAGTCCACCGAGTAGCACCGAGTTTGAGCACCGAGTCATTGAAAACCAGTACTTTCATTTAAAATTATTCATTTTGGTCCGAGTAGTTATGAGAAACGATGAGCTGTTTATAAACAAACACAGCTGAAATTAGGGCTGTGCAATTAATCGAAATTCAGTTTCGATTTCGATCTCCAACGTGAAAATGGGCTTTTATGGAGGAGTGAAAGCGCACTGCTGGAAAGGGGCGCCATAATCGTTTTATCTCGATTATTGTATTTTCATAATCGAGATAAAACGATTATGGCGCCCCTTTCCAGCAGTGCGCTTTCACTCCTCCATAAAAGCCCATTTTCACGTGTAAATCAGTAAAATCATGTAACGTGACTTTTGCAAAATTGGACGTGCTTGAGTTATTAAAGTTGATTAGATTTATTAATGTTTTAAAGAGAGCTTGCTCTGTTCCTCAGGAGGATATCTGTGTATGCGCTCAGAGACGGAGCATGTGAAGTCATCTTTAGCTGAACGTATGCGACTAAACGGTCAAATACACTCAAAAATGTGTCAAAATGCGGCGCTTAGTGATTATTCACGTAAACCCTCGTCGGTTATGTAATAAATGAATGTAAACAGATGATACTGAAAATACGCGTGTAACAGTAAATTGGATCCGTGCGGCTCTTAAAGTGACAGCGCGCTATATTCCTGCTCCGACTGTGTGCTTAATATTAATCAAAAGACAAAATCACTCACTGCTCTTCACAGAAGGACTTTTGTAGCTTTAATAAGAAACAAAGGAAGATTAATTCTTACAGTGAAGACTACGCTGTTTTATTTTACATTTGATTATTACATTTCTATAGTAGGCTGTTAACTGAATACTTTAGATTTGCATAAAATTTTTGGTTATACGGCCCGCTAATAATCGTGTTAAATAATCGTGATTACAATATTGACCAAAATAATCGTGATTATGATTTTTGTCATAATCGAGCAGCCCTAACTGAAATGCACTTGTTTATTCAAGAACACTAAAACCACTATATTTTGTAGCTTGTTCGTTGTATTTTAACTATCAGTGTTGGACATGTAATGGGTTACAGATTACACGTTAGCTATTTAACCCTTGTGCGACCTTTTGGACATTTTTGTCCTTTTCAGTTTTGTTTTTTGGATCATTTTGCCTGTGTTATTGGCAGCTGCATAAATTGTGGCACAGGTGTGTATTTTTATTGTAATTGTACTATTTCACCCCCATTTCCTTTAATAAATCTATTTTGCACTAGATACACAAAAAAGTTGGACAAAAATGTCCCCATTAAAACTGCTATTTTTAATCACAGTGCCATTTAACTGTAAAATGATGCAATTTAAATTAAGTTAATAAGCTTTCATTCTGTTGGCAAGGCTTCAAAATGTAATTTTTTGCTATTTTTTTTACCAGATGGTGCCATTTTTTCAGGTTTGGCGTGTAAAGCAAATACTCGCTTTATTCCTGTGTTCTGCTTCTGGATATTATAGACACAATTGTATTAATAATGCAGCTGTAATTGTGTGTGTGTGTTGGTGTAGATGTCAGAGTGTGGTTTGTATGTGTGTCATAAAAAAAAACTGTGTGTGTTTGTAATTTTTAACCCTTGTGCATCCTTTTGGACATTTTTGTCCATTTTAGTTTAGTTTTTTTTGATCATTTTGCCTGTGTTTATGCTAGCTGCATAAATTTTGGCTCAGGTGTGTATTTTTATTGGAATTTTAATATTCCACCCTCATTTCCTTTAATAAATCTATTTTGCACTAGATACAAAAAATAGTTCCACTCAGCACCTTTTGGACAAACATGTCCTCATTGAAACTATTTTTAATCACAGTGCTGTTTAACTGTAAAATTATGCAATATTTGTTAACAGGCTTTCATTCTGTTGGCAAGGCTTCAAAATTTAATTTAATTTACCAGATGGTGCCATTTTTTCAGGTTTGGCCTGTAAAGCAAATACTGGCTTTACTCCTGTGTTCTGCTTCTGGATATTATAGACACAATTGTATAAATAATGCAGCTGTAATTGTGTGTGTGTGTTGGTATAGATGTCAGAGTGTGGTTTGTGTGTGTGTCATAAAAAAACTGTGTTCTTGTAATATTTGAGAGAGAGAAACTCTACTGTAAATCATAAATCAAGCACTGTGAGCACCAGAGGAGTTTTGCTGCATCTAATGGAGAAAATATGGTACTGCACCCAAACAATATCTTACTGAAAGCTCATTGTTTGAGATATTAACCTCAAATTTGAAACATAACTTGTTTAGATTTATGGCTTTGATTTTCTAGCAGGTTTAGAGTTCAACATGTTTCATAAAATATATATTTTATATAAAATATTGTTCATAAATCATTTTCATAAACCTGTATAACTTTCTTTACTTCAATAATAATCTGTCATGGGTCTTCTTTAAAATGAGACCAAACTTAAGTCTGTTCTCCCACGCTTCACATTATTATGACAGTTTTTTGACTGTCATTTTTGTCCATTATGAATCTATGTGAACTATTTTTATTGATGCACAAGGGTTAAAATGTAATGAGTAATTCATTCATCATAAGTAGCGTAACTAAAGTATTACATTTGATTACTTTTCTGATCCGCATTGTGTGATTCATTTTCAATAAATGTGTATTTTGCTCCTAATTTTGTGAGAAATGATCTCTTTATGAACAAATGTAATAAATGCACTAGAATACAATGTATACTGTTTGTTCAAGAACATTAAACAGCTGTATTTTGTAGCTTGTTCTTTCATTTTATGCTCACTGTTTAACCATATTTTCATCAATACTGATGCTTTCATTTTTCATAACAATTTGAGAGAAAATTGAATTATAAAATGTGAATTTCAGTATTGCATATGTGTGCAATCAGAGTATCTTCTGTCCATTCATTTAATTAATTTGATATATATATATATTTTTTAAAAAAAATGAGAAAACGGTTCCTTTTTTCATTAAAAAACAAACAAAAGTTTTATATATTTATAGCCAAATTTAATGAGACATAAAACAAAGAGTAGTCAATAGTCTCTTATTTACAAGACCTCCATAAAACACTCCATAATTAACTGTATTTGATGATTTGTTAATTGCATTTAAAATATACTTTTAATAAAACATTATCAAAGGGTTTATAAAAGCAGTTTTTACGCATGTTTCAATTCAATGAGCAATGCAATATGTAAAATGTCAATGTATTTCTGTATTAAAATTAATTTTTCCGTACATATATGCAACATTTAGTGCAAAATGAAAATTCAATTATATAATTTAAATTAGCATTTTCTACACTAGTTTTAATATGCATATTAAAAACATATTTTAAAGCTTTATAAGTTGCAAAATTAATAATGAAAATGTATTTCCCAAATTGATTAGATATGTTTATCATTTAAATGCATTTAGACTTTGGGGTAGGACACTTGTGATTGTGTTTTCATCGTGAGACCGCGGGATAATTGTTGAGTTTGCATATTAAAACGAGTGAAGGAAATGTTCATTTAAATGATATAATTGAATTTTCATTCTGCACTAAATGTTGCACATATGGTATGGGAAAATGCACATTTGAATACAGAAATGCATTGCCATTTTACATATTGCATTGCAAATTGAATTTTGCTACACATGTGTCTCGGTCTGAGCTTTTGTTGTAGTTACACAGTTGTGACCAGCAGGCGTCACCAGTGAGCTTCGAGCGGAAGCGGAACTGCGCTGCGTGTGCTCGTGTTTCCGGTCGGACACATTAGAGCGTCGCGCGGCTGCAGATCGCGTGTGCAGAGGAACTTCTCTGTCAGGTGAGTTATGATTAATAAATATGATCAGATATGATCGGTGTTTCATCAGACACATGCTCGTTCCTCGCGCTGTAACGCGTTTAATCGCTGCACGATATGAGTCTAGATTATCATCTGATGTTAGCAAGGTTATTTTAACCTAATTATTTAATAATAATAATCATTCTCTCCTCTGGACCTACAGTGAAACTGTAAATAATGTATTATGACAATCTTTAAGGTGCTAAAATATGATCCTCGCGTGAGGGACACATAATATAACCCCCCTGTTTATTTATAATAATCTTTTTCTCAGTATTTGTCTAAATATTAATTGGGAAATATAGTTAAATTTACATTTTCCTACACATTACAGTATTGTACAGTTAGATGTGTTATTGTTTATGTTCTCATTTATTTATTTGGTTCAATCTTAGGTCAGACAGAAAGTAACATTAAGGCAAATATTGCAATATAATACAAATAATATACACATATCTATATATAACATATAACACATTAATTCAGATTAGGAAAAAAAACAAACATAGAAATCATGAAATAAATTTTGTTTATGGCATGGTTAAAGACAGAAGGAAACGGCACTATATTGGGTGGAGATGGGGTAGCAAATATATAAATATATTCCCGCTGAAAAAAGCGTGTGTCCCGCTTCCGCAAATATATATATATATATATATATGTTCTTTTATTTTTATGTATTCGTATTTATTTAATTTATTTATAAATAAATGTATTAATTTGTTTATTACTTTATTTATAAGGTGTGTAGAATTATTAAAGGCTTTTCTTTTACAGTTAATCTATTTTTATTTATGAGTAATATTAAAAACTAATGTAATACTAATCAAGGACAGCAAAATTTTCATTCATGGAGAAGAAAAGAGGCATAATTTATTTTATTAAAATCAGCAACCATGTAGCGCCACCATTAGTTGAAAAATATTTGTTTGCTTGGGTAATTTATTTTATTTAATATGAAGACTCATTTTTTTATAGTTTTAGACAGATATTGAGAGTGACTTTGAAGGACATTTTAACTGTTTGATATATTTTAATCGATTCTGCAAGACAGACTTAATAGGAGATGGACTATTTTTATTTAAGGAGAAAATTTAGAACAAAAAATAAGAAAACTAGTGAAAAGCAAATTAAAAGCAAATTCCTATTTATTTATTTTTTGTTCATTCATTTTAAAATATTTTCAAAAAATATTGAAGTTTTGAGCATTTATTAATGAAAAAATTAATAAGTGATTTACAAATTTTATTGAGTTTATTTATTAATGAATAACATTAATCTTAATTTATTGTTTTAAATTTAATTATTAATTTTAAAATTGTGAAATTCATTTTAAAATACAGCAAAAACCAGTTTTTATTTTAGACTTGTATTTGAATATTACTAAAATGGATTTCTTTCCTTTAAACACGAGCCCCTAAATTTATGAAACCTACACATTCAAAACATTATTACTCTGTTATGATGATAAGTGAAATGTTAAGTACAGCCTCTTCATAAGATATAAAATAAATGGTGCGTGCAATGAGTATAAAGATTAGGAAAATAGAAATCTGAGAACTGAAGAGTATTTATTTATTAAATTTATTTATAAATAAATGTATTAATTTGTTTATTACTTTATTTATAACTGTTAATCTATTTTTATTTACTCTAATCAAGTTTTCATTCATTAATTTATTTTATTAAAATTTTATTAGTTAAAATATTTGTAATTTATTTTAATCATTTTTATTTAATCGTTTTTATCTTCATTTTAAATATATTTTAATTTATTATTTTATCTATTTTTATTTCAATCAAATTATCGTTCATTCATTTTAAACACATTTATTAATTTAATCAAATTTTATTCATTAATCTTAATTTATTGTTTTAAATTTAATTACATTTTAAAATATTTTTCATGGTTATGATGATAACCATTATGTATAAACTGACACAGAAATATTGGTGTTTATATGTTAATTAGCATAATTATGTGACAGCTCTTTCATTTCATAAGAAAATCCTGTTTTAAGCATCACAAGCGCACATTTTGACCAGCACACGTCTGTTTTTCTGGTTTCTCCAGCAGGTGTGTGTTATAGATGGAGTCGTCTGTGGAGCTGGAGAGAGGCACTGCTGTTATTAAAGAGCAGTATGTTTATGTATATGTATTCTGATAATGATCACAGCAGCTCAACTCTTGATAACAGCATGTTTGCAGATCACTGTATCTGTGTTTGACCAGGTTCCTCACCACTAAAGAGAAGTTCCATGAGTTTCTAGCGTCGGGTCGGCCGGGTCAGAGCAGAGATGAACCGGACGCAGACTCGGAGGAACCGTCAGGAGAACCGGAGCAGAAGAGAGTCCGGCTGGACAGCGATGGAGACAAGAAGAAGAAGATGAGAGGACAGAATAAATCCAGACCTCACGTGAAACCTCAGAGCTATGAAGACAGACGACTGTGTCCCTCGATCGTTCAGGTGCACACGTCATATCTTCATAATACTGGTGCTTTAATATATGAAAGTATTGTATGCATTTATATATGTGACTCTGGAGCACAAAAGCAGTCATAAGTAACACAGGTATATTTGTAGCAATAGACAACAATACATTGTATGGGTCAAAATTATACATTTTTCTTTTATGACAAAAATCATTAGGATATTAAGATCATGTTCCATGAAGATATTTAGTAAATTTCCTACCGTAAATATATCAAAACTTAATTATTGATTAGTAATATGCATTGCTAAGAACTTCATTTGAACAACTTTAAAGATGATTTTCTCAATATTTAGATTTTTTTGCACCCTCAGATTCCAGATTTACAAATATTGTCCTATCATAACAAACCATACATCAATGGAAAGATTGCTCAGCTTTCAGATGATGCATAAATCTCAATTTAAAAAAAATTACACTTATGACTGGTTTTGTGCTCCAGGGTCATATATATATATAGTCTTACAGTATGTCTAAATATTACTCAAAAAATATTTGTTATATTTAAAACAAGTTATATTTCTGTTTTTATTTATTTTAAAATATTTTTTATTTATTAATTTATTTTAATGTAATTTAGTTAAATTTTTGTTTATTCATTTATTTTATTTACACAGTATATGTCTAAATATTTGGAAAATATTTAGTTTCTAATAAGTTAAATTGATCTGTTTTACAGTATTTATTTTTATCATATTTTTGTTTATATAGTTAGTTATGCATTATATGTCTAATTATTTTTTGGAAAATATTTAATTTCTATTATTTTCATTGTTATAGTTACTTATTTCCATCTGTTTTTATTTACTGATACACCTAAATATTCTTTGGAAAATAGTTTGTTACATTTATTTATTGTTAAAGTTATTTATAATTATCTATTTTTTATTTATTTACTATTTGTATTTATCTTTTTTTTTTGCTCATGGTTCTGTACTTTTAGATGTATTCATTTAATTATTAAAAAATCATAAAAAAAAATATTAATTTATATATATTTATAATAAAAATGAAAAAATAAGAGCAAACTATATATATATATATATATATATATATATATATATATATACAGTATATATATGTATATACAGTATATATATATATATATATATATATTATAATTTTTTTTTTTTTTTACATTTTTATATATATATATGTGCATATATGTACATATATGTATGTGTGCGTGTGTTAAAAAATGTATTACTGCATTAACAAACGTTAACTAACTAGACCGTATTATAAAGTGTTTTCTCCTCTCTTATTCTTCTATTCTCATGTATTTCTCCTTCTATTGTTTTCAGTGCTGGTCTTTGTTCATTAGATTTTTTTGTTGGTTAAAACATCAGTAAAATAGATGCAATAAAAACACATATCTCATGATGATGAACTGCATTGATCAGAAATGTCTGTCATCCGCGTCTCTTCCAGGAGCGAGAGTCGAAATGCTTCTACGGAGATAAGTGCTGCTTCCTCCACGACGCGAGCGAGTACATGTCCACTAAAGCAGCGGATCTGGGCGATCAGTGCTACCTGTTCAACAGCTTCGGCCGATGTCAGTACGGCGTCACCTGCAGGTTTGCTCAAGCGCACACGAGTCCGGAGCTGAAGAACCTGAAGAACGAGGATCTGTGCAGACACTGGGCCGGACGAGACACCGTCAGAAACCTGCTGGACAAAGATCTGCAGAGACGCCTGAGGAAGCGGCAGGAGAGATTCCCCGGAGCCGAGGCGTATCTGAAGACGGTCAGCCGCGGGAAGAAAGCAGACGAGAGTCACGCTGAGATCCAGAGCGGAGCGGGAGACGCTGCTAACGGACCTGAGACAAAGGTACTTACACTGATTAACACGTGTGACCCTGGAGCACAACACCTGTCAGAAGGGTCAAAAATGAGATTTATACATGAATAAATAATCTTTCCATTGATGTATGGTTTGTTATGATAGGACAATATTTGTAAATCTGGAATCTGAGGGTGCAAAAAAATCTAAATATTGAGAAAATCACCTTTAAAGTTGTTCAAATGAAGTTCTTAGCAATGCATATTAATAATCAAAAATTAAGTTTTGATATATTTACGGTAGGAAATTTACTAAATATCTTCATGGAACATGATCTTAATATCCTAATGATTTTTGGCATAAAAGAAAAATGGATAATTTTGACCCATACAATGTATTGTTGTCTATTGCTACAAATATACCTGTGTTACTTATGACTGCTTTTGTGCTCCAGAGTCACATATAATTTTTGATATTTTTTTACTAGTGGGTGCATGACACTATAGTTCGTTTATGTAAACGAGGAGAGCAAAATAAAGTAAACTCTGACATATTATACCCAAAAATTATTCATACAGTGAACTACAAGTAAAATATGGGAGCAAATATGATTCAGACGCTTTGACCTGATCAAGTGTTTTTCTTTAATTGCTAATGTGATGTTTTTACACACAGACTGAACAAAATGAAGCATTGCTTGGTGATTGGAGCTAAATTGGTTTTATCTAATTGTGTCTTAAATTTAACATCTGACAGATATTCAACCCAATTCATTACATACCTTTCTATCAAAGTTATCTGATATTATCAAGATCAATTTGTTCTGACACGGAGTTCTTCTCATATTTTATTACCATTTTCTCAACTATAGAGAATAAACTGTATAATGTGAGAAATGTTGAAGCTGTCTGAATAAATTTTGGTTTGTCTCAGAGCCAACAATATTCATAATATACAATGCCTGATTTATTAGATCAGAAAGCAAGCCGATGTGAAGGAAAGCATGTCTTTAGAATCACTTCACCTCTGAAACTGAGTTTCCGTCACACATAGAGTCTCAGGTTTTCTCAGAACAGACACTGACTGAAGATTATGAAATGTTTTAATCAAATATTGTGAATATGATCTGAATTGCAGGACGGTGTGGATCCTCCTGTGAAGACGGTGGGGCCGATTACAGACGCTGACATCATCAAACTGCGACCATGTGAAAAGAAACAAGTGTGTGCAATAACACACCACTGACTACTTATACTATTATAGTTTATATTAATTTCTTATTTAATAAAAAAAAAAAAAGTCCTCTGCAATAATAATGCATTGTTTTTATTTACTCATCAATGTTTTGCATCCCACAATATCAACTGATTTTCATGCAAATCAATTGATTTTCATGCAAATCAACTGGATATGATATCACAAATATTATTTAATAAAATGATATCATAATTTCAGTTTATTTATTTATTTATTACTCCTAAATGCAATGTGATATCACAAATTAATTTTATTACTCCTCTATGCATTATTGATTTGCATCCTCCAGTGTAAATCAGCTGGATATAATAGCACAAGTTTTTATTTATTTATTTATTTACATTAGTGCATTATTGATTTGTATTGCGCAATGCAAATCCACTGGATGTGATATCACAAATTTAATTAATTAATTAATAATGCATTATTGATTTGCATCCCATCCTCCTCAATGCATTACTGTACAACATTTATGACCCTGGAGCACAAAAGCAGTCATAAGTAACACAGGTATATTTGTAGAAATAGACCAACAATACATTGTATGAGTCAAAATTATACATTTTTCTTTTATGCCAAAAATCATTAGGATTTTAAGATCATGTTCCATGAAGATATTTAGTAAATTTCCTACCATAAATATATCAAAACTTAATTTTCGATTAGTAATATGCATTGCTAAGAACTTCATTTGAACAACTTTAAAGATGATTTTCTCAATATTTAGATTTTTTTGCACCCTCAGATTCCAGATTTTCAAATATTGTCCGATCATAACAAACCATACATCAATGGAAAGATTATTTATTCATCTTTTTCTCAATTTCGAAAACTTGACACTTATGACTGGTTTTGTGGTCCAGGGTCACATTTTTCTCATCACTAGCGTTTCACTCTGAAATGTATCTGATGTGTTTGACTCTTTACTCTCAGGTGGATTTCAGAGACAAACTCTATCTGGCTCCTCTCACTACGGTAAACTCACACCGTTACTCTTATGTTTACGGTCAGTAAGAAGCGTGTCTGTGCAGCTGATCCGGTGTGTGTCGTACAGTGTGGGAATCTGCCGTTCCGGCGCGTGTGCAAGCGGTTCGGAGCTGATATCACGTGTGGAGAGATGGCTATGGTCACCAATCTGCTGCAGGGTCAGTCGTCTGAATGGGCTCTGCTCAAGAGACACGCCTCTGAAGATCTGTTCGGCGTTCAGGTACGAGCCGCTACACACGCTAACACCAACGATTTAACAGACGGAGTGACCGTCTGTGTCTGTAACGACTGATTTTGCGAATGCGCAGCAGTTTCCAGAGTCAAAGAGAACATCGTCACTATAAACTTAGGCTGTTAGTTCTGTCAGATTCATGGCAAATGCGTTTCCAAATATACTGTCAAATAAGAGCGTGTTTCGCTGATCGATACTAGCGCAGTGAAAACATAGCTATTCACTGATTTGATGAGAGTTCAGATGAAAATATATATTGTGTATTCTAGTTCATGCTGGAATTACTGTAAATAAGCTGTTCGCATCATTAGAGTAAAAAAATATGGTTTCTAATAGGGCTGCAAGGTTTAAGAAATAAAAAAAGTTGATAAAGTCTGATAAAAATTGCGATTTAAAATAGTATTTTCAAAAAAAGACTCAAGTTTAAAGTGTTTGTTTGTAGGGTGGCACAATTTGGCCAAAATGTTATGATATACTGTATCAATATGGCTATATAATAATAATAATTACTACTACTTTATTACTATTATTATTATTACTAGATAAAAATATAAACATTACTAGATTAAAAAAAAAAGAAGTATTACTATTGTAGTATTTCTTTGTGAAATAAAGCAATTATAGATATATATAGATATTTTTTCAAATAATTTACTTTGTTATTAATGTTTTAATATTTATTAAATACCATTAGTTTATTATTAGTATTATTTACTCCTCACTGCATTTATTGATTTTGCATCCCCAATGCAGATAAACTAGATGTGATATCATTTATTTATTTATTTTTACTCCTCGATGCATTATTGATTGGCATCCTACAATGCAAAAATCACCCAGATTTGATATTTCACTTTTTATATTCTATTCTATTTTATATTTTCTTTTATTATTTTTTTACTCCTTGATGCGATTGATTTATTCTCATTGCAGGAAAGTTTAAAATGCAATTTATTAATTGATTATTAATTTGATAATCACACTAAGCCATATTGCCATTTCGGTTTTATTTAGATTTATTAATCAGTCCTAGTTTCTAGGCTCATAACACCAAACTGGGTCCATGTGTTGATACTTTATCACTATTAATTAACCTTATGTTCTTGTGGAATAATAATAATGCTGAATAAAGCACATGCACTACATAAAATGTCATCTTACAGATGCTTTTTACTCATGATAAATGAGTGTTTATGAATTCCCATGTGGTTGTGTTTCAGTTGGAAGGCTGTTTTCCAGACACCATGACCCGATGTGCAGAGCTGCTCAATCAGAACATCGATGTGGATTTTGTGGATATAAACTCCGGCTGCCCCATCGACCTCGTTTACAAGAAGGTCATTTACAGAAAACCAGGCTGAGAGGCCTTTTAGCTGCTATTTGATATTCCTTTAGGGCTTGAAAAATTACTGAGTTGTATTTCCAGTATAAACATTAGGGTTGGGTACCGAAATCAGAACGCAGATTTCATATCAATATACATAATTATTATGAAAATACCAGAGATGGCTTGAAGAACCATAGCTATATTTTCACAGCTGAGTGTTTTTCATCATTCAAAACGTTTCTATCTTCGTTTTGCTCAGTTAGAGCGATAGCTGGATGCTTTTATCCATATTAGGGATTTCCTGGAACGTCATGAATTCTATTGATTCTGTGATGCATATGTGCAGTTTCTGGCGCCCTCTGGTGTCCAGTATGAATGAATCAGACATTAAATGTGTTTATAGCACTCAATAGTAGCCAATCCATCCTATTTGGTTAAAAATAGGAAAAATAATACTTCTCTCAAATGAAATTTGAAGTAGAAATATGATAATCCATGTTTTTTTTCTTCCCTTCAAACAAAAAGACGTTCTTTAATGTCATCCACCATCATTTTGTGGCTCTTTTTTTTTTTAAGTATCGGTTTAGGCATTTTACGAGTATGAATTTGGCACCAGTATCATAAAAACGATACCCAACACTAATAAAAGTGTTCTGATATTTTATATTTTTTTAGTGTCAACCAATGGAGGTCAATTTTACCCATATTTTTTAGAACTGTTTTTATTACCATTTATATGAAGTGAACTCATTTAAATAATTATTTAGTATAATTTTGCCAGATTTTTTTTTTTTTAGAATTTTTATCATATGTTCATATGCAAAAAATCTTGTGTAATATAACTATTTTGTATAATATTGTATTTTTTTTATTGTTTTTGCCATGAAAATAGCCTAAGATGCTGACATGGCATTAAATATATACTATAACTATTACTATTTAAGCAGTGATTGATTGATTTATCAATGTTTTATTAGTTGTTAATCAGTGATTGATTGATTTCTGTGTCTTCAGGGTGGAGGATGTGGCCTCATGACACGAACCAGCAAATTTGAGCAAATCGTGAGGGGCATGAACTCTGTAAGTGAAGCGTCGCTGTTAAAGCGTGTGTCGCTGTGAAGTAGGGCTGGGTAAAAAATATCGATATTAATCGATTCTCATTTTTACAGAACGATATCGATTAGTCTAGCCTGTTTTCAGTTAATGGACGGAACGTTGAAGCACACTTCCCATCCAATAAATCGCAATAAGCATTGTGCTTTGGTACTTTAATATGAAACAAAGTCTCAGATTCTGTGCATTGTATTGCAGTATTCAAACAATGAATGCTGGTTTGGCGCTGTTTAATGTGAAGTGACAGATCGCTGTAGCGCCTCAGTTCAACAGAGGCGGCGCACGTGAACTGATCATCTCCGCTTTAGTTACTAGTTATAGCACAAAATAAACATGACTAAACATCCGAAGGTAAGTTAAAATAAAGAGTACAACAATCCGGTCTCGTGTAATCGCTCAATCAGTGTTTCAGCACAAAGACGTCAATATAACAGCTTGTAAACAGTGTCACATTTACCTCAGAAAAACATATTTGGTGACCATAAACTCAGATAGAAAAAGAAACTGTAGAGAGGGGCATTTTGCTAAATATATGCACCATATAACATATTCATTATACATTTTACTGTTTAATTTATGTTTGAATAAATCAAGTTTTTATGACGGCCACCATTGTTTATATTTTAAAAAAAAAACGCATTGAAGTAGAAATGTTATGTAATTGTAACTTTATTATTTGAAAAACTTCATTAAGTGTTATTTTAACAAATCAGTCAATTTTAACCTTCAATATTATAGTAATGTAGCACCAACTGACTCTCGTGTATATTTTACAGCATTAGTTGAGACTGTACCAGTGTTGGGCACGTTACTTTAAAAAAGTAATTAGTTATAGTTACTAGTTACTTCTCACAAATAGTAACTGAGTTACATCATTATAAAAGTAACTAATTACCAGGGAAAGTAACTATTGCGTTACTTTTTTTTTTTTAAATGTTCAAATGTCAAATAACTTGGATGCCCCAATATTAAATGTTAAATGAATGAAATGGACACTAAATAGACTAAATTATTATTATAAAACATTGTACATTAATCGACACTATTTATCTACTGACACTTAGCATCAGTCAGTCAAGCATTATAATATGATATTATGATAATTTAGCATTATATGATGGTAGAACTTTAGTAATTAGAATAACCAAGTATGAATTCATATTTGTCATGTTGACTGAACTTAGGACTGATGCTTAAGATATTGTTTGTCATAGTGTTTCTATAAAAAAAGGGGGGAAAAATTGATAAGATAACAAAACTACTACGAATTATACCACTAATAACAATATAAAACGCACTAAGGATTAATGAGCTGCTGGGTTCATGAATATTAATCACGTTGTCTGCGTTCGCTCGAATTGATTCGCTGAAATCAAAACAGGGATGATAATAGGTGAGCGCCGGCCAATGAGATTGTCGTTTGCGCATTAGCTCCGCCCACTAACAGAGAACCCGGCAGAATTCCAAAGGAACTCCGTTATTTTGACACGAAAACACAATAAAGAATATCGTTTACATGTAGCGCGTCAATTCTGCATGTTATGAAAGACTCTCGCTCTGTATCTGTGTGTGTGTGTGTGTGTGTGTGTGTGTGAGAAAGCCACGGCGAGCTGTGCGAGTTTACGGTACGCCAAATACAGCTACACTGCGCATCCATTCAGATGAACTGAAAAAATAGAATTCGAATAATATTATAATAAATTATAGTAACGCCGCATTTTATTGTCAGTAACGGTAACGGCGTTGTAACGGGGGAAACAGTAATTAGTTTGATTACTCGTTACTGAATACAATAACGCCGTTAGTAACGCCGTTTATTTATAAAGCCGTTATTCCCATCACTGGACTGTACTGTACTGAGTACTGTACCTGATATATATCCAAAATAATCGAATCAGTAATTGAATCGAATCGCAAGCTTGTGAAATCTGTGTCAAAACCCAGCCCTGGTGTGAAGTGTCACTCACGGCGCCGTCGTGTCGTATTCACAGGTGCTGGACGTTCCTCTGACGGTTAAGATCCGTACCGGAGTCCAGCAGAACTGCAACGTCGCACACAAGCTGATCCCAGAGATGAAGAAGTGGGGCGTCTCGCTCATTACGGTACGATGAACCTCAGAAAGAGATCAGTCCGTTCAAAAAACAGCTCCTGCAAACATGGCACTGGGTTTCTGCAGGTTTAATGAAGATACATTTACTTTAAAGAAGATTTGAAGGGAACACGATACGTCGTTTTAGTCTCTAAATGTAAATGTCTTTTAGCAACGCTTCAGAGTTTGAACGTTTCAAACACTGTAATTCATTTTATACTGAAATAACTTTTATTGAACTGCAAAAAAGTAAAAGCGTCTGCCAAATGAATAAATGTAAAAACTGATGCTTTTACTCACTATTTTTGTCTTGTTTTCAGTGCGACTATCTAGATTTTTAAATCAAGATGCATTTACTTGACAAGCAAAAGGACATAAGTCTTTTTTTATCACAATTCTGAGTTTATATCTCGCAATTCTGAATTTGTCACGAAATTCTCATTTTTTTCAATTCTAACTTTTTCTCACATTTCTGATTAATTAATTTCTCATTCAATCTCTTCTCTTTTTCTCTTTCTGAGCAGTTCTGACTTTTTCTCTCAATTTTAACTTTAAATGTCGCAATTCCCTTTCCTTTCCTCTCAGTTCTGGCTTTCTTTTCTCTGACTGCTTGAGTTTCTCTCTCACTTTTATATAAGAGTTTATATCTTTCTCTCTTCAATATCAATTCTGAGATAAATTCTCTCACTGAAAAATTCTGACTCGAGGGCCATTCAATTTTTTGGAATGTTTAATGCCATGATTTCTCGCAATTCTGACTTTATATCTCGCAATTCTGCTCGCAATTCTGAGTTTATTCTTGCTCGCAATTCTGCTTTTTTTATTCTCAATTCTAATTCTAATTTTTTATTCTCACTGAATTCTTTCTCATTTTTTATTCTATCTTCATTTTTTATTCTCATTTGAATTCTATTCTGTCAATTCTGAATATCTTTTTCTCTCTGAGCAATTCTGACTTTTTCTCTCAATTTTAACTTAATATGTTGCAATTCCCAGTTTATCTCTGCGGTTCTTTCTTTGTAATTCGCGGTTCAGTTCTGACTGTGTTGCTGACTAATTTTTGCAATTCTGCAGATTCTCAATTTTTTCTCAATTCTGCTTTCTGACTTGCTCAATTTCTCTCAATTTCGCGACGCTCTCAATTCCTCTTTTTTTATGACTTTCCTTTTCTTTCTGAGTTTATATCTCGCAGTTCTGCTTTTTTTTCTGACTTGTGAGTTTATGTGCTGTTTCTTTTCTCTCGAGTGTTGAGTTGAGTGTTCTCACTGAGGAAGCTATGAGGTTGGAGGACGTTGTAGGAAGAACATATTTGGTGAGGGTGTGCAATGTTGAGTTTGTGGTTTGAGTTTGTGACAATTATTGTATGGTGTTTGTGATGGCGCTTTCTGAAACGTGCATTTTTGTTGCTCTCTGTTGGAGCTTTCTGGTGTGCTCTGATTGGCGCTGTGCGGGATTGCTCGATCTCCAGCTGTGAGACGCCGGATGAATTGCTCAATGCCTGAACGATTAATAACGCATTGTGATGCCGCGAGATGACACAAAAACAATAAACCCATTATAAACAAGGCATTTGTTGCATCCAGTGGGGACATAATTACTGATTATAATAACTTATACTGTCTTTTTACACGTCGCGTTGCATCACGCCGCGTAAACATCATCATGTCTGCATTTGTGATCGGACAAACGACAAGCACTAACTCTACACAGCTCAAAACTCACGTTTGAATCATCAGTGGCAAATTCTTTAAATAACAAAACATACTTACAGGCTGCGAGTCAGAAGCAAAGTTGGAATTGCCCCACTTTATAGAAACAGCCTTTCATAGTGTTCACATTGTAGGCTACTCTCTCAGGTTCAGGACACAGTCCTCCGTAAATTGCGCTGCACACACTCCAATACTTGGGTTGAACTGTTCTGGAACAGTGTTGTAACAAAATACTTTGGCTTTCACAACGAAACACAGCGTCTCTGGCAGCAACAACACCACAGCCAGAATAATAGTTACACCTTCTTTCTTTGCGTATACATTTGGGCAGTGTTTTGCAAATCTTCCCACATCGTGACGTAGACGTGGGGTGTGTTTGAATGAGGTGTTTTAGGAGGACGTGGACGAGTCTTATCTTTGATTTGGTTTTGAGAGTTAAGTCTTTGCAGCTTCAGGGATCTCATCTATGCATGAACAGCTTGTAACACTCCAAAGAGAAGGAACACTTGAAATCGCATCATATGACCCCTTTAATTTTTTGCAAATGTTTAATGCCATGACTTTAAGACTTTCTGCTGTAATTTTAGACCTTTTAAGGCCTTAATTTGTGAAGATGTATATTAAGACTTTGCAGAAACCCTCTGTCCTCGCTTACTCACCTTCATCGTATCGGTTGGTTTCTCCGCAGATGCACGGCAGATCACGCGAACAGCGTTACACGAAGTCGGCTGACTGGGATTATATCGACACCTGCTCAAAACTCGCCGCTCCTGTGCCGCTGTTCGGTAAATAGACTGACGCAGACAGCAGATGCAGATATTCCAGTGCAATCGTGTGACTGTGTCTTCTCTACAGGTAACGGAGATATCCTGACATATGAAGACGCCATGAAGGCCAGAGAGACCGGAGTGTCTGGGATCATGGTGGCCAGGTCAGTCTGACAGCGGCTGCTTAGACTGCATCATCATCATCATCATCTGTGTCGTTCTGAATGAACCACTTCCTGTTTGCAGGGGTGCGCTGATCAAGCCGTGGCTCTTCACTGAGATTAAGGAGAACAGACACTGGGACATTTCCTCCGGAGAGCGTCTGGACATCTTGCGTGATTTCACCAACTACGGCCTCGAGCACTGGGGCTCCGACACGCAGGGGGTCGAGAAAACACGCAACTTCCTGTTGGAGTGGCTCTCCTTCCTGTGCAGGTGAAGGAGATAGTTCACACAGAAATGGATCATAATACATATTATATCTCAGCCCACATGAGTTTATATCTCAGAATTATGAATTTCGCATTTCTGATTTTGAGTTTATATCTCAGAATTATGAATTCCTTTATCGTATTTCTGACATTTTTCTCACAATTTTGAGTTTATATCTCAGAATTATGAATTTCTTTATCGCATTTCTGACATTTTTCTCACAATTTTGAGTTTATATCTCAGAATTTGAATTCTCACAATTTTGAGTTTATATCTCAGAATTATGAATTTCTTTATCGCATTTGTAGACTTTTTTGCATACAAAGAGTTTATATCATTATGAATTTCCGATTTCTGAATTTTTCTCATTTTGATTTATATCTCAGAATTATGAATTTCTTATTTTCTGACTTTTGAGTTTATATCTCAGAATTATGAATTTCTCAAATTACAATTTTGAGTTTATATCTCAGAATTATGAATTTCTTTATCGCATTTCTGACTTTTTTTCTCACAATTTTGAGTTTATATCTCAGAATTATGAATTTCTTTATCGCAATTCTGACATTTTTCTCACAATTTTGAGTTTATATCTCAGAATTATGAATTCTTTATCGCATTTCTGACATTTTTCTCACAATTTTGAGTTTATTCTCAGAATTATGTTTATATCTCATTTTTCTCACAATTTTGAATTATGAATTTCTTTATCTTTATCTCACAATTTTGAGTTTATATCATTTCTGACATTTTTCTCACAATTTTGAGTTTATATCTCAGAATTATGAATTTCTTTATCGCATTTCTGACATTTTTCTCACAATTTTGAGTTTATATCTCAGAATTATGAATTTCTTTATCGCATTTCTGACATTTTTTCTCACAATTTTGAGTTTATATCTCAGAATTATGAATTTCTTTATCGCATTTCTGACTCATTTTTTCTCAGAATTATGAATTTCAATTTTGAGTTTATATCTCAGATTATGAATTCTCATTTCTGAATTATGAATTTCTTTATCGCAATTTTTCTCACAATTTTGACTCAGAATTTTTTCTCACAATTTTGAGTTTATATCTCAGATTATGAATTTCTCAGAATTATGAATTTCTTTATCGTATTTCTGACTTTTTTCTCACAATTTTGAGTTTATATCTCAGAATTATGAATTTCTTTATCGCATTTCTGTCATTTTTCTCACAATTTTGAGTTTATATCTCAGAATTATGAATTTCTTTATCGCATTTCTGACTTTTTTCTCACAATTTTGAGTTTATATCTCAGAATTATGAATTTCTTTATCGCATTTCTGACTTTTTTCTCACAATTTTGAGTTTATATCTCAGAATTATGAATTTCTTTATCGCAATTGAGTTTATACTCAGAATTTGAATTTCTTTAT
>CM049844.1:1880566-1888066 GCA_027422415.1 Schizothorax lantsangensis | reverse complement strand
ATTTGAACTGAAAAGAGTTCTTAAAAAAATCTTTGTAAATAACTTAAGTTAGGATATCTTAAAACTTTTCTTTAATCCCCAAGATGTTTATCCCAAAAGCCAATGGAAAATTTAATTTCAATTAATGAATATGCAAAAATAAATATTTACATTTACATTTACATGTCAAACGATTAATTGCATCCAAAATAAAAGTTTGTTTACATAATATATGTGTGTATTGTGTATATTTATGTATATATAAATACACACATATAGCATGTATTTTGAAAATAATTACATGTATATATTTATATAATTTGTATCATATATAAATATATTAAATATATAAACGTTACATTTTTCTTAAATATATACATGCATTTGTGTGTATTTATATATACATAATAAATATACACAGTACACACATATATTATGTAAACATAAACGTTATTTTGGATGCGATTAATCGTTTGACAGCACTAATATGCAAAGTAATTTTTTTTAAAGAAAAATTAGTATTCCCAAATTAGTATTATCTTTTTTTCTTAAGATTGTTTTAAAGACAAAACTTGTCTTGAATTTCCAAGAAGTCTAATCTAGTCTAATCTAAAAGGCAATGCAAAATCATATTTGTTGATCTTTTTTGTCGAGGGAACAAAAATAGTGTTTAAAATTGTAAAATAGTGTTTGTTTGTTTTTTGAAAGATGTCAAATGCTGAATTAAACATGAAACAAAATAACATCACATGTTTCCCATATACCCAATATACTGGGCAGTAATCAGCATGCAAAAAAAATATTATTTTCTGAAATAATCCAGAAACCAATAGAAAAAAAGTTGCATTTTTTGATTTCACAGATTTTTTTTGTTTTGTTTCCAGCCAAAATATCTAAAAATTCTTAAATCAAGAAGGATTGTCTAGACAAGTAAAAATTATTGTCTTGTTTTCAGAAAAAAACAAGTCAAAATTAAGTGAGTTTTTGCTTAGAACAAGCAAAATAATCTTATTTCAAACAGAAATAAGTTAGCTTGCCCCTTTTTGCAGTGATTCGATTTTTGTCAAGGGAAACAAAATCGCATTATAAATGCAAAATAACCTTTTTATTTGAAAGTCAACTGGACGCCAAATGCTGAATTAAACGTGCAACATAATAGTATAAAGTGTTTGCTATATACAGTACAGTGCAGTAATCAGTATGCTAGTATTCAATTCCAAACCTGCCGTGTCTTTGACCTCTGACCTTTGGTGTGTTGGTCGTGTGTCGGGGTCAGTAGCTGTGTTTGGCGTGCGAGGGCAGGTGTAGTGTTTTGGGGGGTATGTTTGTGGGTTTGGGCGGGATCTGTGGTTTGAGCGACGCTGTGCGTCTGATGATGGCCGCCCGCTGGAGGAGCGGAGGCTCGCTGTAGCTATGCTGTCGCGTCAGACACGAGCCGCCCGCGATCAGAGGCCTCTGAAGCTCGTAGATGTTTCCCGAGTGTGTTGACTTCTGGTTGAAGCTGTGCTGGCGAGCGGTCGTGACTCCGTTGTCTATTTTTATAAGGATCTGGCGCTCGGGAAGCGTCTGTAGCGGAAACGTTGAGGTTTCTGGCATCTCTTTTAGGCAGCTGTAATACGATGTTGGCATGTGCAATGACCCCGAGTCGCTCGGGAATAAGGATGGAGTCATAATGGCGATGTCTGGTGTAAATGCATCATCGTCGTGTTTGCTGGGAAGCGTCTGATTGGTGGGAAACACCTGCAGGGTGGAGCTGTGGGTGTGGCTTCTCTCCCATTGGCTGTTTAGAGCCTTTAAGTTCTTGATTGGCAGTTCTGGCGTCGAATCCGGGGTGGGCAGGTTCGAGACGAACTCTTCCTCCTCAGTCACATGTGGTTTAACGGGCCCGGAGATGTAGATCTGAGAGGACGAGAGGTCGTTCTTGTCCGGTCTGGTGTCTATGAGGCGGTTGAGTTTGGCGAGGCTGTTGAGCGAGAGCGCGTGTTGAAGCGACGCCTCGGGCTCCTGTGATTGGTGGGATCTCTGACCGCAGTAACAGGACACCAGCAAACCTGACACGACGGCACCCAATACGAACGCCACCAACACACACGCGCCCAGAAGAGTGAAGTGAAAGCCGCCGCTGAGACCCGCTGCGTCAGGGAGCTGCTTCACACCTACAAAGACAGATTGATTTTATTCTCTACTCATATTCATAATTACAGCGCTGGCCAAAATGATTATAACACTAGTATTTTCAGCAGCTAAAAATGGTTTTAAGTCAGTTATTTCTATCTTTTGCTGTAGTGTGTCAGTAGGAAATATCAGTTTACATTTCCAAACATTCATTTAGCCATTAATTGTAATAATCCAGTGAGATTTTTGTCTGACAGCAGCCAGTGCTCCACAGAGATCTGGGCCTGTATTCACAAAACATTTTATCTCACCGCTAAGAGTTCTCCTAAATAGCAGTAAAAGTTTTTACCTAAGAGTTTTCTCTTAAAACCTCTTCACAAAGCTGCTGAGACAAACTTGTACTAAGGAATAGAGAGAAGTCTTTAGCTAAGAGTAAAGCCGGGCTCACACTGTGCGATTTTTTAAAAGTCCTTTAGGATTGTGCTTGTCAGACTGTACGAACATGATGATCATGTCACACTATGGGATCTCAGTTGTCATTAATGTCAGACTGTACGACAGTCAAGACGAGTTAAAAACAGGTGCGCGCAAGAAAACTTGTCCGGACACGTCCAGTGACTGCGAACTGCATTGCACGCGGGACCGAACTGTTGGCTATCATGAAAAGTATATGAACGGCGGCAATACCGGCGTATTTAAGAAGAATAGTGTATGCAGCTCTACACACCCACATATCAGATGAATTCCGTGAGCGGAGGACGGGAACGTTTATGGCTGATAGGATAATTCTCCAGCATTAATTCTGCTCATAGCTTGTCTTGAAAAACAGAGACAGTTTGACATTCATCGTAGGGGTCGTCACACTGCAGGACTGTGCGCCAAATCTTCTGACACTGCCAGAATTTCGTCGGAGGTGAAATTTGATCGCAACAGCCATTAATCGGCTGTCGGTGAACATGTCAAACCAGCGATCAAAGACTACAGATTTTAGCCTAGGATTATAGGAATCTTTTAGGATTTTCAAAATTTGTCTCAGACGACCAAATCGTGGCCAAAATCGCACAGTGTGAGCCGGGCTTAAGGGCGGGGTGGATGATGTCAGCATGCTTATTAACTATGCACACTGTGAGTGGCTGATAGTCTCCGTCAGTGATTTATTCATAGAAATATTGTAGAGTGCAACGTTATGTTGCCACATTCAAATAAAGGTTTAAATACATTCAAGTAAAGATTTTAAAATGTAGACTAAGTGTACATGTATATATATATATATATATATATATATATATATATATATATATATATATATAGTCGCTGTCGGGCGGAAACCTCCTATGTCCAAATTTTGTCAATTTCATATTTTTTCACAAATCGATGCTATTGGTCAGTCCCCATGTGGGTCTGTTATTTTTACAAATTATTAACCAATCTAAAGTGTTGAAAATAGCTTGAGAGCAAATCTCTTAACTCCATTGGACTCTTCAACTGTCTGAGAAGTCTCGTAACTCCACCTCTTCTTCACTCCGCGGGAGCCTTGCAGCAGCAGGGAGTGCCTGTCAGCGCAAATAGTTCAATGCACGCAATAGGCTGAAGCTTGCTGCAAGCCCCAGCAAAAGTAATTAGCATGAATTGTTGGGGGGAAATAGTAAGGAGATATTTGAATTATTTACTAATAAATTAGTGTTTTCTGTGTCAGTGTCGCAAAGATGAAGATGATGATCCTGATTTGCCGTCTCCTCATTAGACGCGCCTTAAGATATAATGTTTATAATCTTCACGTTATAATGAAAGAGTTTTTGTTTTCGATTGATTTATTTCGTAAGTAGTAATTTAATATATTATATATATATTTATGTCTGTGAGGCATTTATTCGCTGACTTTCGGTTCATTTTTGTGAAGCGCTCCTGTTCAAGACGAGACGGCAGAAAGCGCATCATTGTTTTCTTTATTTTATAAAATTATTTTATATATTTTATAAAAGTTTTTGCTGATATTGTGAGTGCACACAAATAAAAGTAGACCCTGTACAGTTACGAATGATGTATTACTCTTACTTTTATGAGCAAAACTTACAAAATGCAATTGCTTGCGCTGGAGCCTCCATGTCCTGCGCTTTAACTTCCACTCTCCGCACAAACTGCTGGATGCAGCGCACATTTATCTAGGTTTACCGTTTAAACATTGTTATATGCTTGAACTGTTTTAGTATAGCCTATAGATTTTATTTTAGGCAAGTCGTGATGATTTGAGAAGGCTAAATTGATCAAACATGGTTATGATCAGCCTGACGTCTGCCGGTCTGGCCGCTTGGTCGTTACTTTAAGAAATAAAAAAACGTATTTAACGAACAAAAAAATGCTCCATACGTTTTTCTAAATTAACTTAATAAAAAAAAACTAAACGAAATATAATCACTTTGCCATTACATACAAAACTGAACTATTTTAATAGCTGAAACAGTATAATCTGATTTTGAAGGCAGAGGAAAAAAGACGTGCTAATTTCCGCCTATTAGACAGCTAGTCAGCTCATCGTTTTTTGTGATCACTTATAGTTATTTAAAATAGAGTTTAGGAAGATGTATGTAACCACAGTCGTTACTTTGGTAACTATTGAAGCCTTTTCTTTTGTCAAAAGGCTCAACGTGACTGCCGACTTTGTTTGCGTGCAATAATTTACGCCTATTAGCAGCCTCAGTTTATCTTTTATTTTGGTATTGCATCATCATAGTCTAACATTTAAAATAGAGTCTGGAGTGTATGCACACAATCATTAGCTTTAATTAGCTCTTAAACCTTGTCTCTTGTCAAAAGGCTCAACGCGACTGCAACTTTGAGACTCTGCTGGCAGCAGCGACGTCTGTGTCCGTACCATTCTTATCAATGAAGCGTAACTGTATCTCCCTGTCCCAAGTCAAAATCTTGACTCCGATTAAACTGATTTTGGGGAAATGTTGTGTTAATGTTGGTACAAACAGAAATAGCAATATAAGGTATAATACCAACTTTAACGATACAATGTTTAATAACAAAAAATATGCCGTTTTTTTAATTTCCTGAAAAATAATGGTTCAGCTAATTGTCAGCATGTATGCTCGTAAAAAAATAGTGAATATGCATATAAACAGATTGCTGGGAACAGCTATTTTAAGATAGTTTGTGGCTTGGTATTAGTGACTTAGGACTCCTCTTCACTTCTCCTAACCTTTCACAGATTTAGGAGCTAGTTTTAGCACTAAAACACTTTGTGAAATACTCAGAGCAAAAATTTAGGAGTCCTAATTTAGGACTGACACACCCATTATTTTTAAGATTTTCTCCTAAATCGGTGAGTTATGAGCTACTTTTAGCCTTAAGATGTTTTGTGAATACGTGCCCTGATCTGATCATCATCAGTCTGTCTGGAGTCACATGAAGAAACAGAACAAACTGAGACTAAATCCAGAAGAACTGTGTCTCAAAGCTCAAGAAACTCCTGAGCTCCTGAAAACTCTGCTCACACACACACACACACACTCACACAGATCCAGAAGAACTGAGTCTCAAGACGCTCAAGAAAACTCCTGCAAGCTCCTGAGAAACTCTGCTCACACACACACACACACACACACACACACACACACAGATCAAGAACTGTGTCTCAAGACCTCAAGAAACTCCTGCAAAGCTCCTGAGAAACTCTGCTCACACACACACACACACACACACACACACACAGATCCAGAAGAACTGTGTCTCAAGACGCTTCAAGAAACCTCCTGCAAAGCTCCTGAGAAACTCTGCTCACACACACACACACACACACACACACACAGATCCAGAAGAACTGTGTCTCAAGACGCTTCAAGAAACCTCCTGCAAAGCTACAGAGAAACTCTGCTCACACACACACACACACACACACACACACTCACACAGATCCAGAAGAACTGAGTCTCAAGACGCTTCAAGAAACCTCCTGCAAAGCTACAGTGCTGTTAAAAGTTTAGACACTTGTGTAAAAATGCTGTAAAATAAGGATGCTGTCAAAAATAATGTCATAAATAGATTTTCTTGATCACTTAACTTCTATTAACTAAACTAAAATCAACATTTGTTGTGAGCATCTTTGTGTTTAAAGCAGCGTTTGCCCTCGGTGCACTTGAGCACCTACAGGGACAGATTGAGTTTATTATTTACTCTCATTCATTTCATATTTAGTTGTCAATTACAATTCTTTTGTTCCTAATCCTAATGCAGTTGTCTAATAAATAAAAATTGTAGGTTCCTTTGGATAAATTCTTATGCTGGGTTGCACTATTTTAATTGCAATGCAAATGTTTTAGTAATCTGAATGTAAAAATATGTGTCACACCAAAATTAAGATACTTAAAAGATACCAAAAAAAAAGCCAAGATACTGAAAAAAATTTTTTTGATCTACATGATGATGTTTTGCATATTCAATTGCATATCATTTGCATATTCAAATGATCAAATTTTGCTGTTAATCCTGTTTCACACTCAATCTCCTCATGTCTTCTGATGGATAGTTTAGAGTGTTTTATCCAGTAAAAGCTCTTTTAGTGTAATTATGCAAGCGTCCAGCTTCTCGTGTCAAATCTTGACTGATTTTGATCAAGTAAACGTCAGAATAACTGCAGTCATATCTCCAGATGAACACTTACTGGACTGAAGCAGCTCAGCTTTACTTGATTCTCCATCAATCATGTTTTAGTCTCAAATCTGATCATCAGGATCTTTTGAGGAGCGTTTGTTTCCAGAAGCTTTACTTTCACTGTTCCTCAGCGGAGGAATGTTCTTCTGAGGAGCCTTTATTATTCATCTCTCAATCAGCATTGCATTATATGTTTGGATCATTTCAATCTCATCTTACTAAGATATTATTAGAGATATAGACTGATATTTAGATCATTTTATGTCAGTATCTGCAGCACTGTTATAAATATCTCATTGATTTACATTACAAACAGCAGAATTTCATCATATAAATATCAGCATCTGCAGCAAATTCATATTTTGAGCTGTTTTTCCTCCATATTCTTCACTATATGAGCCATAAAAGCCCGATGGAGCAACTGAGATACTCAAAAAAAAAGCAAATTTTTTAGATTTTTTTAATATTTGTCTAAAGGTTCAATAAACTGTTCCATTTAAAAAAAAAAAAACTAGATCAGATCATAATGTGTGTGACACTGACCAGAGGCTGAATCCACAGTGGAGTTCACATCACGTCCTGCTGCTGACAACATATACAAATATAAAAGAGATCAATATTAGTTCATTAGTATTACATTTGTTTTTAACAGGTCTGTAACATCAAGTCACTGATAAAAGCAGATTGAAATCAAACTCATGACATCACTTCCTCTTATGTTAAATGAGAAACTTTAATCAAACATCAGTG
>CM049844.1:1858066-1873066 GCA_027422415.1 Schizothorax lantsangensis | reverse complement strand
CATTAGGATATTAAGATCATGTTCCATGAAGATATTTTGTAAATTTCCTACCATAAATATATCAAAACTTAATTTTTGATTAGTAATATGCATTGCTAAGAACTTCATTTGAACAACTTTAAAGATGATTTTCTCAATATTTAGATTTTTTTGCACCCTCAGATTCCAGATTTACAAATATTGTCCTATCATAACAAACCATACATCAATGGAAAGATTATTTACCCTTATGACTGGTTTTGTGGACCAGGGTCACATATTAGGTTACATTATATAGGTTATTATTGTTAACTAAAACTTAAACCATTTAAAAAATAATAAAAAAATGTCATTACTTGACATAAAATAAACATTATGTATAGAACTTTTTTAATTTTTGCTAGTTGTCAAGGCAACATTTTCATTTATTTTAGCAGCAGCACACTATAACTGACATAAACATGCACCTCTGAGCCATTTGGAGTCGTATTTGACGGTCCGAAGCACGGGCCGCCCCTCTCCTCCCAAACTCCTGTAGATCACAGCGTCACTCGCCTGGAAGTCCGTCACTGTGGCCGAATAGAAATGATCACCTGAAATACAGAGACAAAGAAACATCAATGAAAGAGTGACTCAAACTGTGGTGTCTGGTTGATATTTCAATCAAGAGCAATTTAATCAATCAATAAGAGGTCTGTGATCAGCTAAGGACAAAAAGAAGGAATACAAAAACAATAATATTAATAATAATAATTATTATCAAAATACTGTTTTATTTTATCATTTAAATTATAAAATCAAATCAATAAAGAAATATATTACTATTTACTGTAAAAAAAATATAATAATTATATTAATAATAATAATAATAATAGTAGCACTAATAATATTTATCATTATTATTGTCTTTGTTATTTCACAGAACAACAGTAAAACTGCACTACTAATATTCAATATGACTATACAAAATAATAATTTATTATTTAAATTGTAAAAATTAAATAAAAATATATTACTATTTACTGTAAAATATTTTTTATAATAATTTATATTAATTATATTAATAATAATAATAATAATAGTAGCACTAATAATATTTATCATTATTATTGTCTTTGTTATTTCAGAGAACAACCGTAAAACTGCACTAATATTCAATATGACTATACAAAATAATAATTATTTAAATTCTAAAAATTAAATAAAATATATATTACTATTTACTGTAAAATTAAATGTTTTATTAAATACATTTGATTTTATTATTATTAATAATAATCATTATTGTTGTTTAAATAGTTGTAGTAATTTTGTTGTATTTTTATATTCATATTCTTTTTTTTAAAAGAAGTCAATATTAGTTTTTATTTTATTTAAATTCAAGTTATTTTAGCACATCAAGTTAGAAATGCTACCTTAGCAACTAACTGAAATTTGAAGTTTAAGGGTTTTTTATATTTTATTTCATTTAATTTTATTTCAAGTACCATTAATGAATGAATGAGGTATTTATAATGCGGTAATATTTGTATGGCTTTAGTTTTAGTTAACTACATTAATCGTGGTGTGTTTCAGCATCTCACCTGCAAACACTCCTACGTTGGACTGGCGAGACTCGAAGGGACATCGGGCCTGACCCAGCAGCTCCTGACCGACCTGCTCCAGCGAACTCAGCTGAGCACAAACCACACAAACAACAGCGTGAGAAACTCCGGGATGAACGTGAGGGCGCTGATCGAGCTCTAATCACTCACTCTGTAGTTCCTGCAGGCCGGGTTCAGCGCGTTCGTTCCACACGCAAACAGAGTCTCGTCGTTACGAGGCACGAGAACCTTGATGTAATTATAGCATTCATCCTGAAAAACAGAAGATATATGTTTTAATGTCAAACTGATGCATTAGAGACCCTGTTTAGATCTGCTATTACAGTTTTTCTTAACGGCTTACACACAAAATCTATACTTGTGACAGTTTCTGAAAGCTGTCACTCAAACAGCAGAAGCACTCACCAAATCTGCAAAACCAGACACTAATTCTCAGCCTTTGACTCCGTTTTCAATTTCATTAAACACTTTTTGCAAAACACAACACACAGTTCTCTATGCAACACACACAAATCTATCAGGAAGTATCTTGATTTCCTTTTTTCAAAAACAACCAATCAAAATGGGACACTAACTGATCTATTGGTAAGCCCCTCCCCTCGAACGCACACTAGCCAATGGCAGTCGAGTATCAGTTGCACGGGGAGCAGAACTCGGACATCTTTAGGTTTCAGCTCCATAGAGAAACATTGGAAGATCCGAAGCTCGCATCGGTTTTATGCTTCAGAAATGTAAAAACGATGTGCGTGTGGTACTTGTAACACTGATTCCAGGTATCCTGAGAGGATGGGCATTATAATTTATTTTACTACATTTCCTGAATCCAAACAAAACAGAGCAAAATGTCCGTAAGTATTCAACCCCAATACAAATGAAGACAAAAACATTCATTTTCTGCTTGTCATACACTCATTAAGTTACATCTGCTCGAGCACGTTAATGTTATCTTGTGCTTCAGCAAGGTATCTCTGGATAAAACTAGCTAACGTTAAAGTTAGTGAGTCCATGCTAACGTACAAACCTAATGTTCTCGCGTCTTGTACAGTGTAGGTCAAAAACACATAAACTAAGGGTGTCTCTCCATATTAAACTGATTAAATGTACATTAATTTATACATGAACAGTGTTGATCCTGCATGTTGTCATCTGCGATCGTAATATGAGACTTCTCCCGCTTGCATTGTGATCTGTAAACCCTCGCTTCCAGTTACCCGCCGTATTTATTTTTTTATATTTTATAAATCCCTCCATGGAATATTTAATTCCCATTTGGTGGCCCAAAATTGTACAAAAACATCATGGGACGAGGTTTTCACGCTGACCGCTCTCACTGCAAGAGCGTGAGCAACTCTGTTTGTCCGAGGGAGCAACAGTAACTAAGGGGGCGGGGCTTACCGATAGCTCAATTCATCACTAACTCCTCACATGTGCTTCACTGAACACCAATCAACAGGCCTATAAACACACATCTACACAACTACACATGCTTGATGTATGTGTTTCTGCTGTACTGTGTAATACTGTATTCACAACCACAAATGCTTACAGTAAAAAAAAAGTTTGCTTTCAATCTTGCTTTCGTGTTTACCGTGAATCTCTCTGCCAATTACTTTCAATCTTGTGCAGAAATGTACAGAGGAGCTGATGAAAGAAGAGCTTTAGGTTTTGAATAACTGTGTGTATGAGATATATCCACAAATATAATGTTATGGCAAAGGTGTTTGCAAATGTTTGCTTTTGAGATGTGTTTGTGATATTTTGAATGCAGTGCTTCATTTTGCAAGAGATGTGAGGCATTTTGTGTGTGCAGTTCTTGGATTTGTGTGTAAAGTTTTGAAAAAGTGTGTAAATAAATGTAAGTAGTTGAAAAAAACTGTAACATCCACCTCAGGTGACGGACAAATGGACAGGGTTCAGAATAACAGTTCAAAAGGTTTTGTCATTCGTTCACTTGTTGACATAAATGAAAACCAATCATAAATGTTCACAGGAAAACATACACTATATTGTCAAAAGTATTGGCACCCCTTCTAATGAACAGGTTTGACTACTTTAGTAATTTCTATGAGTACAAATCTTAATGTTAAAGCATATAATGATATTCTAGGAAATTGTGTGCTTCTAATATTATAGCAACAGTTTGGACTCTTTTCTATTCTAACATGACAATGTCTCTGTGTATAAGACAAGGTTCAAAAAGAAAAGTGTGGAAGAACTTGACTGGTCTGCATAAAACCAAGTCCTAATCCCAGTTTAACACCTCTGGTGTGACTGTAAATGCAGACCTTGAGACAAAAACTCATCACCAAACACCAATGACTTGTACATATGGGTTCAGTCATTTTAGACACTTCCAAAACTGTTGCAACAGAGATGAAATACAATTTTTAAATACATGAATTATGTTCCCATCGTTGTTGCCACAGATTTGGAAGTGCATTTTTCTGCTCTAAAGAAGGGGGTGCCAATACTTTTGCCCATATAGTGTATGTACAAGTCATTGGTGTTTGGTGATGAGTTTTTGGCTCAAGGTCTGCATTTGTACTCATAGAAATTACTAAAGTAGTCAAACCTGTTCATTAGAAGGGGGCGACCCAATACTTTTGGCAATATAGTGTAAGAGAAGGAAGTTAATATAAGGTGTAAACATCTGCTGAATGTCTCTGAGGGTTCATGGCAGAACATCATCTTCTCATCAGTAGCACTGAAGAGACATCTTTGGTCCAGCTGTGTGTCGTATCAGACGCTCTTCGTCTGATCTCAGATCTGCTCTGATACTTACGCTGTTTCTTCCTCTCACGGTGCACTTAGACACGTCTGTAGATCTCCACGTCAGTATCTGAAAACACAGATCACCATGAGACCTCCTTTAAGGTTAAATTAAATGTAATGGTTCAATCAAAAATCAACAACAACAAAAAATGGAATTAATTGAAATCATGAAACGTATATAAAAAAAAAAATTAACAAAGATTTAAATACATTTTATTCTTTCTTTTATTTTTTTATGTTTTCATTTTTCTGGACTACGTTTTAATCGTTGATTTAAATTTTAGTCATCAAATATCATGTATGATATCATGAAAATTACACAATTTAACAACAATGTATTAATACTTTTAGGGCCCTATGAAATCCATTTTTCCCCCATTTCCTTTAAATTCTGTGTTTTCTGTTTTATTCTTTCAGAATTCAGAATAATTAATGGTCTAATTAAATTATAATATTAAAAAAAGCATGTCTAATCAACCAAATTCATATAATTATTAAAAAAAAAAAAAAACTTTTTTTCCAGAAATTCTTTTTTAATAAAATTATAATTATAAAATAAAATTATAAAATTATATAACTATAAAATAATAATTTTAATACAAATTTATTACCAAAAACAATAGTAATCAAATTAAGGCATAAAATATTGACAATTTAAATAATCTTTTAAAATGTAATAAAATCTAATTTAATACAAATTTGTTTAATTTAAAAACTCATTTCAATAACAGGTTTATTATTAAAATTAAAACATGGAAGCTGAGATATTTCCTTTAAAAAAATAAAGGTTTAATAACTGTATTATTATTATTATTGTTGTTGTTATTATTATTATTATAACTATTTTCCCCCCAGAAATTATGTGTTGTCTGTTTTAATTTTAATACACCTTTATTACCAAAAACGGTAGTAATCAAATGAAGGCATAAAATATCGACAATTTAATTAATCTTTTAAAATGTAATAAAATCTAATTTAATACAAATTTATTTAATTTAAAAACTCCTTTCAATAACAGATTTATTATTAAAATTAAAACATGGAAGTTGGGATAGTTCCTTAAAAAATATTAAAGGTTTAATAGCTGTATTATTATTATTATTATAGTAATAATCATGCATGTTTTCTGCATCGGTTACACCTGTGTGATTTACCTGCTGTGGGATGATTTTCTCGACTGCAGTAGTGAGATTGACAACAAATACATGGTCTCTAAACAGAAGAAAACACAAGAAAAAGTCAAATTGTCTTCATGATTTCATGACTTCTCCAGCTGTTTCCAGTTCATTTATACGTGTGACAAAATATATCAATGTCTAATAGAAAGACATTTCTTAAAACCCATCCGATCCAACCATGTGGTTTGGTGAACAGACTGATCTTCAGTGTGAAGTGACTGAATGACCTGGCAGCGATGTACAGCATATGCTGGATCCGGATCATCCGCTGATAGTCCAGACCCAGACGCTCCGTGTCATTATTAAACCTCAGACCCTGAAAACTGGGATACCGGTGCGAGTCTGTGGAGCACAAGACACAGAAACCATCATTTACAAAAAGCAAGCAGATTTATGTGATGCATTGAACAGAACGTAAAGACTGGAATCAGGGTTATTACAGTTAACTGAAACCAAAACTAAAACCATTAAATATAAAAACACTAGAGATGCACCGATCGACCGGCCAGGGACCGGAATTAGCTGATTTTGGTCAGTCTGCCGATTCAGAGCTGGTCTGTTTTGACGTCACACTTACACACTTCAGATAATGTATTTATGTCGTGTCAGATGAGGCTTGTGAGTAGGGCAGTGACGGTGGCAGATTTTTACCACCGCGGTGGTAATAACCCAACAACCGCCGGTGGCGCGTTGTTGTGTATATTTATATAATTCTGAAACGCAAAACTAAATAAATGAGGCTCAATCATCTATTAACAAACGTGCGTGTTTATTTTAGCACTTCCATCAGTGAACACTCAGCCTGCAAAACACTAAAATAAATATCAAATAAATAATACAGTTAAATAGGAAAGTAGCCTTAAATAAGAAAGTTAAATACACCTCACGTGAGCGGCGCGGAGAGAACTCATTATAATCTGTGATGCTGTCTACACTAGATGTGGCGCGATACAACACGACAAATCCCTCACAGTAAACTGCCTCGTCCTATTTATGACGTACTGACACAAAGTTAAAATGTCCTGTAGACAGACTCAACCTGTTGTGTTGTGACGCGGCGTCTGGTTTAGACACGGTTCACTGTTCCGCCAAGCAAGCGGGAGCATTAACTCCTCGTCTGCACGTGCTCTCTGTGGAATAGGAGCCGCGGCGTATGTTGCCACATTTCTTGTTGGCATCTTCCATTAACCGCATTTGGCCAGTTTGGAGAAAGCGACCAGCCGGGCGTTTGCGATCACGTGAACTTGAAGACACTTGTACAAACGTGGATGGGTGACATGAATGAAATGATTCCAGATCGGCGATGTAGTATTTGGTTTCCCAACAAGGTCCATCGCTCATCAAGAAATACAAATGCAGAATTAACTGTATTTTCCTGTGCTCATGCTAATCATCGTTTGAGGTAATTTGTGAATTAGCCTAAATAAAACAATTTGCAACTGTTACTATATTACAGTTGTATACAAAACTTTGTATTATGCTTGTTATAAAGTGTGTGACGTCACGTGTACTACCGCCGGTGGCAATAGACAACCGCGGTGACGACCGACCACCGCTGACGCGGTTGTCACGGTGACCGTCACAGGCCTACTTGTGAGAGAGACTTGTGCAGAAATCAAAACTAATGAGTGCAACAGCACACACAGAAAGTTACAGATGCATGCATACTGTAGTAGTAAAAAAAAAAAAAGAAATGTATAATATATGATTTAGGTACGCAACATTGCACGATAGGGCTGCACGATTAATCGCATGCTATTGTTATGCGCATCTCGTCAGTTAAGCCGGTTCTGTGATTAGCAGTAAATCTCCATCACCTGCTTTCAGATGGAGAGGCATTTAATACACAGAGCCGTAGTTCGCTGACAATCTACGCGATATCACGTTCATAATCGAATGCGATTCATCTGCGATTATGAAAGATTATTGTGTGGTTCAATAAACAAAAAGTTAAAATTAAGTGACTTACATTTTAGACACAATATTGACTGTTTTTGCTCAATTCCGCTGATGAAAATAGTTCAATCAAAGCCACAGCAGAACTGTTTTGTGTCTTCGAGCAACACACAGCGGTGTTTCCTTACTGATTGAATCCACGTTTTTGAACGAATCGAGTGAGTCAATGATTCAGTGAGCCGTTCATAAAGACAGTAGTCACTTGACTCGTTTCTGAATGAATCAGCCGTTTGAACGAATCTGTTGAATCAAAGACTCACTCATTCAAATAGTCATTTGCCGCCACCTACTGGTTTGGTTTCATATTTAAAACTAGCATTGCATTTTTTCCTACATTTCTTATTTGTATTTTTAACATTAATCTATTAAATAGATATTTAAAACAAAAAAAGGCAACGGTTAATTTAAATGAGCTGAGAAGAAAGGCGGAGCGAGTAAGGAGACGCGCTCAAAGATGCATTCGAACTTTCCTGTGTAGTTTGCAGTATTTATATTCGTAAATGCATTTATGGCATTTATTTTCAAACTTAATGCTATTTATTTATTTTTTAAAATCAACCTAAAACATGCTTCATCAAACAGTCTGTAAATACATCTAATGCCACTTCATCTTAATTTCAACTTTTAATAATACATTATAAAATCAAAAGTTGTGTCTGCTATATTATTCAATGCTAACATTAACTAGTTTGTATTTTTATTAATCTTCTATTAACTACTGTGTTTCTTGTTAGTTAATGTTAACTGCAGTGACAAGATGGAGTTTGTTGATTGTTTATTTATATTTTTGTGTATTTTTTATTAAAGTCCTGATTTTAATAAAGTTATTTAACAGGAGGACAACACTTTGAATGGTAAAAAAAACACATACCTTGAAAGATGACATTTAATAAACATACCTAATGTTAGTATAACTAATTATAATTACATAATTAGAAAAAATGACAATTTAAGAAATAAATTAAATAATTGTGCATTGTCTCTTTATATCCCCTTATTAAGCTAAAACACATCATTTGGATTGCGCCCCTAATTTTTTTAATGCATCTGTTTTGTTATACATTTTTTCCTACATTTCTTATTTGTATTTTAGAAAATTAATCAACTCCTTTTCAGTGAAAACAGTTGTTATTTCTACCTCTTTTCTACTGGAGTTTGTTGATCACAGAGGTGAAAGATGACACTTTATTTTGAGAGTTGTTAAAGTGAGAGAACATCTTTGTCCAGATTGGGGGAATAGTAATGTTTAATAATTTTTTATTATGTAATTATAAAAAAAAATTGCATTAAAAAAGTATCGATTTTTGTTTGTATATGCTGTCAATTATAGTTTTTAGAAAGAAAATTGCAATCGGTACATCCCTAAAAAACACTTAAACTTATTTTATCTCAGCTAGTTGCCAAGGTGGTGTTATTTTACTATCATTGAGATACTATTGTAGTTTTATGAATATATATATAGCCAAAAAAAATTCAAGTAAAAACGGAATATATCAGTTTTTATTTGAATTATTATTATTTTTTGGTTACATTTGCCTTGGGAACAAGTTGAATTAAAATAGGTTTTTAATTTATTTTTCTTTCAGTTAACTATTAAGTAACAAAAAATGTGTTTTATGGTTTTAGTTTTTATTAACTATAATAACCAAAGGCAACATTTCTCATTTCATTTAGTTTAACAATGCACTAAAATAACTACATTTTAAACTGAAACAAAAATGTGTAAAAACTATATAAACAAAACAAAAACAACTTGAAAAATAAATAAACTAAAACTTTGAAATAAAATGAAAAATGTATATATTAATAAATGAATTACATCAATATATATATATAAAAAAAAAACTATAATATAATCTCAGTTTTGCTAAAATAACACTGGCTGGAATACACTACATGACTTTTAAAATACAGATTTTAAAACACCAGGCATCACTTGCTGACAACACTTTCAAACAACTAAAGTAAAATAAAAAAATACTATTATTATATTTTTTAAGATCAATGGGTTTGAATGAGTCAAGTGGTCAAGTTTTGCATAATATGTTTTTTATCTTTGTAAAGGACAATGTCATTTAGGACACGACTGGAAGCCGCGCTGCGCTGACCGATGACATCAAAGTACCGCGAGATTGATTCGAAAGCATGCGGAGCGTCTGCTCTCTATAGAGACAGAGCGATACGCGCGTCATAATCTGAAAACCACACCCCCCGGGGGGGAAAACAATCCAACGCTCTCCATTGACTTTGTATTGCGGGAAGCTGCCTCCTTGTTATTTCTGATTTATAACAAAAAACAGAACAATGCCTAAAAGCTGCTGTGTGACGAGGTGTACAGCAAACAAGCTAAAAAACCCAGAACTACGTTTTTATAAGCTGTCGACTCAAAAAACGAGCGTTTAAGGACACAAAAGTAGAGGGAAACGTAATCGGCGACAGGAAACATTCATTATTTTTAACCATGTCAAAGGATTATTTCACCACCCGATGTGAACCTGAGAGGAGGAGATATATTGAGAAACTAAATTTTATTGGTTTTTGTCAGTGCCCTTTTTCCTTACCTTCTTTTTGTTAGAGAAATGATCCAAAATGAATGGCCCAATGTGAAATATTACACGTTGCGCTCTATTTTGTGTCCTTAAACGCTCATTTTTTGGGGGGCGACAGCTTATAAAAACATAGTTCTGGTTTTTTTTAGCTTGTTTGCTGTACACCTTGTCACACAGCAGCTTTTAGGCATGGTTCTGTTTTTTGTTATAAGTCAGAAATGACAAGGAGGCAGCTTCCCGCAATACAAAGTCAATGGAGAGCGTTGGATTGCCCCCCCCCCCCAGTGTGGGCGTGGCCTAAATGCGCTCTGTCTCTATAGCTTTTGTGGTACTTTGATGTCAAGCAGCGCCGCTTCAAAAAATAGTGGATGTGGATGAGACCAACACACCCGCGCCCATACGGCAAGAAAAAGGTCTTTTGTGGTACTGAGAAGCAGCGCCGCTCCCAACACACCTACTCACTGTCAGTCATGTGACTCACCTTCCAGACGCACCACACTGATTGGCTGCAGATCGCTGGGGAAGGGCGTGGCAGTAACAATGACTGGGAGGAGCCAGGCTAAAGAGGCCATCGCCATGACGACAGAGTAACTCCATGTCCTGTCAGTCATCTGCACAGGAAATAAAAGATAAAGACAGATGACATCACTGAGATGATATTTACGAGTTATTGTGAGTTTGAGTTTGTAGTCTGGCTGATGTGATTTTAAGGTGTTTCTCATTGGATACTGATTAAAATCTAGTATTTATTTTAATGATTTTTTAAATTATATTTGCTCAGTATTAGCAAATGGTTTAAAAAAATGCCTATATTTGAACAATTTAAAACTGACATTAGAATGTCTTTGGAAACAATTTATTGAAAGGAGTAAGATCTATGCAACTGTTTTAAATGTACAATTTTCTTTCCATATTATACCAATATTAGGCAATATTATGGATGGAGGACTCGTATTTTAGCTGGAAGCAACATCTTAATGATGGATTTGTTTCTTACAAACACTACATTTCTCCAAACCTGACGACGAAACAAAGTCTGAATGTTTCCTTTAACTCTCCCTGTTGAAGACGCCTGGTCTAAAGGTTAATCTAGATTATCTGACGTGCCTTAAATGAACTCTGTATCACATTACAAGAACACAACAGATTTCAACAGTCAAAAACACAAACAGTAAATTACAATGCTTGACTGGTCTTGGTCTGGTCTTTTTAAACCCAGCAGCAAGCTTCAGTTTGGACTGTAATTCTGGTATAATTTTTTATTTTGGTGTGTAGAGTTGAGATTAAGGTCAGACTCACATTAGTGTTAACAAGAGTTGCTGTATGTATCTACACTAATGGGTGCCGCGATACACTCCGACAATCCAGCAGGATTAAACACACAAGACAAGAGCTACAATGAAATAAACATCAACTTTACATGTCCCTGCTTCTCATCTACTTGATGCAAACCATCACACCATCAAATAACTCTTTGTAAAGGCTCAGAGACTAAAATCCCTGCAGTGCATTATGGGTAACTGAAAAATACTTTAGTGTGGCAGAAATCAAAGCATGTGATTATAAAATTTGAATGGACAAAGAGCAAATAATAAATGATCCCATAACAATCTGACATTTAAAAACTGATCCAACCTGAAGCTAATCTGACGAGAAGCTTTGTGTGTGTGTCGGTGGGAGACACTTTAGCTAATTAAAGGCTAATCAGAGCTAATCTTCCATTAGGCAGATGAAGCAGGACACATGAGTTGAGGGTATAATCTGGATTATTTATGTACAGGCTTATTGAATTAAAACGTTTATATACTAGCAGCTAAAGCACTTGATTTCCTGAATTCCCCCTTTGTTAAACAGGCCTGTAATTAACTGTAATGTTCAGGCCATTAATGAAGCGCAGAGAGCCAATTATGCAGATTACAAAATATCAAAGCATGCATTATTTATTGCAAAAAAAGATACACACAAAGCATCTGACAGCTAGAGTGAAATTATAGAGGAACCACCTCAATATTTACTATCTATACAATGCAAAAAAAGAAATTGTAAATAAAACAAGTGTGTTACTTGCCATTTAATTTTATTTTTTTGCAATTTCTGAGTGAAAACTGTCTCTACAGAACTATAATTCATAGCTGTTCAAATGTGTTTCCAGCCACTAAACACAGTGACAACCAGATCAAAACAACCAAAAATACCACATTTAAGAGCACCAAGACAAGTCAAAGCGGCAGGACTGATGAACACAGAGATAAGAAAACATTTACAAAAGACATGATTGCAATAACAACAGATAAAGAGCTAGCATTTAGTGCCCATTTTACACATTTTTCAGTTTTTTATGTTACTGCAGCTGTGATTTCTTCAGGTTCAGCAGTGCACATCTTGACAAGTTCTTGCCCATTCTTCTTGGCAAAATTTCTGTCAAGTTGGATGGGAACATTTGACAAACGAGCGTTTCTGAAATCCTCTACAGATGCTCTGGACGGCGCTCCCTAGACATCAACCTCTCTGGATTCCAGTCTAACTTTTGCTAATGTTTCAGGTCATTGTCCTGCTGGAAGACAAAAGTCCCAGCGCTCCTGCAATTTACAGCAAGCATTCCTCCAGCCTTTTCTGTATTAGTTTAACAGACTGTAAAGCTTCACCATAAGTCACTCTCGCCTATCGTCAAATATAGCTCAATGACACTAAAACACCATTAACCTGTGTTTAATTATTGTTTCAGAATCATTTAAGTGAGACTCATCAGAGGGTCAATTTTGTTCCCACCATTCATTTATTTTAAATTTAAGTCAAATAATAAACACACAGCGTGAATCACTGTGACACACCACTACACCTGACACACACACGGATGAACAGCTGTTGTCATGTTGTACTTTAACACACTATCAGTGTTTAGAGAAACGCTAGAACACAGATCCAGACAGACCCACATGCTCTCGCCCGTGCTATGATAGATTTTACGGGACTCTGAGATATAGTAAACACTTTGGGAATGTTCTTCTGTCCTGCTATTTTCCAGGAACACTTCAGTCAGAGCCGTTCTCTGGTCTGTAGTGTTTCCATCACCTCAAAACTCAAGACAGCTGACTGCTGCCTAGTCAGTCAATTACTGAACAGAGCAGACTTAAAGGGGTCATCCGATGCCCATTTTCCACAAGTTGATATGATTCTTTAGGGTCTTAATGAAAAGTCTGTAACATAGTTTGGTTAAAATTTCTCAATGGTAGTGTAAAAAACATTTTTTACCATCAAAAACAGCTCTTTTCAGAGCAAGCCGTTTGTGTAGCATTTTCCTTTAAATGTTAATGAGCTCTGCTGGCCCCGCCCCTCTCTTCCGAGCTGCTCTCAGAGAGAATGTTTACTTTAGCCGCATTCATCGTGAAACTTGCTAATTAGCACATTATTAGGAAAGGCGATTTGCAAAGATTCATTACAAAACATTATACTCACTTCTGTAGGTGAGGCTGGATCACGAATGATTCGTGCGAACATAAACGCATTTAGGTAGATCGGGGAGCATTCCCTTCAGAAACGAAAGTAACGTTAATCCACTGTGTCTTCAGCGGATCAGATGTCGTGAGTAAATGACGACTGCCATGTTCATTATTACATCCAACAACAAAACACCTCAATCGCTTAGGAGACATTTTTGTCTACATCTGCTCCGGTGGTGAAACAATGGCGGACTGTTCACAGCTCACTCAGGGCGGGTCTAAGGTAAGACGCCAGTCCAGTTTGTGCTGAAACGCTACTGTCAATCAAACAATCGTGGGAGGGGCCTGTCTGTGTGACATCTGAGATCGGCTCGATTTGAGAAAGGGGTAAAGATTTTAGTAGATAAAAAAAAACACAGTGGATTTTTATCATTATAGGGTGGTTGTGTTATAGGGATGGGCGATATCTTATCGTTTGCGATATACCGGTAAAAATTCTCCCCACAATAAGAATTAGTCTTCCCGCGATAATAACGATAAAGTCTAGTTGTTGACATATTTCTGTGTGCGACAGTGCGGAGCGACATCGCGGAAGGCAGACGTGAAACTGAGGAGGAGTATATCGCTAAATGATGAGCTCGAGCTCCTTTTACAATCTGTAACTGGTTTGGTCAGGGCTGTACAGTACACACAAAATCACTCTGAATAAAAGTAGTACAGTATGTGTGCGATACAGTTTTGCATGTGTATGAGCCTGTTTACAAACCTGTTGTCCAAGAAAGATAATTTATTGACATGCTTTTTCTCCAAATTAACTTAATAACATAGTCGAGTGTTTGAAATACTTCATTTTGTGACCAGACGTGGTTTCATATCACAGAATGATAGTATTATATACAGTTAGGGGTGGGCGATATGACCAAAATCTTATATCACGATATGACTAATTCTATATCACGATAACAATATATATCACGGTATAGTTATTTTTTTTCTTTTAATTTTTTTTTGTGATCTTTGATTCCATAGACTTTTCATAATCCTTGTCACCAATGTCAATATCAAATTAATAGAAATATAATACAATATAAAAAAAAAAAAATAAAACAAAAAGGTTTGTGTGTGTGTGTGTGTGTGTGTGTATGTATTGTATTGTGTAATGTGTATTGATGTGAATTAATGTTAGACAGTAAACGCTATTGGATGCGAAACATTTTTTGGAAGAAATCCCAACAATAAAGTGAAATTTAAATTTAATTGAATACAAAAAAAAAACAAAAAAAAACTCAAGCTCACTGAAGATAAACAATCAGTGATGAAATAAGGATAAGAAACTAATTGCAAGCAATAGAACAAAAACCTACATAAATAAGAAACGCTACATATTGTGTAAATTAATTAGTCTTCACTGTGTTATTTAGATATAATTAAACATGTGTATTATGTATAGATTCTATACATAGGCTATATATTATTATTATTATTATTTTTAATTTATTCTTATTAAAGTTACAAAAGTGAT
>CM049844.1:1848066-1853066 GCA_027422415.1 Schizothorax lantsangensis | reverse complement strand
TATGTAGATTTCTGTAATTTACACTATAACTAATAAATGTGTGGCTCACAACTTAGATTTACTGTTCTCATTAAATATGTAGATTTCTGTAATTTGCACTAATAACTATTAAATGTGTGGCTCACAACTTAGATTTCTGTTCTCATTAAATATGTAGATTTCTGTAATTTGCACTAATATTTAACAAATGTCTGACTCAAGACTTAGTTTTACTGTTTATATTAAAAATTTAGATGTGCGTTTTATGTAATTTAGATGAAAGTTTACTGTAAATTACACTAATAACTAATAAATCTGTGGCTCACAACTTAGATTTACTGTTTTCATTAAATATGTAGATTCCTGTAAATTACACTAATAACTAATAAATGTGTGGCTCACAACTTAGATTTACTGTTTTCATTAAATATGTAGATTTCTGTAAATTACACTAATAACTAATAAATGTGTGGCTCACAACTTAGATTTACTGTTCTCATTAAATATGTAGATTTCTGTAAATTACACTAATAACTAATAATGTGTGGCTCACAACTTAGATTTACTGTTCTCATTAAATATGTAGATTTCTGTAAATTACACTAATAACTAATAAATGTGTGGCTCACAACTTAGATTTACTGTTTTCATTAAATATGTAGATTTCTGTAAATTACACTAATAATAATAAATGTGTGGCTCACAACTTAGATTTACTGTTCTCATTAAATATGTAGATTTCTGTAAATTACACTAATAACTAATAAATGTGTGGCTCACAACTTAGATTTACTGTTCTCATTAATATGTAGATTTCTGTAATTTGCACTAATAACTAATAAATGTGTGGCTCACAACTTAGATTTACTGTTCTCATTAAATATGTAGATTTCTGTAAATTACACTAATAACTAATAAATGTGTGGCTCACAAACTTAGATTTACTGTTCTCATTTAAATATGTAGATTTCTGTAATTTGCACTAATATTTAACAAATGTCTGACTCAAGACTTAGTTTCACTGTTTATATTAAAAATTTAGATGTGCGTTTTATGTAATTTAGATGAAAGTTTACAGTAAATTACACTAAATAATAATAAATGTGTGGTTCAGGACTTAGATTTACTGTTTATATTAAAGATTTACATATACGTTTTATGTAATTTACACTAACTAATAAATATGTCACTCAAGACTTCTGATAATAACTGATTTACTGATAATATTAAAGATTTAGCTTGTATGTTTTTTGTATGAATGAATATTAAAGATTTAGATGTACGGTTAATGTAATTTACACTAATAACTAATAAATTTGTAACTTAAGACTTACATTTACCATTTATATTAAAGATTTAGATGTACATTTAATGTAATTTAGACTAATAAATCAAGACTTAGATTTACAATAATTTTAAATTTAGATGTATTTATGCTATTTACACTAATATCTATAAATGTGTGGCTTTAGACTTAAATTGACCAATTATATTAAAGATTCAAACCACATGAAAAATACTTTACAGTAATACTAGTGTTTTTGAACCACTATATTAAAGTGTATTATACTGTATATATTATAGTATTTACAACACTTTGTTAATGAATGCTATAGCATACTGTAGTAATAAATACTGTAGTATACTCTAGTTTTTACTACAGTAAAACTGTAGTGTATTGTAGTATAATATACCCTATAGTTGTAGAAAACTTAGTACAGTATTGGATAAAGTCATTTGTTTATATTACTATAGTTGTTTATATTACCACAACACATTAATTAAGTTTTTTACTATAGTATGTTTTCAAAAACACTATATTATTTACTATAGTATTTCTCATTAGGGAATGTACATTTTATAGCTTTTTATATACTTTAAAAAGTTTCTCTCCAGCCCAAACTGACCTGGAGGAACTGAAACATGTTTTTGTCATATCAAAAATCATAATTTTATATAACTGAAGGACGTCCTGGTCCAGCTGACCTCATTGTTTATGTCATTTTATATACTATACTCATTTTTCAGTCGTTTTCTCCTTTTCTCTGGCTAATTTTAAAGGCTGTTTTGGCAGTTTTCTGAGGGCAGATGGTCAGACATGAGCTTTAAGCCCAATCCCCTCAGAGAGCAAAGGATTACCACATTTACTCTCCAGCATCTTCACCGTTTACTCCTGAAACTATCGTGACAGCTTTCCAAACGACTCCGAGGCGTCTTGAGTCGCGTTTCTTCAAATGTTTGTGTTTATCTGTGAAACGGAGCAGTTTGTGCGTCTGACGGTTTAACGGACGCAGTTTAAAAGCTTTTAAACTCTTGTGGCGCGAATAATAACATACTGCGCTCGCGTTCAATTTAAGAAGCAGTTTTAAAACTACTAACTAGATTCACCACAAATTTACACAACAACGCAGAAACTTACCTGTATTTCTTCAAAAAACATTATTCCATATTTTCTGTGTTTTCCTCAAATCTGAGCGTCAGAGAAACCAGAGCTCCAGTAATCTGCGAGAGAAACGGGCCGGGGAGCGAGCGACAGATACGAGGGCACGCCTCCCTGTGTGCGTGTATGCGCGCTCGGGCAATCAGAGACAGCAGGGCGGATTCTTTACTCCGCCATCAAGCAAAACAGATGTGGCGGGTTATTTATTCTGTAAACCGCTTTACTCTGTGGATTATTTTTTTAATTAATATATAATATGTAAATAATACACGTGTTTTAAATAATAAATACATTTATTTAGCTTAATTGCAAAATGTTTGAAGAGAGAGAGAGGAGAGAGAAGAGAGAGAGAGAGAGAGAGAGATCTCATTATTAAATATAAATATATTTTACATGTATTTATTTGTTATTAATTTGCTATGTTCGAAATGTAATAATCTAATTAAAATTAAATGCTCAAATTATGTTCAGAACCGATCTTATAACAATTGTTCTCATAACATAAATAAATATACTTATAATTATGTATGTATTTGCAAAATGTTTGCATTTATTTATTTACTGATTTATTTCAAATGTAGAACCAGTTTTTCTCATAACACAATTAAATATAAATATTTATTCATATTTGTATTCTTTAAATTAAATGCTCAAATGATAATCAGAATCATCGTTCTCATAAATGAAATATATATTAATAAAAAAAATAAATAAATTTTATTTATAATATATATATAAACATATCCAAAATGTTTTAAAATGATTTATTAAATGAAATGCTCAAATTATGTTCAGAGCCGTTGTTCTCCTAACACACACACACACACACGCACACACACACGCAAGCACACACACACACTCATGCACACACACACACACAGATGCACACACACACACACACACACGTACACAGATGCACACACACACAGATGCACACACACACACACGCACCACACAGATGCACACACACACACACACACACACACACACACACACAGATGCACACACACACACACACACACACACACACACAGATGCACACACACACACACACACACACAGATGCACACACACACAGATGCACACACACACAGATGCACGCACACACACACACACAGATGCACACACACACACACACGCACACGCACACACACACAGATGCACACACACACACACACACACACACGCACACGCACACGCACACGCACACACACACAGATGCACACACACACGCACACACACACACACAACACACAGATGCACACACACACACACACACACCCACACAGATGCACACACACACACGCACACACACACACACACACAGATGCACGCACACACACACGCACACTCACACACACACACGCGCACACACACAACACACACACACACACACACACCACAGATCCACACACACACACACCACACACAGATGCACACACCGCACCACACACACAGATGCACACACACACACACACACAGATGCACACACACACACACACGCACACACACACAGATGCACACACACACACACACGCACACACACACAGATGCACACACACACACACATTGCTGTAGAGCAGATGGAGCTGCTGTGTGACAGCAGAAGGCAAAGCTTCCTCTTTACAAAGATCAATATAATCACACCAACAGGGGTTAAACACTAGAAGAAATCAGAGATGAATACATCTGGATCTGTATTTACAGTCATGCAGATGCACAGCAGCTTACAGAGTACACTGAAGTAGAAAATCAGGTTCAAGTTCATTCTGTTTTGCAAGCCTCAGCTCACTATAACACACGTAGCACTTAGTAGCATGAAAGTGTGTCACATTATAATAATAATACTCCTCGTCTGATGGTAAAGACAACATCCCTCATCTGCTCTTTTCTTTATTTCTGTTGTTTTTCAGGGCAGATCAACACTGGGAGGAACTTCCTGTCGCCCCCCATTCCCACGTCCTGCTTCAGTCTGTGGGATTACAAATTTATAAAATGATAAATCTAGGTTCCAATGTAATAGTATATAAACTGAAACATTGTGTTTAAATGTTTAACTTAGATTCTTTATTATCCACTTCCTGACTCAATGTATATTCAAAGAGCCCCCTGGCCCAGACGTGGGATTCGTTAGGTTGATTGAATTAGTGTCTATCTTTCGGAGGCCCCAGGCCCAGACGTGGATTCGTAGGTTGATTGAATTAGTGTCTATGCATTTGATTATGTCCCTCATGTGCTTGCTTTGTTTGATTTTGGCTCCACCTCCAAGAATCCCTCCTCCAAAAATGCCTATAAATAACCTTGTAAAGTCACTTAAGATTAGACTTGGATGACTGCAGCGGACGCACAGCGAGTTCTCAATAAAGAGTAACTTCTGCTTGAAAGATATCCCAACGTCTCCTGGTCTCTGCTTCGACGAGAGAAAAAGTTCACAACAGATGGTGCCGTGCCCCCGATAGAGCTCCTCACCTGAATCCAGATTGAAACTTCTGTACAACCAAGGTTTGGTGAGTGTCACTCTATCCAAAAGAACCTTTAAGACCAGTACAAAATTTTTATCCTCTGCGCCGTCAGAGAAGAG
>CM049844.1:1749709-1847966 GCA_027422415.1 Schizothorax lantsangensis | reverse complement strand
TATAATCATTTACAAAAAGGATTTTGTAGAAAGGGACCTGATATTCAGTAAGCCAAGTTTTTACTAAATTGTTTCTGTGTGTTGTAAAAATTTTTTATTTGTTGAACATCTATTAAATGGTTACTCATAAATTGGTTTGGACGTTTTCTGTATTTTCTAGTTCGGGGATCTGACACAGTCTATATAGTGAGATATTAGGTAAAGGTGTTCTATGTGTTGAGAATTAAATGGACTACTGTGACGTGAGGCAGGGCAGCAGATACCGACTGGGCTCCAGTTAGTCAAGTATGAACTCTAAGACTATGTGCCAAATTTCTAGAGAGAAGAGCGGCACCACCGAGGAGGGATGAACACCATCTCTTTTCAACAGGTCAGGTCTGCCCTAAAAACTCGTCCAATTGTCTATAAAACCTATTGCTATTCTGGGGCACCACTTAGACATCCAGCCATTGAGTGATGACAGTCTGCTATGAATCTCATCACCCGGTAAGCAGGGAGGGGGCCAGAGCATATTACAGTGTCTGACATCGTACTTGCAAGTTCACACACCTCTTTACATTATTTTTAGTGATCTCCGACTGGCGAAGTCGAACATCATTAGCACCAGCGTGGATAACAATCTTACTGAATTTACGTTTAGCATTAGCCAGCACTTTTAAATTTGCCAAGATGTCAGGCGCTCTGGCTCCAGGTAAACAATGGACTATGGTGGCTGGTGTCTCTATTTTCACGTTCCGTACAATAGAATCGCCATAAACTAGAGCACTTTCACCAGGTTTCTCAGTGGGTGCGTCACTGAGTGGGGAGAACCTGTTTGATGTTCTGATCGGAACGGGAAGGAAGAGCGGTGTTTTGACCCGCGACTAGGCCGCCTCACTGTCACCCAGTTGCCCTGCTGCGGGGGCGCTAACATTACCGGAACCGAACAATGTACAGGAGTCCCTGAGCTAATCACATCCAAAGCAGTATCTACAGCCCTCACATTCTTACTGTCCTCAACTAAAGTTTGGATGCGTGTCTCTAGTTCTAAAACCTTCTCTGTCAGCCTAACTATTTCCCTACATTTATCACATGTGAATCCCTCATCGCTGACAGAGAGAGATAAACTATACATGTGGCAAACTGTGCAAATAACAATAGCAGGAGAAGCCATTACTCACCGTGATTGATGAATGATACCAACTTAACTTACCACTTACCACCTACCACTTACCACTGTTGTTTGATGAACTCGTGAAAAACGGAGCAAGAGAGAAATGAAAATGGAGCGATTAAAAAGAAAACAATAATAGGCGCGAATAGCAACGCGAATGGAACGGCGAGTGACAAGCTAACCGGCTAGCTAATGCTAACGCGCTGCACTCGCGGTTTTAAAAGCGAGCGATCAGATTAGTTTGATAGATAATACCAGAAATATGGTGGGAATTAAGTTATATATTATTACTTTAAACAACAGACAGTAAAAGTAAGGTAAATATTCAATAAAAAAGCAGAGCTACAATCGCAAACCTCTCAGCAGTACAGCAGTACAACAGACAGGAACAGACTGAAGCAATCGATCAGCAAAACAGGAGCAGACTGAAGCAAACAGACTTCAAGGCCTGCTCACTACCGGCTTTTGGTAAATCGGACCACGCCGCCATTTTCCTCACACCGGAATATAAACAAAGGCTCGCACAGGAACCCCCGGTGAAGAGGGAAGTGACGCGTTGGTCCTCCCACTCGGAAGCTATGCTACAGGCAGCTCTTGATGACGTCGACTGGGACATGTTCAGGGCGAGCTCATCTGACGTTAGCGAGTTCACGGATGTAGCAGTGAGCTTTGTAAATACACTTACCGAACAAGCTACAGAAACGATTACTGTAAGGACTGTAGCGGCGACCAATACCCGCTGAGAGGCTGAGCAGTGGATGAATCCGTGACGCGTTTTAATGCAAATAAAAAAGGTTTTATTTCCAACGATGAAAGTAACAACAAACATAAATGATGATGGTAAAATATAAAATAAACAAGAATGAAATTAAACAAACGAAACAAAAATGGTCAACAGAAAGTGAGCGCTGCAGCTACTCACCCCCTTCCTTTCCTAACACACCAGAAAACTAACAGGTACATATGCACCTGAGCCCAAGTGACGTAGCATACAGGAAATTACAATTTCAAAATAAAAGACAAACTTTTCCTGCACCTACAATCCAGCCCCTGATTATTACAATACTGACAGTAATAATCATCACAAAACAAAATTTACACAATACAAATATACATGCAAATCAATGAATTCTACTTTTACAAATAAATGTACAAATGTGTGTGTGTGTGTGTGTGTGTGTGTGTGTGTGTGTGTGTGTGTGTGCAAATGTCCAATTCTTCAATGTATGAACAGTGTCCGTAATCAGTTAAAAAATGTCAACAAGTCAATGTCAATCCAACAGTCTAGTCAGTCATCGAAGTCTTCAGTAAGTCATTTGAGAGCTCTCGTAAGTCTGTCAATTTGTCAGTCAGTTTTAAAGGTCCTCTGCTTCAAGAAGGCGGCAAATCTTAGTGATGGGCCGGTTTAAGCAGGTGCTCTTGGTCTTGATTTTTACTTGACGTGTCAATCCTCTTTTATCTTGCATGACCTGAATAACTTTGCCCATGATCCAAGAACTCCTTGGAGCAGCATTATCCACTATGAGCACAACATCTCCCATTTGAAAGTTGCGTTTCTTAACCAGCCACTTCTGGCATTCTTGAAGTTGAGGGAGATACTCCCCAATCCATCTCTTCCAAAATAAATCCGCCATGTATTGAACTTGTCGCCACCTTCGTCGTGAATACAAGTCATCCTTCCTAAACAATCCAGGTGGTAAAGATGGCTGTGTTTTCAATAGGAGGAGATGATTAGGAGTAAGGGCTTCCAAATCATTAATATCCATAGATGCTCTGGATATAGGACGATTATTAAGGATCGATTCAACTTCACAAAAGAGTGTGTAGAGTCCCTCTTCATCAAGACTTTGTTCTCTAAGGATAGAACTCAGAATCTTTCTTATTGACCTTATAAGTCGTTCCCAAATTCCTCCAAAATGGGAACCAGTAGGAGGATTAAAGGTCCACTTAATTCCCTTCTGAAGCAGAAACGAGTTGATCTGATTCTGATTCCAGGTTTTCAATGCATCTTGTAGTTCACGCTGGCCTCCAACAAAATTAGTGCCATTGTCTGAACGCATCTCGACTACTTGTCCTCGACGTGCAATAAAGCGCCTTAATGCATGGATAAATGAGTCTGTATCAAGTGAAGTTGCTATTTCTAGGTGGATAGCCCTTATGTTCAAGCACGTGAAGATTACTCCATAACGTTTTACAACGCTTCTTCCCCGTTTTACTTCAAATGGGCCAAAACAATCCACTCCACATGTGAATGGTGGTTTGTCAGGTGTAACTCTGTCTTGCGGTAAATCAGCCATCTGCTGATTACCTGCAATTCCATGCAGGTGTCTAATTGTCTTCACACTTGGATCAAGTTTCTCTTCGGCAGAACTAGCACCAGGAATCCAGTATCTCTGGCGTAGTTTGGCCAACATATAATTACGCCCCCAATGTCATGATGAATTTGATGCAGAATTAGATCTGAAATATGTAAATCCTTGGCCAGTATTACTGGATGTTTAACTTCTTCAGGCATCATTGCCTTGTCAAGACATCCACCAACTCTGATGATATCCGATTGAAGTACTGGGTTAAGTCTATAAAGTTGACTACTCCGTTGTACCACACCATCTTTTCGTAGACTAGCCAGTTCTTCAAAATGTCTCTTCTTCTGGCAAAGATGAATGATTTCTAATTCAGCCTTTTCCAATTCCTCAAAAGACAACAAGTTTGAAGGTACATGGGATCTAATTTTTTGCATCTCCTTGTTAATAACTGTCTCTTGTCGCAACTTGTCCATGTCAGAATAAGTGGTCATCAGTTTTTTCCTTTCCTTGCTGAGATCAATTAGAATGTTTCTCAGTCGAAGAATCCAAGCCATGCCTTTTTTCAGAGGCATCCAAGAAGAGTAATGATTAAAGAATGACATAAAATCATACTCTTGATGAACTTGTAAAGTATTCACCAGAACACTCTCTTTCACTTCTGGGTCACCAGAAGTCATTACATTTACATCGGTAGGATCTATTGGCCACTCCCCTTTTGGCCGAACAAGAAATGAAGGACCAGAGATCCATATCTGATTTTTCAAGAATGAATCCACCCCAATACCTCTGGATGTTAGATCAGCTGGATTACCAGATGAATTCACATACCTCCACTGTGTGATTTCAGAAGCCTTTCGAATTTCAGCAACTCTGTTTGCTACAAAGCACTTGAATCGCGAAGTCTCATTTCGAATGTACTTAAGCACGGAGGTGCTGTCTGTCCAAAAAACAGAATCCTCGAATTGCATCTTCAACTCCTTCTTCCACAACTTGTCCATGCGACTAGCAAGTGTGGCAGCTGTGAGCTCCAGACGAGGGATAGTGATAGATCGTATAGGTGTCACTCTTGCTTTGCTCACTAGAAGAAAGGAATGGGCCAATTGTTGATCATTCTTCAAAAGTAAATAGGATACAATGCCATAACCTCGCTCACTGGCATCCGAAAAGTGATGTATTTGAGCAGATGTAACTTCTCCAAAATGTTCAGGCTTCAAACACCTTCGGACCTCAAACTTCTCCAATTCATGGAGTTCCTCCAGCCAACTTGTCCATTGCTGAGCATACACTGCAGGAATAATGCTGTCCCATCCAACTCTTTCTCTACACAGATCTTGAAGGATCATTTTAGCACGTAGAATTACAGGAGACACAAAACCAAGAGGGTCGTAAATAGAGCTAATGACAGAGAGAATTCCTCTTCTAGTGAGGGGTCTATCCTTGATGGTCACCTTGAACTTGAAGACATCAGACTCCGCACACCACAGCACTCCCAATGCTCTTTCCAAAGGTAAGGTGTCATGCTCCAAGTCCAAATTCTTTACTTTCTTATCTCTGTCTTCCTCGGGTATGGCGTTCAACACAGTGCGGCTGTTACTTATCCATTTAGTTAAACGAAATCCACCTCTGTTACACATTTTAGTGAGCCTTTGATACAATAGCACAGCATCTGAATCTGTAGGTACAGATACAAGACAATCGTCTACATAGAAGTTATAGTAGACAACGTCTACAGTCATGGCATCATACAGATCCTTATGGTCTTCTGCACACTTTCTCAGTGCATAACTAGAGCAACTTGGAGATGACGTTGCTCCAAATAAATGAACTAACATTCTGTGCTCTTCCAGACTGCAATCGATGTCTCCTCCTGGCCACCAAAGAAACCTCAAGAGATCACAATCGTCAGGATACACCTTGACTTGGTGGAACATTGATTCTATGTCAGCCATTACGGCCACATACTCTATTCTGAATCGTACCAGAACACTCATCAGAGGACTAGTTAAATCTGGACCTTGCAGAAGATGTTCATTCAATGATGTTCCCTGGTATGATGCTCCACAATCAAACACAACTCTGATCTTTTGCTTCTTGGGATGATACACCCCATGGTGAGGTATATACCATAAGCGTCCATCTAGTCTTTCCAGTTCTGCTATGGGAACCTTTTCAGCATGGCCTTTTGAGATGACATTTTCCATAAAGGTGGTATAATCTGCATGAAAAGCAGCATTTCTTCTAAACTTTCTTTGAAGATTCAGAGTGCGTTGTTCCACAATTGCTCTATTATTTTGCATAGCTACCTTTTCATTTCTAAGTGGAAGACCAATGTGGTAATGCCCATTGATAAGTTTTGCAGAATGTGACAAAATCCATGAATTGATGATCTTCCTTAGACATTCCCATTTGTTCCTCTTGAACACATTCAGGAAAGTCAGCCTTGAACTGTTGCTCCCACAACTCATTCAGCTTCACCACAGTGATCCTATTAACAGTCATGTGAGGATGATTTTCAACAACATACTCCTCCAATCGCTTAATCGATCCATTAACTGCCCATCCAAACAAGGTCTTTATAGCATATGGGCCATTATTTTGACTACGAATGATCTGCCACGGCTCCAATGCCTCTGGCACGTTAGCTCCAATCAACAGTTCTACACCAGCATCAATTGACGGCAAACATATGTGGCTTAAATGAGGCCAACAAGCAAGATAATTTTGTGTAGCAATGTTAGATTTGTCCACAGGCATGGTCTTCTGTGTGTATACCTCTGGTAAAGAACAGAAATGCTCTTGATTCAAACCTGACACCTCCAAATCATTCAGAACATGACAGCTGATGGATTTGTCCTGATTCATGGTTCTCATTAGAATATTAACTTTCTTTGCAAGAAGATTGATCTTGGTCATCAAACTCTCAGTGCAGAAAGATGCCGAGCTTCCGGAATCCAGGAAAGCATAAGTTGTCACAACCTTACTTCCTTTCTTTGATTTCACACATACAGGAACAATAGACAATGCACAATTATCTTTACCAGCCCCAGTAAGACCACTAGATTGAATTGAGACCAAAGCACTGCCCACTGCTGGCTTAAATTCTGTATCTCTACCATACTGACTGCCTTTTCTGTCTTGTGAAAAAATATGAAGACGACTTGGATGTTTGAGTTGGCATATCTTACATATGCTTCTCTCCTTACAATCACGGCTAATATGCCCTGTACATAAACAACCAAAACAAATCCCCTTCTTCTTCAGGAAACTCATCTTTTCGCCATGAGATTTTCCAGCAAGCTTGTTACAAGAATCCAAGGCATGTTCTCCTTCACAGAAGAGACAGATCTTGTTCACCAACTTCTTACTGCATTCCTGTCCTCCAGACGTTGCAGTAACTGTAGTTGCAAAACTACTTCTAGATTTTGGATGAGGTAATCTGGTATTCAAGTTTCTACCTCCACTAGGCAAAACATCTTGAATGTTTCCAAATACTGGATCCATGATTATCTTCACTTGTCTTTCTATGAAGTCAACGATATCAGAAAAATAAGCTTGATCGTTGCGTCTTTCCTGTAAATCATATGCCACTATCCTCCATCTTTCTCTGAGCTTATAAGGAAGTTTTGCAAGAATAGCCTGCATATTAGTGGCAAGATTCAACTCATTCATATAGCGAATGTTTTGCATAGCATTGCAGCAACTCCTAAGAAATAGGCCATAGTCCTGCAAAGCTTTAGCATCCTCAGATTTAATCATCTTCCATGAGAGAGCCTTCTCCATATATGCTGAAGCTATCCTTACTTCATTGCCGAAGTGCTCCTTGAGCAAATCCTTAGCCCTTATGTACCCTTGTGAAGGAATCATATGCTGACAGCTCCTAACAAGCTCCTTAGGTTGCCCTCTGGTGTACTGCTCCAGGAAATGCAAGCTATCTGCATAGCCACTTGATTTCTTTTCCACCACCTCTTCAAAAGTGCGCATAAAATCATGGTATCGCAATGGATCTCCATCAAAGAATGGAACTTCCCTTGGTGGAAGCGACGACAAGTTGTTCTGTTGGACCAGTAGAGCTGCAATATCATTTTGCTTGTCAATAAGCTTAAGAATATTTCCTTCGTCCAAGTCATCCTGCAAACATGATCCATGTGCATCTTGCAATCGTGATCCATGCTCTTGTCTACCATCATGACCAATACTAGGTGGTAATGCAGAATGGGTTGATCTTGATTTCGATCGAACAATCGGTTGCTGAACTTTCCGAGTTGGAAAATGCTTTGAATTATCTGCTGCTACTTGAGTCTGTATAGAAGAAGCAGGAGGATGTGACACTGCATATGAACTTGAAGGTAAAAATTATTCCACATTAGGATTGAGAGATTTGGCTCTAGTATTCATTATCTGTGGGGCATTGGTTTGAGGAGGATTAGTAATTTCACTTATTTCTGATCTCACGTCGCTATATACTTTCATCTTGGCCATTGATACAGCAGTTTTAGTGTCAAGCTCCATTTGTTCCTTTCTTCTCCTCAGATCCTCCTCTTCTTTCTGTAATGCATGTTTCCGCTGTAACATTTTTGATGTGCCTGTAAAGCTGCCATTTCAGCCTCAATCTTAAGGCGAGCAGATGCAATAGAAGATCGACTTTAATGAGATCCATGAGTAGTTGTTGTAATTCTAGATGATGTTTTCGATGATTTCCTACTCACATTAGAAACACTATCTGTTGGCTGTATTTGATTCTCCACATCATTATAGTTTGCCTCAAGGTTCTGATATTCACTTGAAAGATGCATATTTTGAGATGAAACTGCTTCAGCAGAAGACGGAATGGTAGAAGCACAACTCAACTGAGGTTCAGCAAAATCCTCCATTGCTCTTGGATCAGGAGTAACAGAGAGAGGAGAGCAAAGATTTACATGGCTTTGAGAAGAATTTGCATCTGTTGTTTGAACTGTTTGACTCAGATTCTTAGTCTCATTCAACCATCGTTCAACATCTTCCACAAACCCGTCATTGTGCTTGCACACCGAATAAAACCATTCATTCTGTTTATCTTGTTCAGCAGGAGGAAGAAAAGGAAGTACCTCTTTTTGCAACACAGAAGCATCATTTTTCAAACATTTCAAAGATCCCAACATTGAACACACTTCTGGAGCATTACCATCATATTTCAAGAGATCTTTCATTGATAAAATCATGTGCTTCATTTGATTCACCTTAGCTTTGCGATCCTTCTGCAATGTTTCAATTTTCAATGCCACAGCCTTTGCCATAGGCTTAGGCTCCCTTTAACTGCTCTGAGCAGCATGCTCAGGCTCATCTGCATCCATTTTGCACACAACGCAATCCCAGCGCCGTATTCAATGTGCACAAACTATAAACCCAATAACTTCTTGAATGGGTGCTGCTCCACAGAGTGATAACAAGCACGTAGCAAACTTGCACTATATTCCACAACCATAATCCATCCAACGAAGCAGTACAAACTTCTCACGGCAACAAGTGCGTCTTTGCATTCAATACGCAGCAATGCTGCAGCCAAACATAGCAAACCGCTAACATACCTCGTCTGCCGACAGGATACAAAATCCGTTGTTTGGCTTCAGTGTGCACGTCGGCGCTTCATGTGCGGTGTACGAAGTAATCCTTTCCAATGATCCACGATAGCTTTTCTGTTGACTAATTGTAGCAGCAACCAATACCCGCTGAGAGGCTGAGCAGTGGATGAATCCGTGACGCGTTTTAATGCAAATAAAAAGGTTTTATTTCCAACGATGAAAGTAACAACAAACTTAAATGATGATGGTAAAATATAAAATAAACAAGAATGAAATTAAACAAACGAAACAAAAACGGTCAACAGAAAGTGAGCGCTCCAGCTACTCACCCCCTTCCTTTCCTAACACACCAGAAAACTAACAGGTACATATGCACCTGATCCCAAGTGACGTAGCAAACAGGAAATTACAATTTCAAAATAAAAGACTAACTTTTCCCGCACCTACAAGGACCTTCCCTAATCAGAAACCGTGGGTGGACAGAACAATCCGTGATGCGGTTAACAAACGCACTGCCGCATACAACGAGGCTCTTTTGTCTGGGAATATGAGCGTGTACAAAGCATCATGTTATGCTCTCAGACGAGCAGTAAGTGCCGCCAAACATCGTTACAAAGAGAGAATTGAGTCTCATTTGTGTGAACATCAGGAAAGCGGCTGGACCTGACGGGATCACAGGCCGGGTACTGAGATCATGCGCTGATCAGCTTGCTGGTTTGTTCACTTCTATCTTCAACGAGTCCCTTGCTACCTCTCTAGTTCCCACCTCCTTTAAAAAATCCATCATCATCCCTGTGCCTAAGAACAATAAACCCTCCTGCCTGAATGACTATCGACCAGTGGCCCTCACATCAATAGTCATGAAGGTTTTTGAGAGACTTGTGAAGAGCCACATTAGCTCATCCATCCCTGTTACTTTGGACCCTCTTCAGATTGCTTATCGCCCCAATAGATCAACTGATGATGCCATCTCTCACATTCTCCACTCCTCCCTCACACACATAGATAGCAGCAATGGGAACTATGCAAGACTGCTATTCATAGACTATAGCTCAGCTTTCAACACCATAGTCCCCATCAAGCTGACTTCCAAACTCACAGGCCTTGGCCTAAACACTTCACTCTGCGACTGGATTCAAGATTTCCTCACCGGCAGACCTCAAGTGGTGAAGGTAGGCCAGTACACCTCAAACTCCATCACCCTGAACGTAGGAGCCCCGCAGGGTTGTGTCCTGATTCCCCTGCTCTACTCTCTCTACACACATGACTGCGTGTCCTCTCACAGATCCACATCTATTATCAAATTTGCTGATGATACTGTGGTTCTGGGCCTCATTTCCATCAATGATGAGACCGCATACTTGGATGAGGTGGAGAGACTTACATCATGGTGCCAGGACAACTGTGTCAGGGAATGCGAGGAGAGATGAGGCGAGGACTCAAATGCAGGAGACAGGTGAGTATTTATTTGTAAAATAGAAATAAAAGGAACAAAAACCACCCCGAAGGGGAAAAGCAGGCAGTCAGGCAGACAACACACACGACGTCACCGTCTGACATGAAACATAGATAACGACGAAGCACAGGACTGCAAACACCAGGAGAATATAAAGGGAGACAAACGAGAAGGACCCAGGTGAAGTAACTGAAACAATAATGAGATAACAAGGAGGGCGGGGTCAGACAATAGACAGGCGAGCACATGGCACCAACAACAAACAATAAGCCATGTGCTCAAACAAATAAACAGTGACATCTGGTGGCCCACCCAGGCACACCAGCCAACCCGTGACATAACCCCCCCTTTAAGGAGCAGATCCCAGATGCTCCACCACTAAAACAGAGAAAGAAAAAAAAAAATGTCTGGGAGGGAGGTGGGCCAGGCCCGTGTAGCGGCAGAGGCCCTGGAGGCAGAAGTAGACCAGGGCACCAGGGTGGTACCGGCAGTGCAGGAGGCCAAGGCGGGGCCGCCTCGGGAGCACCGTGAGCAGACACCGCCGCTTCGGGAGGCCTGTGAGTGGACACCGCCGCTTCGGGAGGCCTGTGAGCGGTCACCGCCGCCTCGGGAGGAACGTGAGCGGGCCCCGCCGCCTCGGGAACACTGTGAGCGGGCACCGCCGCCTCGGGAACAATGTGAGCGGGCACCGCCGCCTTGGGAGTAACGTGAGCGGACACCGCCGCCTCGGGAGGAACGTGAGCGTACACCGCCGCCTCGAGAGGAACGTGAGCGGGCACCGCCACCTCGGGAGGAACGTGAGCGGGCACCGCCACCTCGGGAGCATCGTGAGCGGGCCCCGCCGCCTCGGGAACACTGTGAGCGGGCACCGCCGCCTCGGGAGTAACGTGAGCGGACACCGCCGCCTCGGGAGGCCTGTGAGCGGGCACCACCGTCTCGGAGGAACTGTAAGCGGAAACCACCGCCGTCTCGAGGGACTTGTGAGCGGGCACCGCCGCTTCGGAAGCCTTGTGAGCGGACACCGTTGCTTCGGAAGCCCTGTGTGTGGACACCGCCGCTTCGGAAGCTCTGTGAGCGGGCACCGCCGCCTCGGGAACACTGTGAGCGGGCACCGCCGCCTCGGGAGGCCTGTGAGCGGGCACCGCCGCCTCGGGAACACTGTGAGCGGACACCGCCGCCTCGGGAACACTGTGAGCGGGCACCGCCGCCTCGGGAGGCCTGTGAGCGGGCACCGCCGCCTCGGGAACACTGTGAGCGGACACCGCCGCCTCGGGAACACTGTGAGCGGGCACCGCCGCCTCGGGAGTAACGTGAGCGGACACCGCCGCCTCGGGAGGCCTGTGAGCGGGCACCGCCGCCTTGGGAGGCCTGTGAGCGGGCACCACCGTCTCGGAGGAACTGTAAGCGGAAACCACCGCCGTCTCGAGGGACTTGTGAGCGGGCACCGCCGCTTCGGAAGCCTTGTGAGCGGACACCGTTGCTTCGGAAGCCCTGTGTGTGGACACCGCCGCTTCGGAAGCTCTGTGAGCGGGCACCGCCGCTTCGGAAGCCTTGTGAGCGGACACCGTCGCTTCGGAAGCCCTGTGTGCGGACACCGCCACTTCAGAAGCTCTGTGAGTAGACACCGCCACTTCGGAGGCCTTGTGAGCGGACACCGCTGCCTCGGGAGGATTGTGAGCGGACACCGCTGCTTCAGAGGCCTTGTGAGCGGACACTGCCGCTTCGGAAGCTCTGTGAGCGGGCACCGCTGCCTCGGGAGGATCGTGGGCGGGCATTGCCGCTTCGGAAGCCCTGTGAGCGGACACCGCTGCTTCGGAGGCCTTGTGAGTGGGCACCGCCGTTTCAGAAGCCTTGTGAGCGTGCACCGCCGCTTCGGAAGCTCTGTGAGCGGGCACCGCCGCTTCGGAGGCCTTGTGAGCGGACACCGCCGCTTCAGAGGCCTTGTGAGTGGGCACCGCCGTTTCAGAAGCCTTGTGAGCGTGCACCGCCGCTTCGGAAGCTCTGTGAGCGGGCACCGCCGCCTCGGGAGGATCGTGAGCGGGCACAGCCGCTTCGGAAGCCCTGTGAGCGTGTACCGCCACTTCGGAAGCCCTGTGAGCGTGCACTGCCCCTCTGGGGAGCCCATGAGCAGACCGCGCTGCTCGCACCGACATCAGCGGGGGATCCCGCACGCTGTGCACCAGTCCGAGATGCCCCGGGAACGGATGAGGACCACTGGGTGCGACAGACGAGGTCTCCAGCCCTCCTTGGGTCACCGCCTTGTCGGCCATCACTGGGGGCGCTGCTGCCTCGGCGAGCACAGCCCGAGGCACACCAGCCACCCTGGCTGGGGAACATGCCAGGTCCTCCACGAAATCCCCAAACGTCAGGTGGTCCAGCCCCATCATCCTCCACCTGCTGAGGGGCTCCTCAAGGGCACTGTTGAAGAGGTCCTTGAGGGCCGCATCGTTGTACCCTAGGCCTTCTGCTGCCCCACAGAACCTCTGGGCAAAACTCCTCACGTCAGTACCCTGCTGACGGATGGAGCTCAGGGCCTGGAACTGGAGGATGCGTTGGTATAGGGGGCTGCTGACGTTAGGGGATGGCGGCTGGTGTGAGCCCATTCTCCGCTGAGTCCTCATATTGGCTTCGTCGTTCTGTCAGGGAATGCGAGGAGAGATGAGGCGAGGACTCAAATGCAGGAGACAGGTGAGTATTTATTTGTAAAATAGAAATAAAAGGAACAAAAACCACCCCGAAGGGGAAAAGCAGGCAGTCAGGCAGACAACACACACGACGTCACCGTCTGACATGAAACATAGATAACGACGAAGCACAGGACTGCAAACACCAGGAGAATATAAAGGGAGACAAACGAGAAGGACCCAGGTGAAGTAACTGAAACAATAATGAGATAACAAGGAGGGCGGGGTCAGACAATAGACAGGCGAGCACATGGCACCAACAACAAACAATAAGCCATGTGCTCAAACAAATAAACAGTGACATCTGGTGGCCCACCCAGGCACACCAGCCAACCCGTGACAAACTGTCTCTCTCTGAATGTGAGCAAAACTAAAGAGCTGATTGTGGACTTCAGAAAGAGACACCTGCTGCCCTACACTCCTCTTATGATCAGCTTCAAGTACCTCGATGTTAACATCTCCGAGGACCTGACTTGGACTACACACATTCAAACAGAGGTTAAGAAAGCCAGGCAAAGACTGTACCATCTGCGACAGCTGAGGAAATTCAGGGTCTCACCAACAATCCTGAAAACTTTCTATGCAGGGACCATAGAAAGTGTATTGACTCAGTGCATCTCAGTGTGGTATGGAAACAGCTCCACTCAAGATTGCAAGGGCTTGCAGAGAGTTGTGCGCTTAGCTGAGCGTATCTCTGGGTCTGCTCTCCCCTCTCTGCAGGACATCTACCTCAAACGCTGCAGAAGCAGAGCTGTCAAAATCATCAAGGACTCAAATCACCCTGGAAACTGTCTATTCACTCTGCTGCCATTTGGTAAGCGCTTCCGCAGCCTGATGGCAAAAAATGAGAAACTTAGGAGGAGTTTCTTCCCCAAGGCCATCAGACTCCTTAACTCAACTCAGCCTCTTAACATCATCTGACTTACTTCATAATCACTAATCACACACTCATTATTCTCTACCTCATACTGACAGTGTCATTTGCACACAACACTTTCTGTGTCTTGATATCTTATCTTATTTTTTATATATATTTTTTTTGTGATTGGCTGCTTCATGTCAACCATGTTCAACCTGTTTGCACATTCCTCTCTGTACACTCATGCTTACCTTAATATTTAATTCTACAGCATACTGTCATGCACATTCTTTATACCTTATATTTTATATTTTATTCTTTATATCTTATTTTTTATTCATTTTATTTTATGTATACTTCCCTTGTGTTGTATTTTTCAATATTTGCACTGTCCATGGAGCGGACCCGACTCACATTTCACTGCTGGTTATACAACCCCAAATCAGAAAAAGTTGGGACAGTATGGAAAACGCAAATAAAAAAAGAAAGTAGTGATTTCTAAATTTAATTTGACTTGTATTTCATTGCAGACAATATGAACACAAAATATTTCATGTTTTGTCTGGTTAACTTCATGTCATTTGTAAATATACATCCTTTCCTGTCATTCAGACCTGCAACACATTCCAAAAAAAGTTGGGACAGGAGCAATTTAGGGCTAGTAATGAGGTAAATTGGTTAAATAATGATGTGATTTGAAACAGTTGATGTCAACAGGTGATTGTAATTTGGTACAAAAGCAGCATCCAAGAAAGGTCTAGTCCTTTAGGAGCAAAGATGGGCCGAGGATCGCCAGTTTGCCAACAAATACGTGAGAAAATTATTGAAATGTTTTAAAACAATGTTCCTCAAAGAAAGATAGGAAGAGATTTGGATATTTCACCTTCAACAATGCATAAAATAATTAAAAGATTCAAGGAATCTGGAGGAATTTCAGTGCGTAAAGGACAAGGGCGCAAGCCTAAGCTGAACAACCGTGATCTCCGATCCCTCAGGCGGCACTGCATCAAGAATCGTCATTCATCTATAAGCGATATCACCACATGGGCTCAGGACTACTTTGGCAAACCTTTGTCAAGTACCACAATACGTAGTTACATCCACAAATGCCAGTTAAAACTGTACTGTGCCAAAAGGAAGCCCTATGTTAACAGTGTCCAGAAGCGCCGTCGACTTCTCTGGGCTCGGAGGCATCTGGGATGGACCATCACACAGTGGAAACGTGTACTGTGGTCAGATGAATCAGTATTTCAGGTATTTTTTGGGAGGAATGGATGCCGTGTGCTCTGGACAAAAGAAGAAAAGGATCATCCAGACTGTTACCAGCAGCAAGTCCAAAAGCCAGTGTCTGTCATGGTATGGGGTTGTGTCAGTGCCCTTGGCAAAGGTAACTTGCACTTCTGTGATGGCACCATTAATGCTGAAAAGTACATAGAGATTTTGGAGCACAATATGCTGCCTTCAAGAAGACATATTTTCCAGGGACGTCCATGCATATTTCAACAAGACAATGCAAAACCACATTCTGCACACATTACAAAGTCCTGGCTGCGGAGGAAGAGGGTACGGGTACTTGACTGGCCTACCTGCAGTCCCGACCTGTCTCCAATAGAGAATGTGTGGCGCATTTCGAAGCACAAAATGCGACAACGAAGACCCTGTACTGTTGCCCACCTTAAGACTTGTTTGCAGGAAGAATGGGAAAAAATTACACCTGAAACCCTTCATCACTTGGTGTCTTCAGTCCCTAAACGTCTTTTAAGTGTTGTGAAAAAGAATGGCAACATTACAAAGTGGTAAATGCTTTACTGTCCCAACTTTTTTTGGAATGTGTTGCAGGTCTGAATGACAGAAAAGGATGTATATTTACAAATGACATGAAGTTGACCAGACAAAACATGAAATATTTTGTGTTCATATTGTCTGCAATGAAATACAAGTCAAAGTAAATTAAGAAATCACTACTTTCTTTTTTTATTTGCGTTTTCCATACTGTCCCAACTTTTTCTGATTTGGGGTTGTACAATCTCTGTATAGTCGTGTATGTGACAAATAAAACTTGAAACTTGAAAATTGATAGAATAACAGACTCTTACAACGCGCAAAAAACAAGCTATTAAAGAATTACAGAAAAATAATAAATTAGTGATCAAACCGGCGGATAAGGGCAATGTGGTAGTTCTCATGAATAAGGAAGACTACATGTGGGAGGGGAAAAGACAGCTGGAAGTTAAAGATCATTACAAGCCTCTCACGGCACCCATGTACCCTCAGACTTCATTAGAAATAAGAAACATTTTAGAAGAAATGTGTGACGGGGGAGTAATCGGTGGGGAACAAAATAATTATTTACTCGGATCAGGAACGCCTTGACCAAGAAGATTTTACCTTCTACCAAAAATCCACAAGTATCCTGGGAGTTGGAGTAAGGCTTTTAAGATCCCTCCAGGAAGGCCTATTGTATCTGACTGTGACAGCGAGTCCTACTACACGGCAGAATTCATAGAGCATTTTTTAGGCCCAATTTCGCAAAAGCACGGAAGTTATCTCAAAGATACTTATGATTTTATTCAAAAAACAAAAAATCTTTTGGTCCCCACTGATTCTCTCTTGTTTACTATAGATATAGATAGCTTATATACAAATATAGAGACAACAGAGGGCATGAAGGCCGTGAAGGATTGTACCTGTATGCTGAGGTTCCCAGATCCCAAGAGGCCTGACAAATACATTTTAAAACTATTGGAAATAAATCTTACGAAAAATGACTTCGAATTTGACTCAAAATTTCATTTACAAATACAAGGCACGGCGATGGGCAAAAAGTTTGCTCCATCATACGCCAATATATTTATGGCCTCTTGGGAGCAGAAGGCCTTAGCATCCTTCCACTTAAAACCGTTTGCATATTTCAGATTTTTAGATGACATCTGGGGCATTTGGACCCATGGCATGGAGGAGTTTAGGAAATTTACACATCATCTTAATCATCAGCAGAAGTCGATAAAGATTAAATTTGAAACCAACTCATCAGAAGTAAATTTCTTAGATGTCGTGACATACAAAGGACCAAACTTTTCAGAGACAGGACACCTCGACTACAAGGTTTTCTTCAAGCCTACGGATACGCACTGCTTACTGCATAGGGAAAGTTTTCATCCGAGCCATACTTTTCGTGGCATACTTAAGTCACAACTTCTCAGATTTCACTGTATATGCTCACAAGAAATGGAATTCAGAAAAGCAGTAAAGATCCTTTTTAAGGCCTTGAAGAAAAGAAGAAAATACTCCAGAGGATACCTCAGAAGGGCCATTAGGTCATTCAATCAATCAGTCACGAATCCGGTAAAAATCACACAAGACAGAAACAAAATAGTTCCCTTGGTATCATTTTTTTCACAACACAGTACTCAATTAAACAAAGCCACCAAGGAAAACTTTACAAAATGTATGGAACCCACGCGTACATTACAAAAACATAGGCCCATTGCTGCATACAAAAGAAACAATCTATTAGACACATTAGTTTGTAGCAAAATTCTATCAACACAACCTAAATCCAGAGGAAAAACACACAAACATTTAACACACAAAAGATGGGTTAAAAATAAGACTAACAAACAGATTTACTCCACCCAACAAAATATGCCTCCCCAAGTGTCTAACTGCATTTATCTGATTTTCTGTAGTAAATGTGAAAAACAATATGTAGGACAGACAAAAAAACAGTTGCTACAAAGAATTTACCAGCACACATATAACATTAAAAATAAAATTGAAAAAAGAAGATATGTAGTGAGACACTTCATGATAAATGGCTTGGAAGCCATGAGAGTCACGGCCTTAGAATCTAATCCTCATTGGTCCCTCGGCGAGAGACTCAGGACGGAAAGAACCTGGATCAAACGACTGGACAGTCTCTACCCAAGAGGACTGAATGAGGCATGATGATGTGATTTCTTTTTTTCTTCTATCCATTCATTCATTCTTTATATTTCATATTTTTCTGTTGATAAAACCTTATATTCAATTTATTCTAATATCCACAGGATCAATTAAATTAATCTAAAACTTGTTGTGTTTCAGCAGTCTGTTTATCAGGTCTCTGAGCTGGATCTACTCTACAGATTGAGGAGCTTCAGTATGTAACGTGTTTCTGACAGCAGATTCAGTGCCTGTGTGTGTGTGTGTGCATGTGTGTTGGGCCAATTGACTGAACCTTCATTTGCTGCTGTCTACTTGAATGGCATTCAAACTGAACAAGTTAGTGAATTCAAGTACCTTGGTTCGTAAAATTATGTGTGAATATTCCCAAACATTGACTGATCTTTGTGTGAGATATGATTGTCATATTTCAAAAAAAAAATCTAAAGTATTTAGTTTGCCAAATAAAAAACAAAAGCTCTACAAAATAAGAATTAACACACATTTTACAACAAAATATTTATTATTATTTGTATATTGCATTTATTATATTTCATGATAACATCTGCAGTTGGTTTGTGGTGTAATTCATATTTATATGTATGTGGTGAATTTTCACTACATTTCCAGTGTTTTGATCATCAGACATCGCCAGCGACTCCAAACACTGAATCATTTGGGTCCAATTGATGGATAGTTTGTAAAAGCTGTGTTTCTCCATCACTTAGTGAAGTGCTAGTTAATGAGTTGATCTTAACGAGGTGTAATTAGTGTGGGCAGGTGTTTGACATCAATGAGAGACGTTAGAAAAGTTCCATTTGTTTCTGACTGGAAGAGAAAGCAGTCTGAGAGTGTGATGAGGAATGAGAGTGAATATTGAGTCAATGTGTGTTTGAAGAAAAAGAAGATGAATGAATGAAAGAAAAGAGTCAGAAAGATGCCCTTCTTTTCAGGCTTTAGTTTGTTTCTTTTGTGGATTCAGTAGAGATGCGTCTCTTGATGTTTGGATGAAGTTCAGACTCATCACACACAAACGTCCCGCTGTGCTTTTACACCTTTAGCACACAGGTCAAGTCTGCTTTGTCAATTCTGCCACATGTACAACACATACATACAGAGAATTGTAATTGAGAGATATAATCATCATTCAGAAAGATCCAATAAATCCCTAAGATCTTATATTCTGTACTAATATTGCTATCAGTTACATAAACACATGAACTGAGTTTAATTATCAGAAAATCGCTCCAAATTTGCATGATCTTTCTTTTTTGGATGTTCTGCATGAAGCATTGTTTATTCTGCTGTCTGTCATTTCTTGACACATTTTGACTGAATATAATCATCCATACTAATGCTCAGCCATGAGCTGCGTTATTGTCTGACACTGTTTTATTTGTGAAGCTCTTTTCTCAGTTCACATTGTTTGAAAGCAGTTTTACAGAAAGTCGTTCTGTTTCAGTTTTAATGCTTTGACATCGAGCAGTTTCAGGACTGGACGATATACATGTTGATCTAGAACTGATCCAGCATTTGAGATTGAGCTGTTGATTCATTTGATCAATCGGAGGCACTTTTAGTGAGCAGGACTGAAATTACTGACATCAGAGAGAAGATTCGATGCTGTGTCGGTAAAACATCTCGAGTTATTAAAGAAAGAGACTGGAAATGTTAATACACCCACATGATCAATACTAAGAGGTTAAAGACAGCATGCTGACGCAAGCAATCCTGACTGATCAATGCTTCAAGAGCCTCAACAGTTAGAGGTTCCAAATTGACTGACTTAATTCTGTGCGAAACCCCGACCTCTGATCACAGATAATAGTTATTTTGTTCTCTGTCTTAAAGCTCATGACTCTATGGGTCTGAATGAGTCCAGGCTACTGTTAGAAACACAAACAATCAGAGAGAGATTCTCACTAAACTCAGAAAACAGCACACAGCTTTCATTCATTTGAAGATACACTTTCACACAGAAGAGAAAACAATCCTTTGAGAATGTTTATTCATTTTTGTCTGAAGTAAGCCTGTAATTGTCTTTCATCTGTGTTTTTACTGTATGAATGGATGAGTGATTTATTGCAGTCAGTGGTGGTCAGTAACGAAGTAAAACTACTTTGTTACTGTACTTAAGTAAATTTTTCAAGTATCTGTACTTTACTGGAGTAGTTTTATTTTGTGTAACTTTTACTTTTACTTCACTACATTCCAAAGCATAAGATCGTACTTTTTACTGCACGACATTTCAAAAAACATATCGTTACTCCTTATAATACATCACGTGTTCCGAGACGCAGAAGCGGCGTCTGATTCATGAACAAACTGATTATTTTCAGTTAACCTGTTAAATCGGTTCGCAAATCGCAACAAACGATTCATTCACGAATTGGAATGATCCGATTGCAGCTGTTCTCGAGTCAAACTCACTGATTCAAATGATCCATTTAGAGCGAGTCTTCAGTGAACTGAACTCACAACTAAAGAACCGGGAGATCTTGTGAGCGCGCGCGACTGATGCTGTGAAAAGTAAGTTACTAATGTCGAATTTTAGGATTAATTATTGTAACTGAAAATCATATTTAGGTCAAAACTATCAGTTGTTTGTTAACTAAATCAGCTGTAAAGGGTGATCTATTTAAGCCCACTGAAATACTTGAATGATAGATCAATCCCAGGTAGCCAAAACTGTTTGGCCCAATAATGGCCCAGATCCGGCAGGCCGGAAGAAATAACTCGGCCCGGCTGCGGTTGCCAGACTCGGCATGGACTTGGGATGAATGACGCCCCAGAATCGGCCCAAATACACTGGCCTGAGTCCGGCTGCCAAAACTGCCGGCATTGGGCCACAATCACGCCGACAAGAACTGAAACACTTAGCCAGTACTGGCCCTAATCTGGGTACTGAAACTGAGCCAACACCACCGGCATTGGGCCAAATCACGCCAACCAAAATGGTACACTTAGCCAGTACTGGTCCAAGACTGGGTACTGAAACTGTGCAGGCACTGGGCCACAATCATGCCACCAAAAATACTACACTTAGCCGGTACTGGCCTGAGTCTTGTTTGCTAAAATAAATAATATACTTGCACTTACTCATTTTTTACATTTTATATTTCTTGTGTGTTCAGTACAACATCTCAAATATGTGTATTAAATTAGTTTTATTTTGTGAAAACAGAGCTTTGAATCATGTTTTTCCACAAAATGATATTACCTTAAAATATCATAAAAAATAAAAAATAAATAAGTACAGTGTCCTTGTTAAGCCTACATGTATGCATGTAAACTAAATGTCAACTTTACAAAGATTAAGGGTTTGGCCCTTACACCCTGTTTTTTTTCATGGCATCCCCACCTACTACGCCATGAATCACCCCATAACATCCATATGTGATCCAAAAAAAAAGATCAGTCGCAATACTATAGACTAGTGGTGTCAAACTCAATTCCTGGAGGGCTGCAGCTCTGCAAGTTTAGATCCAAACAGCTCCCACTCACACCTGTTTGTAAGTTTCTAATCCTGAAGACCTTAATTAGCTGGATCAGGTGTGTTTGATTATGGTTGGAGATAAACGCTAGCACTATGTCAGCAAACTCACAATTATAGCTTCATTATAAATAAACATTACTTTGATATTATATGTGTAGAACGGTTTAAAATTATATTATGTTAGATTATCAAATGTTTACTCGCCAGGGTAGCAATTTCTTCTGGTCTTCTGCCAATTAGAAGCACAAAAAGACCATCAGGTTTTGTCATTAGATGTCAAAGCTAGTGTGCATGTCTTGAAACTCATAAAGAAAAAATTGTTAAAGTTCCCTTAACCACTTTAAGCTGGTTTCATTATATGAATTAAATCATTAATTTCCAACTGTAGTTAAAGAAAAAAGAGAATGTTGGATAAAAGGAAAAATTATTAATTAAAATAAAAAATACACTAAGAAATAGCATAACATGGGCAGGTAAAAGATATTATGTTTAAGTGTCACTGCTACATACTATTTACCAAATTGTAAACGGAGACCCACCCATAGCATTCAACCTAAACTGGTCCGGGTATGCATTGCCCATATCTCAGCCAAAATCAGACCAGCCCTTATGGTCCATAATCGGGCCGAATGTGGCTAAATGTGCCGTGTCTCAGTGCAAATCTGGCCAGATCTGCACACACAAAGCCTAGCCAAATCTGGCAAGCATTACTGGGCCAGAGCTGGCTCCGCTGCCAGAACACAGCCGAATGAACCAACGCTCAGCCGCAATTGGCCCGATTGCGCTGGCTACCTGGGATGTCAGTGTCTCTGTTTTAGGTCAAAAAACAAAACATTAAAATAACACAGATTAAATAAAATAACTCATGCACGTTCATGTTTCCCGCTGCTGTAACATTAGCAGTTTTATTAAAATGCTACGTATTTAGCCCTATGTGATGTGTGCTTTTTTGTTTATCAACAGTATACATTTTTATATTGTTTAGATCAACTAGCCGAGTAGACGGATATGAATATTTATGCATAACCATACTGAAAATAAGTAAATATTGTTAGCTGATGCTAAGTGTCTAGCCAGGGCCGGCCCAAGCCTTTATTGGGCCCTATGCAGAATTTTATTTGGGGGCCCCTCAGTGCCGCCAATATGAGCGGTTATTGTCAAAGCTTGATTATTCACACACTAGAAATCTAACACACCCATTATCAGTTTTGTTTGTTGTAGCTGTGTTGCTTACATTATACCATTGTCTGCCTGGCATGCTTTTACCATTCTGTGATTTTTAATTGTAACAGTTGCAAACTTACAAGAGTGGTCAAGTGTTAATTTGCACTTAAACATTCATTAAAGTATTAAATGGCAAACTTAACGTGGTGTGCTGAAAAGTAGCTAAATAAACCAGCAGACAATTACAGAACAGAATGTTATTTTAGCATTAGCAACATAAATATTAATCGAAGTTATACTTGTATTACAAGTCATACTTCTTTATAATAAATATTAAATGCAGCAGAAAGCATCTGTACATATAAAACAACTCTTAATCTATATCTAGCTAATTGAGGCATGATGATATTGGAATATAAAAGCAAAGACCCAAAATGTAGGCTAAGGTAAATAATGTTAAGCTGTTATCAGTTTATGAAACATAAGCTTATTTTTATTACAAAAATATGTACCAAGGAAAGTTATTTTTACACAGAAGACAACTTTTTAATCTAAAAGTAAGTAAAATCTGATCAGGGGTGCGTTTCCCCAAACTATGGTCAAGTTCTGTCGTAGTTCAATGGAAATAACAACTATAGTTAGCTAACGAAGGTTTTGAGAAACGTACCCCTGATTTGTGCCACAAAACCCCCATGTTGAATATGTCCCCCCTCCACCCCAAAACACGATCGATTTAAACCCTTTGATGCGCCGTGCTTTGGCTGGTGCTGAGTCAGAGAAAGACTAGCTCAGAAAAAAGAAATTCGCTCAGTGCTTTTCATATTTCATAACTGTTCAGTATTTTCAACCGAATAAAGTTTATTTTAGGTTTCAGACATTTAAATACACTTCAATTAAGTAAAAAATACATTTAGTTTGTTAAATAGGCTACACACTGATTTCTATAGAAAGCGGCAATAATAATAATCCTTTCAATTAATGGACGACGTGTTTTATTCCTATCAAATATAGCCTACACATTGTGTAGGTTACTATAAAGTTTACACTGTTTTTCTACCAGCTAACTGGCCACTTTCATGTATTTTTGGAGAAATAGGGTTAGGGTTAACATTGTGCTTTCGTATAATTACCACTGTCCATTGACATAATATAACAAATTTAAAATAAAATAAAATAAAATAAACTGTACTACTCTTCGGGGCCCTCTGGTGGCCAAGGGGGCCCTAGGCAGCCACTTAGTTCGGTGCTAAGTTGAGAATTTTTAGATATAAAGTCCAAATTTTTATTCAGCCACCTAGATAGATTCCATCTGAGGTAAAAAGAAAGGATGTGATGTTCAGAACATGGTAACTACAGTAATTATCAAAGTGGGAAGTGATGCCCTCTGGGGGCATTTGGCCAGGGGTGTTTTTACACCACAGACAAGGTTTGAGAAGAAAAAAATCATTATGAAAATATTATTATATTTTATTTAATCCTCTGGGGTCTGAGGTGATTTTGGGGCCCTTGAGATGTTTTGACATGCCCTGATATTTGTGCTTATTTCAGCTAAAATACATGACCAACATGTATTTGTTTTTGTATTCAGCACAAACTTTGCTACAATATTATGTGACCAAGATGGATGTACATGTTTGTATTTTTTTAGAAAAAAAATATTATGCGTGGTTAGTAAGTTTTGGGGGGAAAAATGTAGCTAAAATAAGGCCATAAAACCCACACTAAATAGTCCTGAATAAGACTTGTGTAATCAGTCTTGTCGGCTAGAATATTTACTTCACAATTAAGTGAGAATCATTCTGCTTACTCATTTACAGAAAACAATATATTGATTAAAATTTTAAGACATGTTTTGTGATTGAAAGCCTGTATGCGAGGGAGGGACAATGTCCTTGAAAATTAAGTGATTCTCACCTGAGACACAAAGGGCCCTCCCCTAAAGGCTGCTAATGGCCCATCAGTGTGACTGACTTTGAGGCAGGTAAGAGAGAATGTGAGGAGATTGAACAAATGTTTTTTTTTAATTATTTGTATTTTATTTACAACACCGTATAATCAAAACAGACATAATGAAGGTCAAAGACACATTATTGTGCACACTGAACAGAATTTGAGTCATTCCTGCAACAGATTCTGTTCAACAAGTGACACAAGTAAATCATGCCTGATATTTACGTGTTATGTGAGTATTTCTGCTACTTTCCATGAAGAAGAAAATCATTCAAGAAGAAAAAAAAAATAATCAGTGGTCAAGGAGCTTGTTTTACCATATAATATCAGTGTAGTTGGACGTCTGATGTTGGTACAGCGTTCTCAGAGGAAAACAGTTTGAAGAAAGTCATCAGGATTCATCATCTGTGGTGCAGGTATCTGATTCAATAAAATACAAACGACCAAAAAAAAAAAACATTTGTGAGCATGTTAATATCAGGAGCATCTTTTTATATACAGTATATGTTTTATAGACTCACGCTTGCTTTGTACTATCGTAAACAAAAAAATACATTTTATATCTGAGAAACTAATTATTATTGTTTAGAAAAAAACTAACTATGATTTTGTAGTCATATAGCCTAGTATGTATGGCTTTGTACTACAAAAGATGTACTTTGTACTATAAAAAAAGGATATTTTATATCTGAGAAACTAATTATTATCGTTTAGCACGCTATTCAATCCATTTCTGAACATTAAACATTTTTCTAAACATTGTAGCATTCATCATGTTGTCGTTTGGGGAAAAAAAATAAACGCGTTCAAGTTTGAGTCACAATAACACGTTAACTAATGCAAAAAAAGAAACATTACTTACTCATCAGATCGCTCTTATCTTCTGGATGAACTCTTGCTCTTATTTGGAGGCAAATCCAGCTTTTATTCAGCATGTCTTCTTCCAGAAACGAACAGTAATGTTAGCCGCGAGGAACGATCTGGCTTTGTTTATGTTGGGCGTCTCCTTGAGTACGCGGCTCACGTGGTTATTTACATATGAACTCGAGGGGGCGGGATCGCATTAGAAATAATGAGTTAGACGGGACAGACTGAACATCGTGTTGGTTTCATACGGATTACTTCATCACAGAATGTTTGTTTTCGATAAGAAAACTTTGTTTTCAAAGTAGACATTTCCAGCTTTCTATAGATATAACTCCCATGTCCGTGTGTTGAGTTTTCGCTGAGTTGGAGTTCATTTTAGTGACGTATTTTGAAGAGCAGCTCGCGGAGATGGAGAAGACAAAGAGCGCATCCTGTTTGTTTTCTTTTTTTTTTCCTAAACCACAAAGTTTTGTTGTATTCGTGAGTGTACACAAAAAAAATAGACACTTCAAGTTCAAGTTCAAGTTGTTGAGCTTTATTGTCATTCCGCTACATGTGGGGACATGCAGTGGAACGAAATGTCGTGCCTCACAGGACCACGGTGCTACATAAATGCAGACATACAACAATGAAGTAGAACACTATAAACCTATACACAGACTAACCTACTGACAGATGTTGACTAAGTTTACTATATATATATAAATGTTTACCCTATACAACTAAGATAAAGATAAAAAATACAAACTATACAAACTATGCGAATGATTCACATAAATACTGTACATGTGCAGAGAGAAACATTGTGAGTCAAGCAGCTGGCTGGGGAACAGTATAAGATGATTTGTAGTGGTGCATGAGCATGTAAACATACATATACATATATTAGTCTTTTGTGGGATTGTGTACATATAGCAATGTAAGAAAAGTGTCTAGTGCATAGAGGAGAGTGTGTTACTACAGGTGGTTTGTACGGGCCCACTCACCTGTGTGTAGCACACTTGAATTGCACAAAAAAAAGTTCACAGTATTTTTCTTTGATGAGGTAAGGTTGTGGGGGGGGGGTGTTTGGAGGGGGGGGGGGGGGGGGGTCCATGTTTCAGGAGGTAGGGGGTTGCATGGGGTTTCAGAAGGGGGTGGGGTGATCTGAGTTCAGGGCTCTCACAGCCTGGGGGAAAAAGCTGTTGAGCAGTCTGGCGGAGCGGGCTCTGATGCTCCGGTACCGTCTTCCTGATGGTAGGAGCTGGAAGAGACTGTGGGAGGGGTGGGTGGGGTCCTTCACGATGCTGTTGGTTTTGCTGGAGCATCGTGCAAGGAAAATGTCCAGGATGGATGGAAGAGGGGCACCGATGATCTTTGCAGCCGTGTTCACTGTCCGCTGGAGGGTCTTGCGGTCAGCAGCACTGCAGTTCCCGTACCAGACAGTGATGCAGCTGGTCAGCACACTCTCAATGGTGCCCCTGTAGAATGTGGTGAGGATGGGTGGTGGGAGACTTGCTCTTTTCAGCCGGCGGAGAAAGTGTAGGCGCTGTTGTGCCTTCTTGGAGAGTGACATGGTGTTGGTGGTCCAGGTGAGATCCTCCGTGATGTGCACCCCCAGGAATTTAGTGCTGCTGACTCTCTCCACAGTCGAGCTGTCGATGGTCAGTGGGGTGTGGTCAGTGGAGTGTGGTCAGTGGAGTTCCTCCTCCTGAAGTCCATCACAACCTCCTTTGTCTTCTCCACATTTAGGGACAGATTGTTGGCGCCACACCATTCAGCCAGCTGTGCCACTTCCTCTCTGTAGTGCGTTTCATCGTTGTTGCTGATGAGACCTACCACTGTTGTGTCATCAGCAAACTTGATGATGTGGTTGGAGCTGAACTTGGCAGTGCAGTCATGGGTCAGCAGCGTGAAGAGCAGCGGGCTGAGCACACAGCCTTGTGGGGCACCTGTGCTTAGTGTGGTAGTGCTCGAGGTGTTGTGGCCGACACGGACTGACTGAGGTCTTCCGGTTAAAAAGTCCAGGATCCAATTACAGAGGGAATTGTTAAGGCCCAGCAGGTTTAGTTTGTTTATGAGCTGTTGTGGGATTATTGTGTTGAATGCCGAGCTGAAGTCAATGAACAGCATTCTAACATAGGAGTCTTTGTTTTCTAGGTGGGTAAGAGCCAGGTGGAGGGTAGAGGAAATTGCGTCGTCCGTAGAGCGGTTTGGACGGTATGCAAACTGGAGCGGATCGAGTGTGTTGGGGAGGCTGTTTTTGATTTTTTGCATGACTAACCTCTCAAAGCACTTCATCATGATTGGGGTCAGTGCTATGGGACGGTAGTCGTTTAAACAGGACACAGGTGATTTCTTTGGTACCGGTATGATTGTTGTGGATTTTAGACATGTGGGGATGACTGCCTGGCTCAGCGAGGTGTTGAAGATATCTGTTAGGACATCCGTCAGCTGTGCAGCACAGTCTTTCAGTACACGGCCAGGTATGTTGTCAGGACCCGCAGCCTTTCGTGGGTTAATCCTGGATAGGGTCTTCCTTACGTCGGCTGCAGACAGACAGAGCGCCTGGTCGTTGGGAGGTGTGGGCAGTTTTTGTGCAGGTGTGTCGTTCTGCATTTCAAACCGTGAATAAAAGTGGTTGAGTGTATCGGGGAGGGATGGGTCATCATCACAGGCCTGTGGCGGGGGCTTGTAGTCAGTGATGGTCTGAATGGCTTGCCACAGGCTCCGTGTGTCTCTGCTGTCTGTGAAGTGATTATTGATTTTTTGAGCATGTGACCGTTTTGCATTTTTGATGCCACGGGACAGATTGGCTCTTGCTGTATTGAGGGCTGCTTTGTCTCCTGATCTGAATGCTTCATCTCTGGTTTTTAGCAGCCCACAAACCTCTGCTGTCATCCACGGCTTTTGGTTTGCACGTGTGGTGATGGTCTTAGTGGCTGTCACATCATCCATGCACTTTTTGATGTAAGCAGTCACAGTTTCAGTGTACTCCTGCAGGTCTGTGTGGTTGTTGTAGGTGGCCGCCTCTTTAAACATGTTCCAGTCTGTGCACTGAAAGCAGTCCTGTAGCGTTGAAGTAGCATTTTCTGGCCAGATTGTGATGAGTTTTTGAACCGGTTTGGCGAGTTTCAAAAGTGGTCTATATGCTGGGATTAGCATAACAGAGATGTGGTCTGAGTACCCGAGGTGGGGGCGGGGTACAGCTTTGTAAGCGTTCTTTACGGTTGCGTAAACAAAGTCCAGCGTATTATTTCCTCTTGTTGCAAAGTTAACATGTTGGTAGAACTTTGGCAAAACTGTCTTTAAATTTGCGTGGTTGAAGTCACCGGCTATGATGAAAAAGCCGTCGGGGTTATTTGTTTGTTGTTCACTGATGGCGCAATACAGTTCACGAAGCGCGTCCTTAGCGTTTGCACATGGTGGAATGTAAACCGCGACAATGACAATGGCCGTGAACTCCCGCGGCAGATAGAACGGTCGGCACTTCACAAACATAAACTCCACCAGTGATGAGCAGTGTTTTGATAATACCGCAGTATTGTTACACCATTCTTTGTTGATATAAACACACAAGCCACCACCGCGGCTCTTACCAGAAAGTGTTCAAAGTTTCAATTGATGTATAATACTTATCTTTACGACCAAAATCGACGGAGTATTTTTAATGTCTTTTGCACTGGTCTTAAAAAAAACGAGTTGGTATCGCCGGCGATACAGCCGTCCCCTTAGGGTTAAAATGTTATTCCTAACTTAAGGCCTAATTCGCTATCATATATAACTGTGACGTTCTGCAAAACAACAAGCTTTAAAACACTTTTTTTCTTACCGGTGAAAATTAGATGGTCAAATCTGTTTTCTCTCAGGTAGGCTACATCACAGTGTAAGCTTCATAGTGAACATTACTACATCACTCTCATCAACGTAGTCCATATCAACAACAAAATATATATCTTGACTCCATATAGTGGTTATTTTGGCGCGGACGCAGATAGATAGAGAGAGCGCGAGAGGTGTGTGCGCGCGCTGGGAGCAAGACCTCGCGCTTGCGTGGCAGTACCTGTTTTTATACAGTCTATGGGCAGTACCTGTGATTCTCAGAAACTAGGTTTGGGCGCTATTTTGAAGGGAAAAATGTCGCTAAATGGGTCTGCAATGTTGCTAAGTTGGCAACACTGTGCATCTCCATTTCCCCAACTACGGGTTGGGCCATGGGTCAAACAGAAAATACGCGCTGCGTTAATCGCGCGTTAAAAAAATGAGTGCCGTTAAAATTAATTTGCGTTAATGCGTTAAATTTGACAACACTAGAGCTAATATAAAATTAAATCTATCTATCAATACTTTTTTACTTAAGTACATAAATTGAGTACTTTTGTAATTTCACTCGAGTAAAATTGAAAAAGCAGTACTTTTACTGGAGTAATATTTTATTATGTATCTGTACTTTTACTCAAGTACTTGATCTGTGTACTTTGTCCACCACTGATTGCAGTGCTGTGATTGTGGACTTTGAGATTTGCTGGAATGATTGTAGTGATCCATCTCTTCCATGACAAGACAGACACACACTTATTTCACTCTTTACTTCACTTATACACACATACACAGATATTTGATGTAAAATGATTTTATTAAGATCAATAAATAAACAGAGTAGGGAGATAAAAACATTAATATAATAAATTATTTAAAATCAAGGTAATGTTGGGGGAAAGCAGGGGTAATAAATAAGACATGATGTGAAGGGGGGTTTAAAACAGTAAAAATCCATTGATTAAAAACCCTCAGTAGTGAGACCTGGGGAAAGAAAAGAGCAAACTATCATAAAAAAAATTCTCCTGCACACATTTGAATGAGTTCCTGCAGTCACTTAGAGCACCAGAAACTGACCTTTTAAATCCCTTTAACAAATACTGATTAATTTTAATTCAAAGGAACCTTCCTGGTAAAATAGTCAAGTCAAGTCAAGCCACCTTTATTTATATAGCGCTTTTAACAATACAAATTGTCAAAGCAACTGCACAATATCAAAATGGGAAAATAGTGTCAATAATGTAAAATGACAAGATTAAACACTCAATTTTCAGTTAAAGGCATTTCATTATTGAATTCAGTGATGGCATCGTCCAGCTCAGTTCAGTTCAAAAAGTTTCTGTTCAATAAAGTCGACGATATTGCTGGAAATGAAGTGTCCCCAACTAAGCAAGCCAGAGGCGACAGCGGCAAGGAACCAACACTCCATCGGTGACAGGATTGCTTCAGTCTGTTTCTGTCTGTTGTGCTGCTGTGCGGTTTGTGATTGTAGCTCTGCTTTTTTATTGAATCTTTACCTTACTTTCACTCTGTTGTTTAAAGTGATAATATATAACTTAATTCCCACCATATTTCTGGTATTATCTATCAAACTAATTTGATCGCTCGCTTCAAAAACCGCGAGTGCAGCGCGTTAGCATTCGTTAGCCGGTTAGCTTGTCACTCGCGGTTCCATTCGCGTTGCTATTCGCGTCTATTATTGTATTCTTTTTTTCTCGCTCCGTTTTCATTTCTCTCTCGCTCCGTTTTTCACGAGTTCATCAAACAACAGTGGTAAGTGGAGTGGTAAGTTAAGTTGGTATCATTCATCAATCACGGTGAGTAATGGCTTCTTCTCCTGCTATTGTTATTTGCACAGTCTGCCACATGTACAGTTTATCTATCTCTGTCGGCGATGAGGGATTCACATGTGATAAATGCAGGGAAATAGTTAGGCTGACAGAGAAGGTTTTAGAACCAGCGACACGCATCCAAACTTTAGTTGAGGACAGTAAGAATGTGAGGGCTGTAGATACTGCTTTGGATGTGACTAGCTCAGGGACTCCTGTACATTGTTCGGTTCCGGCATTAGCGCCTGTGCAGCAGGGCAACTGTGAGGCAGCATAGTCGCGGGTCAAAACACCGCTCTTCCGTTCCGATCAGAACATCAGACAGGTTCTCCCCACTCAGTGACGCACCCACTGAGAAACCTGGTGAAAGTGCTCTAGTTATTGGCGATTCTATTGTACGGAACGTGAAAATAGAGACACCAGCCACCATAGTCCATTGTTTACCGGGAGCCAGAGCGCCTGACATCTTGGCAAATTTAAAAGTGCTGGCTAATGCTAAACGTAAATTCAGTAAGATTGTTATCCACGCCGGCGCTAATGATGTTCGACTTCGCCAGTCAGAGATCACTAAAAATAATGTTAAAGAGGTGTGTGAACTTGTAAGTACGATGTCAGACACTGTAATATGCTCTGGCCCCCTCCCTGCTTACCGGGGTGATGAGATTCATAGCAGACTGTCATCATTAAATGACTGGATGTCTAAGTGGTGCCCGCAAAACAACATAGGTTTTATAGACAATTGGACGAGTTTTTGGGGCAGACCTGACCTGTTGAAAAGAGATGGTGTTCATCCCTCCTGGGGTAGTGCCGCTATTCTCTCTAGAAATTTGGCACATAGTCTTAGAGTTCATATTTGACTAACTGGAGCCCAGGTCAGGAAGCAGACAGACTATGGCTAAACCGACCGTCTGCTAGCCGCCTCACGTCACAGAAGTCAGTTAATTCTCAGCACATAGAGACTCCTTCACCTAGATATCACACTATAGAGACTGTGTCTGTTCCCGAACTAGAAAAAAACAGAAAACGTCAAACTATTTATGAGTAACCATTTAATTGATGTTCAACAAATAAAAAATGTTTACAATACACAGAAACAATTGATAAAACTTGGCTTACTGAATATCAGGTCCCTTTCTACAAAAGCACTTTTTGTAAACGATTTGATTAATGATCATAACCTAGATTTGCTCTGTTTGACAGAAACATGGCTAAAACCAGATGAATACATTATTTTAAACGAGTCTACCCCCCAAGATTACTGTTACAAAAATGAGCCGCTTCCAAAAGGCAAAGGGGGAGGTGTTGCTACAATTTATAACAATATTCTCAGTATTTCTCAGAAGACAGGCTTTAAGTATAACTCCTTTGAAGTAATGGTGCTTCATATAAAATTATCTAGAGAAAAAAGAATTAATGATAAATCCTCCGTGACATTTGTACTGGCTACTGTATACAGGCCACCAGGGCACCATACAGACTTTATTAAAGAATTTGCTGATTTTCTATCAGAGTTAGTGCTGGCTGCAGATAGAGTCCTAATTGTGGGTGATTTTAACCCTAAGGGGTCTGAGGTGATTTTGGGGCCCTTGAGATGTTTTGACATGCCCTGATATTTGTGCTTATTTCAGCTACTTATAACATACTAATGACCAACATGTATTTGTTTTTGTATTCAGCACAAACTTTGCTACAATATTATGTGACCAAGATGGATGTACATGTTTGTATTTTTTTAGAAAAAAAATATTATGCGTGGTTAGTAAGTTTTGGGGGAAAAAATGTAGCTGGAATAAGGCCATAAAACCCACACTAAATAGTCCTGAATAAGACTTGTGTAATCAGTCTTGTCGGCTAGAATATTTACTTCACAATTAAGTGAGAATCATTCTGCTTACTCATTTACAGAAAACAATATATTGATAAAGTTTTAAGACATGTTTTGTGATTGAAAGCCTGTATGCGAGGGAGTGACAATGTCCTTGAATATTAAGTGATTCTCACCTGAGACACAAAGGGCCCTCCCCTAAAGGCTGCTAATGGCCCATCAGTGTGACTGACTTTGAGGCAGGTAAGAGAGAATGTGAGGAGATTGAACAAATGTTTTTTTTTTTATTATTTGTATTTTATTTACAACACCGTATAATCAAAACATACATAATGAAGGTCAAAGACACATTATTGTGCACACTGATCTAACCACAGAGATGTGAACAGACTTTGAGTCATTCCTGCAACAGATTCTGTTCAACAAGTGACACAAGTAAATCATGCCTGATATTTACATGTTATTTAAGTGTTTCTGCTACTTTCCATGGATTCAAGAAGAAAAAAGCATAATCAGTGGTCAAGGAGCTTGTTTTACCATATAATATCAGTGTAGTTGGACATCTGATGTTGGTAGAGCGCTCTCAGAGGAAAACAGTTTGAAGAAAGTCATCAGGATTCATCATCTGTGGTGCAGGTATCTGATTCGATAAAATACAAACAACCAAAAAAAAAAAAAAAACATTTGTGAGCATGTTAATATCAGGAGCATCTTTTTATATATATGTTTTATAGACTCACGCATGCTTTGTACTATCGTAAACAAAAAAATACATTTTATATCTGAGAAACTAATTGTTGTTTAGAAAAAACGAACTATGATTTTGTAGTCATATAGCCTAGAATGTATGGCTTTGTACTACAAAAGATGTACTTTGTACTATAAAAAAAAGGATATTTTATATCTGAGAAACTAATTATCGTTTAGCACGCTTTTAAATCCATTTGTGAACATTAAACATTTTTCTAAACATTGTAGCATTCATCATGTTGTCGTTTGGGGAAAAAAATAAATGCGTTCAAGTTTGAGTCACAATAACACGTTAACTAATGCAAATAAAAGAAACATTACTTACTCATCAGATCGCTCTTCTCTTCTGGATGAACTCTTGCTCTTATTTTGAGGCAAATCCAGCTTTTATTCAGCATGTCTTCTTCCAGAAACGAACAGTAATGTTAGCGCGAGGAACGATCTGGCTTTGTTTATGTTGGGCATCTCCTTGAGCACGCGGCTCACGTGGTTATTTACATATGAACGCGAGGGGGCAGGATCGCATTAGAAATAATGAGTTAGACGGGACAGACTGAACATCGTGTTGGTTTCATACGGATTACTTCATCACAGAATGTTTGTTTTCGATAAGACTTACTTCATTTCAAAGTAGACACTTCCAGCTTTCTATAGATATAACTCCCATGTCCGTGTGTTGAGTTTTCGCTGAGTTACAGTTCATTTTAGTGACTTATTTTGAAGAGCAGCTCGCGGAGATGGAGAAGACAAAGAGCGCATCCTGTTTGTTTTCTTTTTTTTTCCAAAACCACAAAGTTTTGTTGTAATCGTGAGTGTACACAAAAAAAATAGACACTTCAAAGTTTCAATTGATGTATAATACTTATCTGTACGACCAAAATCGACGGAGTATTTTTAATGTCTTTTGCACTGGTCTTAAAAAAAACGAGTTGGTATCGCCGGCGATACAGCCGTCACCTTAGGGTTAATATCCATGTTGATAATGAAAAAGATGCATTAGGATCAGCATTCATAGACATTCTGAACTCTGTTGGGGTTAGACAACACGTTTCAGGACCTACTCATAGTCGAAATCATACTCTAGATTTAATACTGTCACATGGAATTGATGTTAATGGTGTTGAAATTCTGCAGCAAAGCGATGATATATCAGATCATTATCTAGTCTTGTGTAAACTCCATATAGTTAAAGCTGTAAATTCAACTCCTTCTTACAAATATGGTAGAACCATCACTTCTACCACAAAAGACTGCTTTGTAAGTAATCTTCCTGATTTATCTCAATTCCTTAACATATCCAACAGCTCAGAACAACTTGATGATGTAACAGAAACTATGAACTCTCTCTTTTCTAGCACTTTAGATACAGTTGCTCCTTTACGCTTAAGGACGATTAAGGAAAAGAGTCCAACACCGTGGTATAATGAGCACACTCGCACTCTAAAGAGAGCAGCCCGGAAAATGGAGCGCAGTTGGAGGAAAACAAAACTAGAGGTATTTCGTTTAGCTTGGCGGGAAAGTACCCTATCCTACAGAAAAGCATTAAAAACTGCTAGATCGGATTACTTTTCGTCTCTTTTAGAACAAAACAAACATAACCCCAGGTATTTATTCAATACAGTGGCAAAATTAACAAAAAATAAAGCATCAACAGGTGTTGACATTTCCCAACAGCACAGCAGTAATGACTTTATGAACTATTTTACTTCCAAAATTGATACTATTAGAGATCAAATTGTAACCATGCAGCTGTCAGCTATATTATCACATCAAATAGTGTACTATAGATCCCCTGAGGAACAATTCCACTCATTCTCTACTATAGGAGAGGAAGAATTGTATAAACTTGTTAAATCATCTAAACCAACAACATGTATGTTAGACCCTATTCCATCTAAACTACTAAAAGAGGTGCTTCCAGAAGTCACAGATCCTCTTTTGGCTATTATTAACTTGTCATTGTCATTAGGATATGTCCCCAAAAACTTTAAATTGGCTGTTATTAAGCCTCTCATTAAAAAAACACAACTTGACCCCAAAGATCTAGTTAATTACAGACCGATCTCGAATCTCCCTTTTCTGTCAAAGATATTGGAAAAGGTTGTATCCTCACAATTATATTCCTTCTTAGAGAAAAATGATATCTGTGAGGATTTCCTGTCAGGATTTAGACCGTATCATAGTACTGAGACTGCTCTCATTAGAGTTACAAATGACCTGCTCTTATCATCTGATCGTGGTTGTATCTCTCTATTAGTTCTACTGGATCTTAGCACTGCGTTCGACTCTATCGATCACAACATTCTTTTGAATAGACTAGAAAACTTTGTTGGCATTAGTGGAAGTGCATTAGCATGGTTCAAATCGTACCTATCTTACCGCCATCAATTCGTAGCAGTGAATGAAGAGGTATCATATCGATCACAAGTGCAGTATGGAGTTCCTCAAGGCTCAGTACTAGGGCCGTTACTTTTCACGCTTTATGTTACCCTTGGGAAATATCATTAGGAAACATGGGGTTAGCTTTCACTGTTATGCTGATGATACTCAGCTCTATATTAAGGGACCACTGAACAACATTCCATCGAGCACTTTTAGTCCAAAGAAACAACAACGTTGTAATTTGGATCGTTATTCATTTGTTTATGTCTCATCTCTTCAGGGAGAGTTATTGTTTGTGTCCATTATGGAACAAATTACTCTCAAAAACAGCGTCTTGGTGGTAAAAAAACAGCATGATTTTGTAGCAGGCAATGTCCCAAACAGAATGAGACCATCCAAAAAAAAAAAGTCAAAGATACACGGAAGATTGTTTATTTGAATTCTGGTGCTCCCTCGCGACGGTGCGTGACGCACGCTGTGACGCACCTGTCATCTGATGGGGTGTAACTTAGCGATCTTTTTAACACAAATAAACCTTTCTTTTTTTTTTCTTCTTCAACAGTTTTCATATATGTTTTCATGTTTTGTGGGGAATTGCCTGTATCTGTATGATTAACATCTGTATGGCTGATAATCAGCATGTAATTACTGACTGTTCACAGATATCAGTGTGAATGCAGTCTATATAAAAGGCCATTATAATGTGATTATTGACTATATTGTGCGGCCATCTGTATGATTAGCATCTGTATGAATGATCGTCAGCATGTAATTACTAATGTATGAGCAGGAGCATCTGTATGTCAGGAAATCAGTATGTACTTAAGTTATTTTTTTTTTTATTATTGTTTTTTTTTTTCATCACTCAAATTATTATTATTGTATTTTTCTAGTGCTCAAATAAATCACTTATACGATGTCTAAGATTCTGTCTACTGTTTTATAATTGAAAAACTGCAGTGGCATGTATAATGACTAGATAGTTTGTAGTAGAACCCTTCAATAATTTGGTAAATATTTTTCCTCAAACGGGGGGGGGACTAGAAAAATGGCTGCAGGAATCTTATTTTTCATGGTATCTTCTTCAGATTTGAAATATAAACTCATGAGACATGTGACTTTCAACCCATTACTTTTCTGGATTGCTCCAGGACTGATTTCATGTATTTTTATATGAAATAAAAAAAAATTCAGTGTGGTACAATTTTTATCAAGGCACTTCAGTGTCTATAACTTTTTTATATTTTTGAGCATTATCAACTCTGGATGATGGATAGTAAAGCCCAAAGGGTCTTCTTTCCAAAGACACCAAAATTGTGTGTGTGGCACACTGAAGTCAGGAGCTGTTACCATTTTAAGTTAGTTAGTCATTTTCAGCTGTGATTCCCAATATGGAGGGCGCTGGTTAACAGGTTAAGGCTATTTGCTTTACTATTTTCTTTTTTGATTATTTGATCTTGAGTTGTATCTGTTGGAGCCATTATATGGAGTTGTCATTTGTTTTGCCACTAGAGGGCGTATTATTATTTCTGAGTATTTAAGTAAGAGAATGATTAGTGACAGGCAGAATGGAAGGTCAAACAAACTTTTTGACCGTGTCGTGCCGGGCTGTGTAGGACTGTGCTCGGGACAGTTTGTCTTGAATTTAAAATATCTTGCTTGAATGAAGACCAAGTTGGTTTAAGTTTATTTGTTTAGTTTTTTTTTGGTTATTTGCAATGCCAAATGGACAATAAATGGATTGGCATATCCGAATTTATCCCGAAGGTATGGACAAGTTTATTCATTTTTATTGAAGGCAGAAGCACGCGTCAAAACCAGACTCTTAACCATTGCGTCCCTATTTGTTAAGTCAAAAAGTTTGACCAAAGGAGCCTGGGAGCGGAGGATGAGTTTTATTGGTGTCGACCACTGAAGCGGATCAAATTGGAGGACAAAAGGAAACGTCAGCTGGTCTGAGGTCGGATGTGCTCATTCTTCGCCTTGCTCGTTTGTTGGATTTACTGTGGATTATTGCTTTGATCGATCGCGGACTTCAAAGAACTACGAACCCGCACGCGTGTAAACAGATGAAACAGCACGCATGAACACCAAAGTCTTCAGCCTGCAGCATATTGGGAATTGAGGTATGAAAGCGCTTTCATTGAACTTGAGTGAAATGGCCATATAAACAGTGTGCACACAAAACAAGCAAACTCAAATCCAATGCGCATTGGTAAAAAAAAAAAAAAAAGGTGCTTGTTAATAAGATTTGTTTTATCTTTTGATATTCTTGTTTACCCATGTTTACAATGTTTCATGTGATGTTTATGAGGTAAAATATGCAGTGAGTGTTCTAGGACAGTCGATAGGGACCTATTTAAAGGTTTAAAAATGGCAGATCAAAGTGAGTTTCATGGTTCTGAAGTTGATAAAGAGGTGGTACAAACTCAGAAATCAGAGGGTGAAAAGGTTGAACAGTCTGTTCGAAAACGAGAGGTTAAACTTACTGCAAAAGGCTTAACGGCAAAGCTCGATATTTTACAGAAACAAAGAAAGTTAAAATTTGATAAAGCATCCCAACTGAAAAGGACAATTCAAGAATATATGAGTAATAGAGAAAGTAACCATGAGGTCAAAGGTGTGTTTGAAAATGTTTAAATCCAATGCAAAGAAGCAAAAGAATCACATGAGTCCCTGATTGTTTTATTGCCTGATGAAGAGAGAGACAGGCATGAAACATGGTTCAAAGCAAAAATGTTATGGGTTGAGGATTTCATCTCTGTGGTAAATAACTGGTTGGAAAAACTACAGGAGGAATTTGATTGTGCTGCCAGCGTAATTGAACCCAATGATAGCGTTTCAAATATCGAAACAAGGGTCAGCAGTCACACTTCAAGTCGCAAAAGTAGCCGTCACAGTTCACGCTCCAGTAAATCTAGTTCATCTGTGCAACTTGCACGTGTTCAGATTGAAGCGGAAAAGGCAGCTCTGGTCGCTCAATCAGAATCTTTAAAAGAAAAACATAATATTGAGCAACAATTGGAAATGTTACAGAAACAGAAAGAGCAAATGGACATTGATGCTAAAATTGCAGCCTCCAATGCAAAGCTATCTGTTCTCAAGGATTTTGAGCAAGGAGCGGACAGCATTGTAACAGATGGGATGGAGTCCTATGTTAACAAACAGTCAAAATTGACAACTGTATCTCTACATCCAGATGTTAAGAAACAGCCAATGACTGCTTTGGAAAGCAGAAAAGGTGTTACTTCACAACCTAGAGCATCTCATCATTCACAGCGCAATGTATCTTCAAGATCCAGAATACCTGGTTCATCAGATGGAGGTTTCGATTCCACACAGAATGTGCTTCAAAAGCAACAGGAAATAACAGAGTTGCTGATACAACATCAAAAATCGCATAATTTGCCACCACGTGAGATTCCAGTGTTTGAAGGGGATCCTTTGCAGTTCAGTTTGTTCACAAAAGCTTTTAAACATTGTGTGGAGGAAAAAACAAATAACAAGGGAGACTGTTTGACCAATAAATATAAATAAACAATAATATCCTGGCCAGAGGAGAACTGGCCCCCCGACTGAGCCTGGTTTCTCCCAAGGTTTTTTTCTCCATTCTGTCTCAGAGGGAGTTTTGGTTCCTTGCCGCTGTCGCCTCTGGCTTGCTCAGTTGGGGATACTTAATTTCTAGCGATTATCGTCAATTGGATTTCACAGATACTATTTAAACTATACTGAGCTAGACAATGACATCTCTGAATTCAATAATGAAATGCCTTTAACTGAAAATTGAGTGTTTAATCTTATTATTATACATTACTGACACTCTATCCTCCAACTTGATACTGTTAAGTGCTTTGACACAATCTGTATTGTTAAAAGCGCTATATAAATAAAGGTGACTTGACTTGACTTGACTGTTTATATTTTCTTGAAAGATACACAAGAGGGCGCCCAAGAGAAATTGTCCGAAGTTGTATGAATATGACTCCTGAAAGAGGTTATGTTACGGCTAAAGCTATGCTTAAACAACAGTTTGGAGAAGATTATCTTATTTCAAATCAAATCAAATCAAATCACTTTTATTGTCACATCACCACAGCACAAGTGCCTTGGTGAGTGAAATTCTTGAGAGCGTGCTCCAAACAGTGCAAAAAAACAAAACAGTTTACATATAGACAGTACATATTTACAGACTGTACAGAAGACAATGTGCAAAATACACATACACATACTCAATACACACAGTGTACTATAAAGACAGTCTTAGTTATCAATACACTATGTACACATTTTACATTATGTACACATCTAAACATTGTGATATGTTAAGGGCAACAGATTATAGATTTACAACAGATTAGTTGTGCAGTAGATAGTTGTGCAAAGGTGCAACAGATTATACATATGCAATGTCGTGGATGTGCATTGTATGGTATCCAGTGATAGCAGATAGGTTGTATTATTGCAGTGTGTGCGTGTAGACCAGTGGACGGCGGTAAAGTGCAGTGTGTGGCATGTTGTGTGAGTGGGAGTGTGATGTAGGGTGGATTAGTTCTGTCTGTTCATTTGCCTGATAGCCTGAGGGAAAAAGCTGTCCCTCAGTCGGCTAGTGCGGGATCGGATGCTGCGGAGACGTCTCCCTGAGGGCAGCAGAGAGAGCAGTCTGTGGGATGGATGGCTGGAGTCCTTGAAGATCCTCCTGGCTTTCCTTATACACCGCCTGGTGTAGATGTCCTGGAGGGAGGGAAGCTCACCTCCAACGATGTGGCGGGCAGTTCGCACAACTCTTTGCAGAGCTTTGCGGTTGCCAGCGGTGCTGTTTCCAAACCAGGCGGTGATGCAGCCGGTCAGGATGCTCTCCACAGTGCAGGTGTAGAAGGATCTGAGGATGCTGGGGCTCATTCCAAACTTCCTCAGCCGTCTCAGGAAGAAGAGGCGCTGATGTGCCTTCTTCAGCACTGCGTCTGTGTGAGTGGACCATGTGAGATCCTCGGTGATGTGAACGCCGAGGAACTTAAAGCTGTTTACCCTCTCCACAGGTGTGTTGTCGATGGAGATGGGTGTGTGTTCTCTGCTCTGTCTCCTGAAATCCACCACCAGCTCCTTGGTCTTGTCGATGTTGAGTGAGAGGTGGTTCTCCTGGCACCATTTAGTCAGGGTACTCACCTCCTCTCTGTAGGCCGTCTCATCGTTGTCGGTGATCAGGCCTATTACCGTTGTGTCATCGGCAAATTTGACGATGACGTTGGAGCTGTGTGTAGCTGTACAGTCGTGTGTGTACAGGGAGTACAGGAGTGGGCTGAGAACGCAGCCCTGCGGGGCACCAGTGTTGAGGATCAGGGGAGATGAAGTGTTGTTGCCCATTCTGACCACCTGACTTCTGCCTGTCAGGAAGTCCAGGATCCAGCTGCACAGAGATCTGTTCAGTCCCAGAGTCTGGAGCTTCGCAACCAGTGTGGCAGGCACTATGGTGTTAAATGCTGAACTATAATCCACGAACAGCATCCTCACATAGGTGTTCTTATTTTCCAGGTGGGAGAGAGCAGTGTGCAGGGTGAAGGCAATAGCGTCGTCTGTGGAACGGTTTCTGCGGTATGCAAATTGTAGTGGGTCCAGTGAGGCAGGCAGCACAGAGCAGATGTGGTCTCTGATGAGCTTCTCAAAACACTTGCTGAAGATGGGTGTCAGAGCAACGGGCCTCCAGTCGTTCTGCGGCATACATGGAGAAGGTGCTTGGATGGCCCATGATCAAGTATGAAGATATCACCGCTCTTCAAGATTATGCACTCTTTTTACGTGGGTGCTGTAATGCAATGGCAGATTTAGAGTACATGCAGGAGCTGGACATGCCAACAAATATGAAAGCAATAATTCTAAAGCTTCCATTTTAAATTCAGAGAAAAATGGAGAACAGCTGCATGTGATCTCATGGAAAGACAGAAACGAAGAGCCAGGTTCAGTGATGTTGTCACATTCATTGTGTACCAAGTGAAAATAATTTCAGATCCAATATTTGGGTCCATTCAGAATGCAGAGATAAGAATAACTGCTAAACCAAAGGATGTCTACAAATGGAAATCCCAATCCCAGTTAAAACCAAAGCTAAAAGGGGATAGTTTTGCTACCAATGTTACCAACATTGACAAACCTATCGTGGGTGAAATCAAAAAAGCAAATGCTAAACATCAAATCAGTCAGTCCAAAAGTAACTCCACCAATTGTTTGTTTTGTTCTCAAGGTCATTCTTTGGAGCAATGTACTGAGTTTGAAAAGAAGAAACACAGAGTAAAGGTCAACTTTCTAAAAGAGAAATATGTCTGTTTTGGTTGCCTACATGTTGGACATAGGAGTAAAGAGTGTAAAAGACGCTTAACTTGTAAAACATGCCACCAGAATCATCCAAGTGTTCTTCACATTCATTTCAAGGAGTTCAAAGTTGACAAAGCTGTCAACACAAACAATGAACCGAATGTAGAACCAGCAATCAACAACACACTTGTATCTGCACAAACATGTGGTCATATAGGGTCTGGGAGTAGCAGTGGAATCTTACCTATCCTTCCAGTCCAAGTGAAATCTGCAGTAGGTAACAAGATTGTTCAGACTTATGCATTTCTAGATACAGGTAGTACCTCTACTTTCAGTTCAGAAAGTTTGATGAGAAAGCTTAACCTGAATGGACGAAAAACAAAGATCTGTTTGCTAACAATGATTCCCAAAACAACAGTCTCAAGCTATGTGGTAAACAACTTGGAGATTTCAAGTCTTGCGGGTAAAGATTTTTATGGATTACCAGAAGTCTTCACACAGAAGCAAATGCCTGTAAACTTAGCTAACATGGTCAAACAGGAGGACCTAGCTAAGTGGCCATATCTTGATGGTATTCGCATTCCACACATTCAAGCCGAGGTGGAGTTATTGATTGGTACCAATGCCTCCAAACTACTTGAACCATGGGAAGTAGTGAATAGTCAGGGAGATGGCCCCTATGCCATTCGTACCCTACTGGGGTGGGTCATAAATGGTTCTCTAGACAGTTATCAAAGTGAACAACATGCTGCTAGAGTAAATAGGATCTCTGTTGAAACCTTGGAATTGCTATTGGAAAAGCAATACCAGCATGATTTCAATGAAAAGATGTCAGATGACAAAGAAGAAATGTCCAGAGAGGATGCAAAGTTTATGGAAATCATGGAGAAGTCTGTGAGCTCCAAAGATGGACATTACAGTTTGAAATTGCCTTTCAAGGACCGTGATGTTGTAATGTCAAACAATCTTTGCATTGCCACACATCGCCTCCTTGGAATAAAAAAAAGGTTTGAAAAGGATGTGAAATTCCAACAGGAATATGCTGATTTTCTCAATGATATGGTTAATCAAGGCTATGCTGAGAAAGTCCCAGAGCATCAGTTGAATCGATGTGACGGTAAGATTTGGTACCTTCCACATCATGGGGTGTACCACCCTCGTAAGGGCAAGTTGCGTGTTGTATTCGATTGTGGAGCAGAATACAAAGGCACATCATTGAACAGTCAGCTACTACAAGACCCTAACCTCACAAACTCATTAGTTGGAGTTCTTCTGAGGTTCAGACAAGAACCTGTTGCTTTCATGACTGATATTAAAGCAATGTTTTATCAGGTAAGAGTGGCAATGGAAGACAAAGACTTTCTTCGCTTCCTGTGGTGGCCAGGTGGAGATGTTACACAGGATGTTGCTGTCTTCAGAATGACTGTTCATTTGTTTGGAGCGGTTTCATCACCGAGTTGTGCGTGTTTTGCTCTGAGGAGAACAGCAGAGAACAATCAGCACTTCTTCAATGAAAAGGTGATTGACACAGTGTATAAGAACTTCTACATGGATGATTGCTTGAAAAGCTTGCCTACTGAGTATGAAGCAATCCAGATGGTCAACGATTTGACTGTTCTTTGTCACAAAGGAGGCTTCTATCTGACGCAGTGGGTCAGCAACAGCCGTGAGGTCTTACAGGCCATTGCAGAGGAAGACCGATCCAAAAATCTTAGTAAGCTCAACTTGGATCGAGATGAACTACCAGTGGAAAGGGCCTTAGGACTTCAATGGTGTGTGCAAAGTGACACTTTCAACTTCAAAACTGTCTGCAAAGCAAGAATGCCAACTAGACATGGCATTTTGTCAGTGATTAGTTCAGTGTATGATCCTTTAGGATATCTTGCACCACTGACTCTTCCAGTCAAATTCATCCTCCAGGAGTTGTGCAGAACAAACCATGGCTGGGATGATGAGATTCCCAAAGTTCTTGAACAAAGGTGGATTGAATGGATTACAGACTTGTATCAGCTGAGCACTGATAGTGTTGACAGGTGTCTGAAACCAAATGATTTTGGACAATCTGTTAGTGCCCAACTACACCATTTCTCAGATGCCAGTGGAAGTGGATATGGATCTGTGACCTACCTAAGGCTGCTGAATTCTAACAATGCTGTTCATGTCTCCTTTCTGCTTGGCAAAGCCAGGGTGGCTCCCCTAAAACCAGTTACCATTCCTCGTTTAGAGCTGACTGCTGCTGTCTTAGCTATTCGTGTCGACAAAATGCTCAGAGAACAACTTCAGCTTCAGCTGGAAAATTCCTGTTTTTGGACTGATAGTACATCTGTCCTAAAATACATAAGGAATGAGAACAAGAGATTCCATACCTTTGTGGCAAATAGGGTTTCTGAAATCAGAGAAGCTTCAGAGGTAACACAGTGGAGGTATATTCATACTTCACAAAACCCCGCAGATGATGCATCAAGGGGATTGACTGCACAGAAGCTCAGAATCAGTATGAGATGGATAAATGGACCAGAGTTTCTGAGAGAACCAGATTCAGAGTGGTCAAAAGACATCGTTGATGCAAACATTTCTGATGATGACCCAGAACTCAAGAAGGAAATCTCAACAAATGTTATAAGTGTTGAGAACACCACTAATGCAACCCATAGGCTGATCCATTATTTTTCTGATTGGAAAAAGCTCAAGACAGCAGTTGCATGGATGTTGAAGGTAAAGAAATTTCTACTTGAAATAAGTTGCCAAAGAAAAAAATTGATGATGACCTTAAATGATTGCAGTGTGTTGGAACAGAAGTTACAACAAGCCAAAACTTCATTTGGAGGACAGTGCTTGTCTACAGATGACCTTTTTGAGGCAGAAAAGAGTATCATCAAGTTCTGTCAATGGGAAAGTTTCAGCATGGAAATTTCAGCATTAAAATCTGGAAAGTCTGAAGTTAGAAAAGACAGTGCTATTCACAAGTTGAGTCCCATTCTAGAGCATGGGTTGCTAAGAATCGGTGGGAGGTTATGCAGAGCTGCTATGCCTGAAGAAGGGAAGCATCCTGTTATTTTATCCAAAGACCAGCATGTTTCCAAGCTGATTCTGAGGCATATTCATGTGCAAAGTGGTCATAGTGGAAGAAACCATATGCTCTCTATTTTAAGAGAAAAATATTGGATCACCCATGCTAATGCAACAGCCAGAAAAATCATTTCAAGCTGTACCTTTTGCAGACGGTACAAAGGTAAGCTAGGTGAGCAAAGAATGGCTGATTTGCCCACAGAAAGGATTACTGCAGATCTACCTCCATTTACAATTGTTGGAGTAGATTATTTTGGCCCAATTGATGTAAAAAGAGGTCGCGCTTGTGTGAAACACTATGGCGTAATTTTTACATGCATGGCCAGCAGGGCGGTTCATTTAGAGTTTGCATACTCATTGGACACTGATTCTTGCATTAACGCTTTGCGACGATTCATATGCAGAAGAGGACAAGTGTGCCATTTGAGGTCCGACAATGGAACAAACTTTACTAGTGCAGAAAAGGAGTTGAAAAGAGCACTTGAAGAGTTGAATCATAATAAAATCACAATGTTTTTGGCACACAAAGGAATTAAATGGAGTTTTAATCCACCTTCAGCTTCACATCACGGTGGCGCATGGGAGCGCCTCATCAGAATGGTGAGAAAGGTGTTGTCCTCGGTGCTAACTCAACAAACACTAGATGATGAAGGATTACACACTGTTCTGTGTGAAGTGGAGGCAATTCTCAATAATAGACCCATCACAAAAATGTCTGAAGATCCTAATGATCTTGAACCACTTACCCCGAATCATCTTCTCACAATGAAGAGAAAACCAGTCTATCCTCCTGGTCTGTTTGAGAAATCGGATCAGTATGTAAAGAGAAGGTGGAAACAAGTTCAATACCTCTCAGATCTTTTTTGGAAAAGATGGATAAAAGAGTACTTACCTTTGTTACAAGAGAGACAAAAATGGACTAAAGAGAGACGTAACCTTGTGCTTGGTGACATCGTTCTCCTTGCAGATTCTTCAGCTCCACGCAATTCATGGATGCTTGGAAGAGTACTAGAGACTTTCCCAGATAAGAAGGTTTGGTTAGATCTGCACGAGTTCAAACCAAAACAAACATATTAGTAAGACCAGTAACAAAGCTTTGTCCTTTTATTAGAAATGTAAAAGGTTCAAATGCAATACATTTACTGAAAGAAAATAGGTCAAGAATAATTATTCAAATTTATTGATGTGTAATGAAATGTTTAATGGCTCCTTATGTAAATATGTGGATTTAATTGTTTATGCCTTATGTCATTAACAATTAGGGGCCGGTATGTTGGAGCCATTATATAGAGTTGTCATTTGTTTTGCCAATAGAGGGCGTATTATTATTTCTGAGTATTTAAGTAAGAGAATGATTAGTGACAGGGGGAATGGAAGGTCAAACAAACTTTTTGACCGTGTCGTGCCGGGCTGTGTAGGACTGTGCTCGGGACAGTTTGTCTTGAATTTGAATGACGCCCCAGAATCGGCCCAAATACACTGGCCTGAGTCCGGCTGCCAAAACTGCCGGCATTGGGCCACAATCACGCCGACAAGAACTGAAACACTTAGCCAGTACTGGCCCTAATCTGGGTACTGAAACTGAGCCAACACCACCGGCATTGAGCCAAATCACGCCAACCAAAATGGTACACTTAGCCAGTACTGGTCCAAGACTGGGTACTGAAACTGTGCAGGCACTGGGCCACAATCATGCCACCAAAAATACTACACTTAGCCGGTACTGGCCTGAGTCTTGTTTGCTAAATTAAATAATATACTTGCACTTACTCATTTTTTACATTTTATATTTCTTGTGTGTTCAGTACAACATCTCAAATATGTGTATTAAATTAGTTTTATTTTGTGAAAACAGAGCTTTGAATCATGTTTTTCCACAAAATATTACCTTAAAATATCATAAAAAATAAATAAGTACAGTGTCCTTGTTAAGCCTACATGTATGCATGTAAACTAAATGTCAACTTTACAAAGATTAAGGGTTTGGCCCTTACACCCTGTTTTTTTTCATGGCATCCCCACCTACTACGCCATGAATCACCCCATAACATCCATATGTGATCCAAAAAAAAAGATCAGTCGCAATACTATAGACTAGTGGTGTCAAACTCAATTCCTGGAGGGCTGCAGCTCTGCAAGTTTAGATCCAAACAGCTCCCACTCACACCTGTTTGTAAGTTTCTAATCCTGAAGACCTTAATTAGCTGGATCAGGTGTGTTTGATTATGGTTGGAGATAAACGCTAGCACTATGTCAGCAAACTCACAATTATAGCTTCATTATAAATAAACATTACTTTGATATTATATGTGTAGAACGGTTTAAAATTATATTATGTTAGATTATCAAATGTTTACTCGCCAGGGTAGCAATTTCTTTTGGTCTTCTGCCAATTAGCAGCACAAAAAGACCATCAGGTTTTGTCATTAGATGTCAAAGCTAGTGTGCATGTCTTGAAACTCATAAAGAAAAAATTGTTAAAGTTCCCTTAACCACTTTAAGCTGGTTTCATTATATGAATTAAATCATTAATTTCCAACTGTAGTTAAAGAAAAAAGAGAATGTTGGATAAAAGGAAAAATTATTAATTAAAATAAAAAATACACTAAGAAATAGCATGACATGGGCAGGTAAAAGATATTATGTTTAAGTGTCACTGCTACATACTATTTACCAAATTGTAAATGGAGACCCACCCATAGCATTCAACCTAAACTGGTCCGGGTATGCATTGCCCATATCTCAGCCAAAATCAGACCAGCCCTTATGGTCTGTAATCGGGCCGAATGTGGCTAAATGTGCCGTGTCTCAGTGCAAATCTGGCCAGATCTGCGCACACAAAGCCTAGCCAAATCTGGCAAGCATTACTGGGCCAGAGCTGGCTCCGCTGCCAGAACACAGCCGAGTGAGCCAACACTCAGCCGCAATTGGCCCGATTGCGCTGGCTACCTGGGATGTCAGTGTCTCTGTTTTAGGTCAAAAAACAAAACATTAAAATAACACAGATTAAATAAAATAACTCATGCACGTTCATGTTTCCCGCTGCTGTAACATTAGCAGTTTTATTAAAATGCTACGTATTTAGCCCTATGTGATGTCTGCTTTTTTGTTTATCAACAGTATACATTTTTATATTGTTTAGATCAACTAGCCGAGTAGACGGATATGAATATTTATGCATAACCATACTGAAAATAAGTAAATATTGTTAGCTGATGCTAAGTGTCTAGCCAGGGCCGGCCCAAGCCTTTATTGGGCCCTATGCAGAATTTTATTTGGGGGCCCCTCAGTGCCGCCAATATGAGCGGTTATTGTCAAAGCTTGATTATTCACACACTAGAAATCTAACACACCCATTATCAGTTTTGTTTGTTGTAGCTGTGTTGCTTACATCATACCATTGTCTGCCTGGCATGCTTTTACCATTCTGTGATTTTTAATTGTAACAGTTGCAAACTTACAAGAGTGGTCAAGTGTTAATTTGCACTTAAACATTCATTAAAGTATTAAATGGCATACTTAACGTGGTGTGCTGAAAAGTAGCTAAATAAACCAGCAGACAATTACAGAACAGAATGTTATTTTAGCATTAGCAACATAAATATTAATCGAAGTCATACTTCTTTATAATAAATATTAAACGCAGCAGAAAGCATCTGTACATATAAAACAACTCTTAATCTATATCTAGCTAATTGAGGCATGATGATATTGGAATATAATAGCAAAGACCCAAAATGTAGGCTAAGGTAAATAATGTTAAGCTGTTATCAGTTTATGAAACATAAGCTTATTTTTATTACAAAAATATGTACCAAGGAAAGTTATTTTTACACAGAAGACAACTTTTTAATCTAAAAGTAAGTAAAATCTGATCAGGGGTGCGTTTCCCCAAACTATGGTCAAGTTCTGTCGTAGTTCAATGGAAATAACAACTATAGTTAGCTAACGAAGGTTTTGAGAAACGTACCCCTGATTTGTGCCACAAAACCCCCATGTTGAATATGTCCCCCCTCCACCCCAAAACACGATCGATTTAAACCCTTTGATGCGCCGTGCTTTGGCTGGCGCTGAGTCAGAGAAAGACTAGCTCAGAAAAAAGAAATTCGCTCAGTGCTTTTCATATTTCATAACTGTTCAGTGTTTTCAACCGAATAAAGTTTATTTTAGGTTTCAGACATTTAAATACACTTCAATTAAGTAAAAAATACATTTAGTTTGTTAAATAGGCTACACACTGATTTCTATAGAAAGCGGCAATAATAATCCTTTCAATTAATGGACGACGTGTTTTATTCCTATCAAATATAGCCTACACATTGTGTAGGTTACTATAAAGTTTACACTGCTTTTCTACCAGCTAACTGGCCACTTTCATGTATTTTTGGAGAAATAGGGTTAGGGTTAACATTGCGCTTTCGTATAATTACCACTGTCCATTGACATAATATAACAAATTAAAATAAAATAAAATAAAATAAACTGTACTACTCTTGGTGGCCCTCTGGTGGCCAAGGGGGCCCTAAGCAGCCACTTAGTTTGCTTATGCCTTGGGCAGGCTCTGTGTCTAGCTAACAAGCTTGCTGGTGCTAAGTTGAGAATTTTTAGATATAAAGTCCAAATTTTTATTCAGCCACCTAGATAGATTCCATCTGAGGTAAAAAGAAAGGATGTGATGTTCAGAACATGGTAACTACAGTAATTATCAAAGTGGGAAGTGATGCCCTCTGGGGGCATTTGGCCAGGGGTGTTTTTACACCACAGACAAGGTTTGAGAAGAAAAAAATCATTATGAAAATATTATTATATTTTCCTTAACCCTCTGGGGTCTGAGGTGATTTTGGGGCCCTTGAGATGTTTTGACATGCCCTGATATTTGTGCTTATTTCAGCTACTTATAACATACTAATGACCAACGTGTATTTGTTTTTGTATTCAGCACAAACTTTGCTACAATATTATGTGACCAAGATGGATGTACATGTTTGTATTTTTTTTAGAAAAAAAATATTATGCGTGGTTAGTAAGTTTTGGGGGAAAAAATGTAGCTGAAATAAGGCCATAAAACCCACACTAAATAGTCCTGAATAAGACTTGTGTAATCAGTCTTGTCGGCTAGAATATTTACTTCACAATTAAGTGAGAATCATTCTGCTTACTCATTTACAGAAAACAATATATTGATTAAAAATTTTTAAGACATGTTTTGTGATTGAAAGCCTGTATGCAAGGGAGTGACAATGTCCTTGAATATTAAGTGATTCTCACCTGAGACACAAAGGGCCCTCCCCTAAAGGCTGCTAATGGCCCATCAGTGTGACTGACTTTGAGGCAGGTAAGAGAGAATGTGAGGAGATTGAACAAATGTTTTTTTTTTTAATTATTTGTATTTTATTTACAACACCGTATAATCAAAACATACATAATGAAGGTCAAAGACACATTATTGTGCACACTGATCTAACCACAGAGATGTGAACAGAATTTGAGTCATTCCTGCAACAGATTCTGTTCAACAAGTGACACAAGTAAATCATGCCTGATATTTACGTGTGTTGTTTGAGTGTTTCTGCTACTTTCCATGGATTCAAGAAGAAAAAAAACATAATCAGTGGTCAAGGAGCTTGTTTTACCATATAATATCAGTGTAGTTGGACATCTGATGTTGGTACAGCGTTCTCAGAGGAAAACAGTTTGAAGAAAGTCATCAGGATTCATCATCTGTGGTGCAGGTATCTGATTCAATAAAATACAAACAACCAAAAAAAAAAAACATTTGTGAGCATGTTAATATCAGGAGCATCTTTTTATATACAGTATATGTTTTATAGACTCACGCATGCTTTGTACTATCGTAAACAAAAAAATACATTTTATATCTGAGAAACTAATTATTATTGTTTAGAAAAAAACAACTATGATTTTGAAGTCATATAGCCTAGTATGTATGATTTTATAGCAGCTGTTATGATTCTGTATCCATAGACTCACGCATGCTTTGTACTATTGTAAACAAAAAAATACATTTTATATCTGAGAAACTAATTATTATTGTTTAGAAAAAAACGAACTATGATTTTGTAGTCATATAGCCTAGTATGTATGGCTTTGTACTACAAAAGATGTACTTTGTACTATAAAAAAAGGATATTTTATATCTGAGAAACTAATTATTATCGTTTAGCACGCTATTCAATCCATTTGTGAACATTAAACATTTTTCTAAACATTGTAGCATTCATCATGTTGTCGTTTGGGGAAAAAAAATAAACGCGTTTGAGTCACAATAACACGTTAACTAATGCAAAAAAAAGAAACATTACTTACTCATCAGATCGCTCTTCTCTTCTGGATGAACTCTTGCTCTTATTTTGAGGCAAATCCAGCTTTTATTCAGCATGTCTTCTTCCAGAAACGAACAGTAATGTTAGCCGCGAGGAACGATCTGGCTTTGTTTATGTTGGGCATCTCCTTGAGCACGCGGCTCACGTGGTTATTTACATATGAACGCGAGGGGGCGGGATCGCATTAGAAATAATGAGTTAGACGGGACAGACTGAACATCGTGTTGGTTTCATACGGATTACTTCATCACAGAATGTTTGTTTTCAAAGTAGACACTTCCAGCTTTCTATAGATATAACTCCCATGTCCGTGTGTTGAGTTTTCGCTGAGTTACAGTTCATTTTAGTGACGTATTTTGAAGAGCAGCTCGCGGAGATGGAGAAGACAAAGAGCGCATCCTATTTGTTTTCTTTTTTTTTTCCTAAACCACAAAGTTTTGTTTTATTCGTGAGTGTACACAAAAAAAATAGACACTTCAAAGTTTCAATTGATGTATAATACTTATCTGTACGACCAAAATCGACGGAGTATTTTTAATGTCTCTTGCACTGGTCTTAAAAAAAACGAGTTGGTATCGCCGGCGATACAGCCGTCCCCTTAGGGTTAAAATGTTATTCCTAACTTAAGGCCTAATTCGCTATCATATATAACTGTGACGTTCTGCAAAACAACAAGCTTTAAAACACTTTTTTTCTTATCGGTGAAAATTAGATGGTCAAATCTGTTTTCTCTCAGGTAGGCTACATCACAGTGTAAGCTTCATAGTGAACATTACTACATCACTCTCATCAACGTAATATATATCTTGACTCCATATAGTGGTTATTTTGGTGCGGACGCAGATAGATAGAGAGAGCGCGAGAGGTGTGTGCGCACGCTGGGAGCAAGACCTCGCGCTTGCGTGGCAGTACCTGTTTTTATACAGTCTATGGGCAGTACCTGTGATTCTCAGAAACTAGGTTTGGGCGCTATTTTGAAGGGAAAAATGTCACTAAAGGGGTCTGCAATGTTGCTAAGTTGGCAACACTGTGCATCTCCATTTCCCCAACTACGGGTTGGGCCATGGGTCAAACAGAAAATACGCGCTGCGTTAATCGCGCATTAAAAAAATGAGTGCCGTTAAAATTAATTTGCGTTAACGCGTTAAATTTGACAACACTAGAGCTAATATAAAATTAAATCTATCTATCAATACTTTTTTACTTAAGTACATAAATTGAGTACTTTTGTAATTTCACTCGAATAAAATTGAAAAAGCAGTACTTTTACTGGAGTAATATTTTATTATGTATCTGTACTTTTACTCAAGTACTTGATCTGTGTACTTTGTCCACCACTGATTGCAGTGCTGTGATTGTGGACTTTGAGATTTGCTGGAATGATTGTAGTGATCCATCTCTTCCATGACATGACGGACACACACTTATTTCACTCTTTACTTCACTTATACACACATACACAGATATTTGATGTAAAATGATTTTATTAAGATCAATAAATAAACAGAGTAGGGAGATAAAAACATTAATATAATAAATTATTTAAAATCAAGGTAATGTTGGGGGAAAGCAGGGGTAATAAATAAGACATGATGTGAAGGGGGGTTTAAAACAGTAAAAATCCATTGATTAAAAACCATCAGGAGTGAGACCTGGGGAAAGAAAAGAGCAAACTATCATAGAAAAAATTCTCCTGCACACATTTGAATGAGTTCCTGCAGTCACTTAGAGCACCAGAAACTGACCTTTTAAATCCCTTTAACAAATACTGATTAATTTTAATTCAAAGGAACCTTCCTGGTAAAATAGTCAAGTCAAGTCAAGCCACCTTTATTTATATAGCGCTTTTAACAATACAAATTGTCAAAGCAACTGCACAATATCAAAATGGGAAAATAGTGTCAATAATGTAAAATGACAAGATTAAACACTCAATTTTCAGTTAAAGGCATTTCATTATTGAATTCAGTGATGGCATCGTCCAGCTCAGTTCAGTTCAAAAAGTTTGTTCAATAAAGTTGACGATATTGCTGGAAATGAAGTGTCCCCAACTAAGCAAGCCAGAGGCGACAGCGGCAAGGAACCAAAACTCCATCGGTGACAGGATTGCTTCAGTCTGTTTCTGTCTGTTGTGCTGCTGTGCGGTTTGTGATTGTAGCTCTGCTTTTTTATTGAATCTTTACCTTACTTTCACTCTGTTGTTTAAAGTGATAATATATAACTTAATTCCCACCATATTTCTGGTTGTTACGGAAACTGCCTGACACAGAGATGGTGTTTGAAGAGTAAGTGTTTATTAAAAGCAAACTCAGTTAACAACAGTGGTGAACTTCTTCAAGTGCGGTGAGTGGTCTTTCTTGAACGTCTAGTGAAGAGTGTGCTGGGATTCTGACTGAGCTTCTGTGTCTTTGGCAGGTGCGCTGCAGACAGAGATCCCGAAGGTCTCTAGTGTCCACAGCTTCCCAGGTAACTGGAAGTGAGAGGCAAACAGGAGGTAAGTAATAGCAGGTAAGATATTCAGGTAAGTATACTCAGGCAGATGATTCAGTAGCGTAGTGGTCCTTGTAGCTTCCACAAATCTCCATGTCTTGGCAGCTTTGTGACTTTAAGATCAGACAGTGACTGGAGTGAGGAGTGTGCTTAAGTAGAGCAGGGGTGATGAGCTGTGATGATGAGGAGCAGGTGTGCATGATGAGTAAATCAAGTGCAGGTGAAAGTGATCAGTGACGGAGGATACGGGCCATTCTGTGACACTGGTATTATCTATCAAACTAATTTGATCGCTCGCTTCAAAAACCGCGAGTGCAGCGCGTTAGCATTCGTTAGCCGGTTAGCTTGTCACTCGCGGTTCCATTCGCGTTGCTATTCGCGCCTATTATTGTTTTCTTTTTTCTCGCTCCGTTTTCATTTCTCTCTCGCTCCGTTTTTCACGAGTTCATCAAACAACAGTGGTAAGTGGAGTGGTAAGTTAAGTTGGTATCATTCATCAATCACGGTGAGTAATGGCTTCTTCTCCTGCTATTGTTATTTGCACAGTCTGCCACATGTACAGTTTATCTATCTCTGTCGGCGATGAGGGATTCACATGTGATAAATGCAGGGAAATAGTTAGGCTGACAGAGAAGGTTTTAGAACCAGAGACACGCATCCAAACTTTAGTTGAGGACAGTAAGAATGTGAGGGCTGTAGATACTGCTTTGGATGTGACTAGCTCAGGGACTCCTGTACATTGTTCGGTTCCGGCATTAGCGCCTGTGCAGCAGGGCAACTGTGAGGCAGCATAGTCGCGGGTCAAAACACCGCTCTTCCGTTCCGATCAGAACATCAAACAGGTTCTCCCCACTCAGTGACGCACCCACTGAGAAACCTGGTGAAAGTGCTCTAGTTATTGGCGATTCTATTGTACGGAACGTGAAAATAGAGACACCAGCCACCATAGTCCATTGTTTACCGGGAGCCAGAGCGCCTGACATCTTGGCAAATTTAAAAGTGCTGGCTAATGCTAAACGTAAATTCAGTAAGATTGTTATCCACGTCGGCGCTAATGATGTTCGACTTCGCCAGTCGGAGATCACTAAAAATAATGTTAAAGAGGTGTGTGAACTTGCAAGTACGATGTCAGACACTGTAATATGCTCTGGCCCCCTCCCTGCTTACCGGGGTGATGAGATTCATAGCAGACTGTCATCATTAAATGACTGGATGTCTAAATTGTGCCCGCAAAACAACATAGGTTTTATAGACAATTGGACGAGTTTTTGGGGCAGACCTGACCTGTTGAAAAGAGATGGTGTTCATCCCTCCTGGGGTGGTGCCGCTATTCTCTCTAGAAATTTGGCACATAGTCTTAGAGTTCATACTTGACTAACTGGAGCCCAGGTCAGGAAGCAGACAGACTGGCTAAACCGACCGTCTGCTAGCCGCCTCACGTCACAGAAGTCAGTTAATTCTCAGCACATAGAGACTCCTTCACCTAGATATCACACTATAGAGACTGTGTCTGTTCCCCGAACTAGAAAATACAGAAAACGTCAAACTATTTATGAGTAACCATTTAATTGATGTTCAACAAATAAAAAATGTTTACAATACACAGAAACAATTGATAAAACTTGGCTTACTGAATATCAGGTCCCTTTCTACAAAAGCACTTTTTGTAAACGATTTGATTAATGATCATAACCTAGATTTGCTCTGTTTGACAGAAACATGGCTAAAACCAGATGAATACATTATTTTAAACGAGTCTACCCCCCAAGATTACTGTTACAAAAATGAGCCGCTTCCAAAAGGCAAAGGGGGAGGTGTTGCTACAATTTATAACAATATTCTCAGTATTTCTCAGAAGACAGGCTTTAAGTATAACTCCTTTGAAGTAATGGTGCTTCATATAAAACTACCTAGAGAAAAAATAATTAATGATAAATCCTCCGTGACGTTTGTACTGGCTACTGTATACAGGCCACCAGGGCACCATACAGACTTTATTAAAGAATTTGCTGATTTTCTATCAGAGTTAGTGCTGGCTGCAGATAGAGTCCTAATTGTGGGTGATTTTAACCCTAAGGGGTCTGAGGTGATTTTGGGGCCCTTGAGATGTTTTGACATGCCCTGATATTTGTGCTTATTTCAGCTACTTATAACATACTAATGACCAACATGTATTTGTTTTTGTATTCAGCACAAACTTTGCTACAATATTATGTGACCAAGATGGATGTACATGTTTGTATTTTTTTAGAAAAAAAATATTATGCGTGGTTAGTAAGTTTTGGGGGAAAAAATGTAGCTGAAATAAGGCCATAAAACCCACACTAAATAGTCCTGAATAAGACTTGTGTAATCAGTCTTGTCGGCTAGAATATTTACTTCACAATTAAGTGAGAATCATTCTGATTACTCATTTACAGAAAACAATATATTGATTAAAAAGTTTTAAGACATGTTTTGTGATTGAAAGCCTGTATGCGAGGGAGTGACAATGTCCTTGAATATTAAGTGATTCTCACCTGAGACACAAAGGGCCCTCCCCTAAAGGCTGCTAATGGCCCATCAGTGTGACTGACTTTGAGGCAGGTAAGAGAGAATGTGAGGAGATTGAACAAATGTTTTTTTTTAATTATTTGTATTTTATTTACAACACCGTATAATCAAAACATACATAATGAAGGTCAAAGACACATTATTGTGCACACTGATCTAACCACAGAGATGTGAACAGACTTTGAGTCATTCCTGCAACAGATTCTGTTCAACAAGTGACACAAGTAAATCATGCCTGATATTTACATGTGTTATTTAAGTGTTTCTGCTACTTTCCATGGATTCAAGAAGAAAAAAGCATAATCAGTGGTCAAGGAGCTTGTTTTACCATATAATATCAGTGTAGTTGGACATCTGATGTTGGTAGAGCGCTCTCAGAGGAAAACAGTTTGAAGAAAGTCAACATTTGTGAGCATGTTAATATCAGGAGCATCTTTTTATATATATGTTTTATAGACTCACGCATGCTTTGTACTATCGTAAACAAAAAAATACATTTTATATCTGAGAAACTAATTGTTGTTTAGAAAAAACGAACTATGATTTTGTAGTCATATAGCCTAGTATGTATGGCTTTGTACTACAAAAGATGTACTTTGTACTATAAAAAAAAGGATATTTTATATCTGAGAAACTAATTATTATTGTTTAGAAAAAACGAACTATGATTTTGTAGTCATATAGCCTAGTATGTATGGCTTTGTACTACAAAATATGTACTTTGTACTATAAAAAAAAGGATATTTTATATCTGAGAAAAAAAAAGGGGAAAGGGAAAGGGAAGTGGTGTGTGGCCAAGTATGGTGACCCATACTCGGAATTTGTCCTCTGCATTTAACCCATCCAAGTGCACACTCACAGCAGTGAACACACACCCGGAGCAGTGGGCAGCCATATTGCGGCGCCCGGGGAGCAGTTGGGGGATCGGTGCCTTGCTCAAGGGTCTCACCTCAGTCGTGGTATTGAAGGTGGAGATAGCACTTGTTATTCACTCCCCCCACCGACAATCCCTGCCGGACCTGGGAATCGAACCTGCAACCTTTGGGTTACAAGTCCAACACTCTAACCATTAGGCCACGGCTGCCCAACTAATTATTATCGTTTAGCACGCTTTTAAATCCATTTGTGAACATTAAACATTTTTCTAAACATTGTAGCATTCATCATGTTGTCGTTTGGGGAAAAAAATAAACGCGTTCAAGTTTGAGTCACAATAACACGTTAACTAATGCAAAAAAAAGAAACATTACTTACTCATCAGATCGCTCTTCTCTTCTGGATGAACTCTTGCTCTTATTTTGAGGCAAATCCAGCTTTTATTCAGCATGTCTTCTTCCAGAAACGAACCGTAATGTTAGCGCGAGGAACGATCTGGCTTTGTTTATGTTGGGCGTCTCCTTGAGCACGCGGCTCACGTGGTTATTTACATATGAACGCGAGGGGGCGGGATCGCATTAGAAATAATGAGTTAGACGGGACAGAATGAACATCGTGTTGGTTTCATATGGATTACTTCATCACAGAATGTTTGTTTTCAAAGTAGACACTTCCAGCTTTCTATAGATATAACTCCCATGTCCGTGTGTTGAGTTTTCGCTGAGTTACAGTTCATTTTAGTGACGTATTTTGAAGAGCAGGTCGCGGAGATGGAGAAGACAAAGAGCGCATCCTGTTTGTTTTCTTTTTTTTTTCCAAAACCACAAAGTTTTGTTGTATTTGTGAGTGTACACAAAAAAAATAGACACTTCAAAGTTTCAATTGATGTATAACACTTATCTGTACGACCAAAATCGACGGAGTATTTTTAATGTCTTTTGCACTGGTCTTAAAAAAAACGAGTTGGTATCGCCGGCGATACAGCCGTCACCTTAGGGTTAATATCCATGTTGATAATGAAAAAGATGCATTAGGATCAGCATTCATAGACATTCTGAACTCTATTGGGGTTAGACAACACGTTTCAGGACCTACTCATAGTCGAAATCATACTCTAGATTTAATACTGTCACATGGAATTGATGTTAATGGTGTTGAAATTCTGCAGCAAAGCGATGATATATCAGATCATTATCTAGTCTTGTGTAAACTCCATATAGTTAAAGCTGTAAATTCAACTCCTTCTTACAAATATGGTAGAACCATCACTTCTACCACAAAAGACTGCTTTGTAAGTAATCTTCCTGATTTATCTCAATTCCTTAGCATATCCAACAGCTCAGAACAACTTGATGATGTAACAGAAACTATGAACTCTCTCTTTTCTAGCACTTTAGATACAGTTGCTCCTTTACGCTTAAGGAAGATTAAGGAAAAGAGTCCAACACCGTGGTATAATGAGCACACTCGCACTCTAAAGAGAGCAGCCTGGAAAATGGAGCGCAGTTGGAGGAAAACAAAACTAGAGGTATTTCGTTTAGCTTGGCGGTACCCTATCCTACAGAAAAGCATTAAAAACTGCTAGATCGGATTACTTTTCGTCTCTTTTAGAACAAAACAAACATAACCCCAGGTATTTATTCAATACAGTGGCAAAATTAACAAAAAATAAAGCATCAACAGGTGTTGACATTTCCCAACAGCACAGCAGTAATGACTTTATGAACTATTTTACTTCCAAAATTGATACTATTAGAGATCAAATTGTAACCATGCAGCCGTCAGCTATATTATCACATCAAATAGTGTACTATAGATCCCCTGAGGAACAATTCCACTCATTCTCTACTATAGGAGAGGAAGAATTGTATAAACTTGTTAAATCATCTAAACCAACAACATGTATGTTAGACCCTATTCCATCTAAACTACTAAAAGAGGTGCTTCCAGAAGTCATAGATCCTCTTTTGGCTATTATTAACTCGTCATTGTCATTAGGATATGTCCCCAAAAACTTTAAATTGGCTGTTATTAAGCCTCTCATTAAAAAAACACAACTTGACCCCAAAGATCTAGTTAATTACAGACCGATCTCGAATCTCCCTTTTCTGTCAAAGATATTAGAAAAGGTTGTATCCTCACAATTATATTCCTTCTTAGAGAAAAATGATATCTGTGAGGATTTCCAGTCAGGATTTAGACCGTATCATAGTACTGAGACTGCTCTCATTAGAGTTACAAATGACCTGCTCTTATCATCTGATCGTGGTTGTATCTCTCTATTAGATCTACTGGATCTTAGCACTGCGTTCGACACTATCGATCACAACATTCTTTTGAATAGACTAGAAAACTTTGTTGGCATTAGTGGAAGTGCATTAGCATGGTTCAAATCGTACCTATCTGACCGCCATCAATTCGTAGCAGTGAATGACGAGGTATCATATCAATCACAAGTGCAGTATGGAGTTCCTCAAGGCTCAGTACTAGGGCCGTTACTTTTCACGCTTTATATGTTACCCTTGGGAAATATCATTAGGAAACACGGGGTTAGCTTTCACTGTTATGCTGATGATACTCAGCTCTATATTAAGGGTCCACTGAACAACATTCCATCGAGCACTTTTAGTCCAAAGAAACAACAACGTTGTAATTTGGATCGTTATTCATTTGTTTATGTCTCATCTCTTCAGGGAGAGTTACATTTACATTTACATTTAATCATTTAGCAGACGCTTTTATCCAAAGCGACGTACAAATGAGGAGAACAATAGAAGCAATCAGACCATCGAGAGAGCAACAGTATACAAGTGCCATGACAAGTCTCAGTTAGTCTAGTACAGTACACGTAGCTAGGAATGTTTTTTTTTTTTTTTATTAAATAGAATAGGTAAGTGTTAGTATTAGTTAGTCAGGTGCTGGCGAAAAAGATGTGTCTTTAGATGTTTTTTGAAAATGGCTAAAGACTCAGCTGTTCGAATTGAGATCGGGAGGTCATTCCACCTGCTGGGCACAGTCCAGGAAAAGGTCCGTGAGAGTGATTTGGTACCTCTTTGGGATGGCACCACAAGACGTCGTTCACTTGCAGAACGCAAGCTTCTGGAGGGCGCATAAGTTTGAACTAGCGAGTTTAGGTATATTGGTGCAGTGCCAGTTGTGGTCTTGTAGGCAAACATCAGTACCTTGAATTTGATGCGAGCGGCTATTGGTAGCCAGTGTAACCTGATGAAGAGAGGGGTAACGTGAGCTTTTTTCGGCTCATTAAAGACCACTCTGGCTGCTGCATTCTGGATCAGTTGCAGAGGCTTGATAGTACATGCGGGAAGGCCCGCCAAGAGAGCATTACAATAGTCCAGTCTGGAGAGAACAAGAGCTTGGACAAGGAGTTGTGCAGCTTGCTCTGACAGGAAGGGCCTAATCTTCCTAATGTTGTATAAGGCAAATCTGCAGGACCGGGCCGTTGTAGCAATATGGTCTGTGAAGCTTAACTGATCATCGATCACAACTCCAAGGTTCCTGGCAGTCCTGGAAGGAGTTATGGTTGACGAACCCAGCTGTATAGAGAAGTTGTGGTGAAGTGATGGGTTGGCGGTGAACACGAGCAGTTCTGTCTTAGCAAGATTGAGCTGAAGGTGATGGTCCATCATCCAGCTGTGTTGGAGTTATTGTTTGTGTCCATTATGGAACAAATTACGCTCAAAAACAGCGTCTTGGTGGTAAAAAAAACAGCATGATTTTGTAGCAGGCAATGTCCCAAACAGAATGAGACCATCCAAAAAAAAAAAGTCAAGGATACACGGAAGATTGTTTATTTGAATTCTGGTGCTCCCTCGCGACGGTGCGTGACGCACGCTGTGACGCACCTGTCATCTGATGGGGGCGTAACTTAGCGATCTTTTTAGCACAAATAAACCTTTCTTTTTTTTTTCTTCTTCAACAGTTTTCATATATGTTTTCATGTTTTGTGGGGAATTGCCTGTATCTGTATGATTAACATCTGTATGGCTGATAATTAGCATGTAATTACTGACTGTTCACAGATATCAGTGTGAATGCAGTCTATATAAAAGGCCATTATAATGTGATTATTGACTATATTGGGCGGCCATCTGTATGATTAGCATCTGTATGAATGATCGTCAGCATGTAATTACTAATGTATGAGCAGGAGCATCTGTATGTCAGGAAATCAGTATGTACTTAAGTTATTTTTTTTATTATTGTTTTTTTTCATCACTCAAATTATTATTATTGTATTTTTCTAGTGCTCAAATAAATCACTTATACGATGTCTAAGATTCTGTCTACTGTTTTATAATTGAAAAACTGCAGTGGCCTGTATAATGACTAAATAGTTTGTAGTAGAACCCTTCAATAATTTGGTAAATATTTTTCCTCAAAAGGGGGGGGGGGGGACTAGAAAAATGGCTGCAGGAATCTTATTTTTCATGGTATCTTCTTCAGATTTGAAATATAAACTCATGAGACATGTGACTTTCAACCCATTACTTTTCTGGATTGCTCCAGGACTGATTTCATGTATTTTTATATGAAATAAAAAAAAAATTCAGTGTGGTACAATTTTTATCAAGGCACTTCAGTGTCTATAACTTTTTATATTTTTGAGCATTATCAACTCTGGATGATGGATAGTAAAGCCCAAAGGGTCTTCTTTCCAAAGACACCGAAATTGTGTGTGTGGCACACTGAAGTCAGGAGCTGTTACCATTTTAAGTTAGTCATTTTCAGCTGTGATTCCCAATATGGAGGGCGCTGGTTAACAGGTTAAGGCTATTTGCTTTACTATTTTCTTTTTTGATTATTTGATCTTGAGTTGTATCTGTTGGAGCCATTATATGGAGTTGTCATTTGTTTTGCCACTAGAGGGCGTATTATTATTTCTGAGTATTTAAGTAAGAGAATGATTAGTGACAGGCGGAATGGAAGGTCAAACAAACTTTTTGACTGTGTCGTGCCGGGCTGTGTAGGACTGTGCTCGGGACAGTTTGTCTTGAATTTAAAATATCTTGTTTGAATGAAGACCAAGTTGGTTTAAGTTTATTTGTTTAGTTTTTTTTTTGGTTATTTGCAATGCCAAATGGACAATAAATGGATTGGCATATCCGAATTTATCCCGAAGGTATGGACAAGTTTATTCATTTTTATTCAAGGCAGAAGCACGCGTCAAAACCAGACTCTTAACCATTGCGTCCCTATTTGTTAAGTCAAAAAGTTTGACCAAAGGAGCCTGGGAGCGGAGGATGAGTTTTATTGGTGTCGACCACTGAAGCGGATCAAATTGGAGGACAAAAGGAAACGTCAGCTGGTCTGAGGTCGGATGTGCTCATTCTTCGCCTTGCTCGTTTGTTGGATTTACTGTGGATTATTGCTTTGATCGATCGCGGACTTCAAAGAACTACGAACCCGCACGCATGTAAACAGACGAAACAGCGCGCATAAACGCCAAAGTCTTCAGCCTGCAGCATATTGGGAATTGAGGTATGAAAGCGCTTTCATTGAACTTGAGTGAAATGGCCATATAAACAGTGTGCACACAAAACAAGCAAACTCAAATCCAATGCGCATTGGTAAAAAAAAAAAAAAGGTGCTTGTTAATAAGATTTGTTTTATCTTTTGATATTCTTGTTTACCCATATTTACAATGTTTCATGTGATGTTTATGAGGTAAAATATGCAGTGAGTGTTCTAGGACAGTCGATAGGGACCTATTTAAAGGTTTAAAAATGGCAGATCAAAGTGAGTTTCATGGTTCTGAAGTTGATAAAGAGGTGGTACAAACTCAGAAATCAGAGGGTGAAAAGGTTGAACAGTCTGTTCGAAAACGAGAGGTTAAACTTACTGCAAAAGGCTCAATGGCAAAGCTCGATATTTTACAGAAACAAAGAAAGTTAAAATTTGATAAAGCATCCCAACTGAAAAGGACAATTCAAGAATATATGAGTAATAGAGAAAGTAACCATGAGGTCAAAGGTGTGTTTGAAAAATTTTAAATCCAATGCAAAGAAGCAAAAGAATCACATGAGCCTGGTTTCTCCCAAGGTTTTTTTCTCCATTCTGTCTCAGAGGGAGTTTTGGTTCCTTGCCGCTGTCGCCTCTGGCTTGCTCAGTTGGGGATACTTAATTTCTAGCGATTATCGTCAATTGGATTTCACAGATACTATTTAAACTATACTGAGCTAGACAATGACATCTCTGAATTCAATAATGAAATGCCTTTAACTGAAAATTGAGTGTTTAATCTTATTATTATACATTACTGACACTCTATCCTCCAACTTGATACTGTTAAGTGCTTTGACACAATCTGTATTGTTAAAAGCGCTATATAAATAAAGGTGACTTGACTTGACATGAGTCCCTGATTGTTTTATTGCCTGATGAAGAGAGAGACAGGCATGAAACATGGTTCAAAGCAAAAATGTTATGGGTTGAGGATTTCATCTCTGTGGTAAATAACTGGTTGGAAAAACTACAGGAGGAATTTGATTGTGCTGCCAGCGTAATTGAACCCAATGATAGCGTTTCAAATATCGAAACAAGGGTCAGCAGTCACACTTCAAGTCGCAAAAGTAGCCATCACAGTTCACGCTCCAGTAAATCTAGTTCATCTGTGCAACTTGCACGTGTTCAGATTGAAGCGGAAAAGGCAGCTCTGGTCGCTCAATCAGAATCTTTAAAAGAAAAACATAATATTGAGCAACAATTGGAAATGTTACAGAAACAGAAAGAGCAAATGGACATTGATGCTAAAATTGCAGCCTCCAATGCAAAGCTATCTGTTCTCAAGGATTTTGAGCAAGGAGCGGACAGCATTGTAACAGATGGGATGGAGTCCTATGTTAACAAACAGTCAAAATCGACAACTGTATCTCTACATCCTAGATGTTAAGAAACAGCCAATGACTGCTTTGGAAAGCAGAAAAGGTGTTACTTCACAACCTAGAGCATCTCATCATTCACAGCGCAATGTATCTTCAAGATCCAGAATACCTGGTTCATCAGATGGAGGTTTCGATTCCACACAGAATGTGCTTCAAAAGCAACAGGAAATAACAGAGTTGCTGATACAACATCAAAAATCGCATCATTTGCCACCACGTGAGATTCCAGTGTTTGAAGGGGATCCTTTGCAGTTCAGTTTGTTCACAAAAGCTTTTAAACATTGTGTGGAGGAAAAAACAAATAACAAGGGAGACTGTTTATATTTTCTTGAAAGATACACAAGAGGGCGCCCAAGAGAAATTGTCCGAAGTTGTATGAATATGACTCCTGAAAGAGGTTATGTTACGGCTAAAGCTATGCTTAAACAACAGTTTGGAGAAGATTATCTTATTTCTGCGGCATACATGGAGAAGGTGCTTGGATGGCCCATGATCAAGTATGAAGATATCACCGCTCTTTTATGCACTCTTTTTACGTGGGTGCTGTAATGTAATGGCAGATTTAGAGTACATGCAGGAGCTGGACATGCCAACAAATATGAAAGCAATAATTATAAAGCTTCCATTTAAATTCAGAGAAAAATGGAGAACAGCTGCATGTGATCTCATGGAAAGACAGAAACGAAGAGCCAGGTTCAGTGATGTTGTCACATTCATTGTGTACCAAGTGAAAATAATTTCAGATCCAATATTTGGGTCCATTCAGAATGCAGAGATAAGAATAACTGCTAAACCAAAGGATGTCTACAAATGGAAATCCCAATCCCAGTTAAAACCAAAGCTAAAAGGGGATAGTTTTGCTACCAATGTTACCAACATTGACAAACCTATCGTGGGTGAAATCAAAAAAGCAAATGCTAAACATCAAATCAGTCAGTCCAAAAGTAACTCCACCAATTGTTTGTTTTGTTCTCAAGGTCATTCTTTGGAGCAATGTACTGAGTTTGAAAAGAAGAAACACAGAGAAAAGGTCAACTTTCTAAAAGAGAAATATGTCTGTTTTGGTTGCCTACATGTTGGACATAGGAGTAAAGAGTGTAAAAGACGCTTAACTTGTAAAACATGCCACCAGAATCATCCAAGTGTTCTTCACATTCATTTCAAGGAGTTCAAAGTTGACAAAGCTGTCAACACAAACAATGAACCGAATGTAGAACCAGCAATCAACAACACACTTGTATCTGCACAAACATGTGGTCATATAGGGTCCGGGAGTAGCAGTGGTATCTTACCTATCCTTCCAGTCCAAGTGAAATCTGCAGTAGGTAACAAGATTGTTCAGACTTATGCATTTCTAGATACAGGTAGTACCTCTACTTTCTGTTCAGAAAGTTTGATGAGAAAGCTTAACCTGAATGGACGAAAAACAAAGATCTGTTTGCTAACAATGAGTCCCAAAACAACAGTCTCAAGCTATGTGGTAAACAACTTGGAGATTTCAAGTCTTGCGGGTAAAGATTTTTATGGATTACCAGAAGTCTTCACACAGAAGCAAATGCCTGTAAACTTAGCTAACATGGTCAAACAGGAGGACCTAGCTAAGTGGCCATATCTTGATGGTATTCGCATTCCACACATTCAAGCCGAGGTGGAGTTATTGATTGGTACCAATTCCTCCAAACTACTTGAACCATGGGAAGTAGTGAATAGTCAGGGAGATGGCCCCTATGCCATTCGTACCCTACTGGGGTGGGTCATAAATGGTTCTCTAGACAGTTATCAAAGTGAACAACATGCTGCTAGAGTAAATAGGATCTCTGTTGAAACCTTGGAATTGCTATTGGAAAAGCAATACCAGCATGATTTCAATGAAAAGATGTCAGATGACAAAGAAGAAATGTCCAGAGAGGATGCAAAGTTTATGGAAATCATGGAGAAGTCTGTGAGCTCCAAAGATGGACATTACAGTTTGAAATTGCCTTTCAAGGACCGTGATGTTGTAATGTCAAACAATCTTTGCATTGCCACACAGCGCCTCCTTGGAATAAAAAAAAGGTTTGAAAAGGATGTGAAATTCCAACAGGAATATGCTGATTTTCTCAATGATATGGTTAATCAAGGCTATGCTGAGAAAGTCCCAGAGCATCAGTTGAATCGATGTGACGGTAAGATTTGGTACCTTCCACATCATGGGGTGTACCACCCTCGTAAGGGCAAGTTGCGTGTTGTATTCGATTGTGGAGCAGAATACAAAGGCACATCATTGAACAGTCAGCTACTACAAGGCCCTAACCTCACAAACTCATTAGTTGGAGTTCTTCTGAGGTTCAGACAAGAACCTGTTGCTTTCATGCCTGATATTAAAGCAATGTTTTATCAGGTAAGAGTGGCAATGGAAGACAAAGACTTTCTTCGCTTCCTGTGGTGGCCAGGTGGAGATGTTACACAGGATGTTGCTGTCTTCAGAATGACTGTTCATTTGTTTGGAGCAGTTTCATCACCGAGTTGGGCGTGTTTTGCTCTGAGGAGAACAGCAGAGAACAATCAGCACTTCTTCAATGAAAAGGTGATTGACACAGTGTATAAGAACTTCTACATGGATGATTGCTTGAAAAGCTTGCCTACTGAGTATGAAGCAATCCAGATGGTCAACGATTTGACTGTTCTTTGTCACAAAGGAGGCTTCCATCTGACGCAGTGGGTCAGCAACAGCCGTGAGGTCTTACAGGCCATTGCAGAGGAAGACCGATCCAAAAATCTTAGTAAGCTCAACTTGGATCGAGATGAACTACCAGTGGAAAGGGCCTTAGGACTTCAATGGTGTGTGCAAAGTGACACTTTCAACTTCAAAACTGTCTGCAAAGCAAGAATGCCAACTAGACGTGGCATTTTGTCAGTGATTAGTTCAGTGTATGATCCTTTAGGATATCTTGCACCACTGACTCTTCCAGTCAAATTCATCCTCCAGGAGTTGTGCAGAACAAACCATGGCTGGGATGATGAGATTCCCAAAGTTCTTGAACAAAGGTGGATTGAATGGATTACAGACTTGGATCAGCTGAGCACTGTTAGTGTTGACAGGTGTCTGAAACCAAATGATTTTGGACAATCTGTTAGTGCCCAACTACACCATTTCTCAGATGCCAGTGGAAGTGGATATGGATCTGTGACCTACCTAAGGCTGCTGAATTCTAACAATGCTGTTCATGTCTCCTTTCTGCTTGGCAAAGCCAGGGTGGCTCCCCTAAAACCAGTTACCATTCCTCGTTTAGAGCTGACTGCTGCTGTCTTAGCTATTCGTGTCGACAAAATGCTCAGAGAACAACTTCAGCTTCAGCTGGAAAATTCCTGTTTTTGGACTGATAGTACATCTGTCCTAAAATACATAAGGAATGAGAACAATAGATTCCGTACCTTTGTGGCAAATAGGGTTTCTGAAATCAGAGAAGCTTCAGAGGTAACACAGTGGAGGTATATTCATACTTCACAAAACCCCGCAGATGATGCATCAAGGGGATTGACTGCACAGAAGCTCAGAATCAGTATGAGATGGATAAATGGACCAGAGTTTCTGAGAGAACCAGATTCAGAGTGGTCAAAAGACATCGTTGATGCAAACATTTCTGATGATGACCCAGAACTCAAGAAGGAAATCTCAACAAATATTATAAGTGTTGAGAACACCAATAATGCAACCCATAGGCTGATCCATTATTTTTCTGATTGGAAAAAGCTCAAGACAGCAGTTGCATGGATGTTGAAGGTAAAGAAATTTCTACTTGAAATAAGTTGCCAAAGAAAAAAATTGATGATGACCTTAAATGATTGCAGTGTGTTGGAACAGAAGTTACAACAAGCCAAAACTTCATTTGGAGGACAGTGCTTGTCTACAGATGACCTTTTTGAGGCAGAAAAGAGTATCATCAAGTTCTGTCAATGGGAAAGTTTCAGCATGGAAATTTCAGCATTAAAATCTGGAAAGTCTGAAGTTAGAAAAGACAGTGCTATTCACAAGTTGAGTCCCATTCTAGAGCATGGGTTGCTAAGAATCGGTGGGAGGTTATGCAGAGCTGCTATGCCTGAAGAAGGGAAGCATCCTGTTATTTTATCCAAAGACCAGCATGTTTCCAAGCTGATTCTGAGGCATATTCATGTGCAAAGTGGTCATAGTGGAAGAAACCATATGCTCTCTATTTTAAGAGAAAAATATTGGATCACCCATGCTAATGCAACAGCCAGAAAAATCATTTCAAGCTGTACCTTTTGCAGACGGTACAAAGGTAAGCTAGGTGAGCAAAGAATGGCTGATTTGCCCACAGAAAGGATTACTGCAGATCTACCTCCATTCACAATTGTTGGAGTAGATTATTTTGGCCCAATTGATGTAAAAAGAGGTCGCGCTTGTGTGAAACGCTATGGCGTAATTTTTACATGCATGGCCAGCAGGGCGGTTCATTTAGAGTTTGCATACTCATTGGACACTGATTCTTGCATTAATGCTTTGCGACGATTCATATGCAGAAGAGGACAAGTGTGCCATTTGAGGTCCGACAATGGAACAAACTTTACTAGTGCAGAAAAGGAGTTGAAAAGAGCACTTGAAGAGTTGAATCATAATAAAATCACAAAGTTTTTGGCACACAAAGGAATTAAATGGAGTTTTAATCCACCTTCAGCTTCACATCACGGTGGCGCATGGGAGCGCCTCATCAGAATGGTGAGAAAGGTGTTGTCCTCGGTGCTAACTCAACAAACACTAGATGATGAAGGATTACACACTGTTCTGTGTGAAGTGGAGGCAATTCTCAATAATAGACCCATCACAAAAATGTCTGAAGATCCTAATGATCTTGAACCACTTACCCCGAATCATCTTCTCACAATGAAGAGAAAACCAGTCTATCCTCCTGGTCTGTTTGAGAAATCGGATCAGTATGTAAAGAGAAGGTGGAAACAAGTTCAATACCTCTCAGATCTTTTTTGGAAAAGATGGATAAAAGAGTACTTACCTTTGTTACAAGAGAGACAAAAATGGACTAAAGAGAGACGTAACCTTGTGCTTGGTGACATCGTTCTCCTTGCAGATTCTTCAGCTCCACGCAATTCATGGATGCTTGGAAGAGTACTAGAGACTTTCCCAGATAAGAAGGGTTTGGTTAGATCTGCACGAGTTCAAACCAAAACAAACATATTAGTAAGACCAGTAACAAAGCTTTGTCCTTTATTAGAAATGTAAAAGGTTCAAATGCAATACATTTACTGAAAGAAAATAGGGCAAGAATAATTATTCAAATTTATTGATGTGTAATGAAATGTTTAATGGCTTCTTATGTAAATATGTGGATTTAATTGTTTATGCCTTATGTCATTAACAATTAGGGGCCGGTATGTTGGAGCCATTATATAGAGTTGTCATTTGTTTTGCCAATAGAGGGCGTATTATTATTTCTGAGTATTTAAGTAAGAGAATGATTAGTGACAGGGGGAATGGAAGGTCAAACAAACTTTTTGACCGTGTCGTGCCGGGCTGTGTAGGACTGTGCTCGGGACAGTTTGTCTTGAATTTAAAATATCTTGTTTGAATGAAGACCAAGTTGGTTTAAGTTTATTTGTTTAGTTTTTTTTTTGGTTATTTGCAATGCCAAATGGACAATAAATGGATTGGCATATCCGAATTTATCCCGAAGGTATGGACAAGTTTATTCATTTTTATTCAAGGCAGAAGCACGCGTCAAAACCAGACTCTTAACCATTGCGTCCCTATTTGTTAAGTCAAAAAGTTTGACCAAAGGAGCCTGGGAGCGGAGGATGAGTTTTATTGGTGTCGACCACTGAAGCGGATCAAATTGGAGGACAAAAGGAAACGTCAGCTGGTCTGAGGTCGGATGTGCTCATTCTTCGCCTTGCTCGTTTGTTGGATTTACTGTGGATTATTGCTTTGATCGATCGCGGACTTCAAAGAACTACGAACCCGCACGCATGTAAACAGACGAAACAGCGCGCATAAACGCCAAAGTCTTCAGCCTGCAGCATATTGGGAATTGAGGTATGAAAGCGCTTTCATTGAACTTGAGTGAAATGGCCATATAAACAGTGTGCACACAAAACAAGCAAACTCAAATCCAATGCGCATTGGTAAAAAAAAAAAAAAGGTGCTTGTTAATAAGATTTGTTTTATCTTTTGATATTCTTGTTTACCCATATTTACAATGTTTCATGTGATGTTTATGAGGTAAAATATGCAGTGAGTGTTCTAGGACAGTCGATAGGGACCTATTTAAAGGTTTAAAAATGGCAGATCAAAGTGAGTTTCATGGTTCTGAAGTTGATAAAGAGGTGGTACAAACTCAGAAATCAGAGGGTGAAAAGGTTGAACAGTCTGTTCGAAAACGAGAGGTTAAACTTACTGCAAAAGGCTCAATGGCAAAGCTCGATATTTTACAGAAACAAAGAAAGTTAAAATTTGATAAAGCATCCCAACTGAAAAGGACAATTCAAGAATATATGAGTAATAGAGAAAGTAACCATGAGGTCAAAGGTGTGTTTGAAAAATTTTAAATCCAATGCAAAGAAGCAAAAGAATCACATGAGCCTGGTTTCTCCCAAGGTTTTTTTCTCCATTCTGTCTCAGAGGGAGTTTTGGTTCCTTGCCGCTGTCGCCTCTGGCTTGCTCAGTTGGGGATACTTAATTTCTAGCGATTATCGTCAATTGGATTTCACAGATACTATTTAAACTATACTGAGCTAGACAATGACATCTCTGAATTCAATAATGAAATGCCTTTAACTGAAAATTGAGTGTTTAATCTTATTATTATACATTACTGACACTCTATCCTCCAACTTGATACTGTTAAGTGCTTTGACACAATCTGTATTGTTAAAAGCGCTATATAAATAAAGGTGACTTGACTTGACATGAGTCCCTGATTGTTTTATTGCCTGATGAAGAGAGAGACAGGCATGAAACATGGTTCAAAGCAAAAATGTTATGGGTTGAGGATTTCATCTCTGTGGTAAATAACTGGTTGGAAAAACTACAGGAGGAATTTGATTGTGCTGCCAGCGTAATTGAACCCAATGATAGCGTTTCAAATATCGAAACAAGGGTCAGCAGTCACACTTCAAGTCGCAAAAGTAGCCATCACAGTTCACGCTCCAGTAAATCTAGTTCATCTGTGCAACTTGCACGTGTTCAGATTGAAGCGGAAAAGGCAGCTCTGGTCGCTCAATCAGAATCTTTAAAAGAAAAACATAATATTGAGCAACAATTGGAAATGTTACAGAAACAGAAAGAGCAAATGGACATTGATGCTAAAATTGCAGCCTCCAATGCAAAGCTATCTGTTCTCAAGGATTTTGAGCAAGGAGCGGACAGCATTGTAACAGATGGGATGGAGTCCTATGTTAACAAACAGTCAAAATCGACAACTGTATCTCTACATCCTAGATGTTAAGAAACAGCCAATGACTGCTTTGGAAAGCAGAAAAGGTGTTACTTCACAACCTAGAGCATCTCATCATTCACAGCGCAATGTATCTTCAAGATCCAGAATACCTGGTTCATCAGATGGAGGTTTCGATTCCACACAGAATGTGCTTCAAAAGCAACAGGAAATAACAGAGTTGCTGATACAACATCAAAAATCGCATCATTTGCCACCACGTGAGATTCCAGTGTTTGAAGGGGATCCTTTGCAGTTCAGTTTGTTCACAAAAGCTTTTAAACATTGTGTGGAGGAAAAAACAAATAACAAGGGAGACTGTTTATATTTTCTTGAAAGATACACAAGAGGGCGCCCAAGAGAAATTGTCCGAAGTTGTATGAATATGACTCCTGAAAGAGGTTATGTTACGGCTAAAGCTATGCTTAAACAACAGTTTGGAGAAGATTATCTTATTTCTGCGGCATACATGGAGAAGGTGCTTGGATGGCCCATGATCAAGTATGAAGATATCACCGCTCTTTTATGCACTCTTTTTACGTGGGTGCTGTAATGTAATGGCAGATTTAGAGTACATGCAGGAGCTGGACATGCCAACAAATATGAAAGCAATAATTATAAAGCTTCCATTTAAATTCAGAGAAAAATGGAGAACAGCTGCATGTGATCTCATGGAAAGACAGAAACGAAGAGCCAGGTTCAGTGATGTTGTCACATTCATTGTGTACCAAGTGAAAATAATTTCAGATCCAATATTTGGGTCCATTCAGAATGCAGAGATAAGAATAACTGCTAAACCAAAGGATGTCTACAAATGGAAATCCCAATCCCAGTTAAAACCAAAGCTAAAAGGGGATAGTTTTGCTACCAATGTTACCAACATTGACAAACCTATCGTGGGTGAAATCAAAAAAGCAAATGCTAAACATCAAATCAGTCAGTCCAAAAGTAACTCCACCAATTGTTTGTTTTGTTCTCAAGGTCATTCTTTGGAGCAATGTACTGAGTTTGAAAAGAAGAAACACAGAGAAAAGGTCAACTTTCTAAAAGAGAAATATGTCTGTTTTGGTTGCCTACATGTTGGACATAGGAGTAAAGAGTGTAAAAGACGCTTAACTTGTAAAACATGCCACCAGAATCATCCAAGTGTTCTTCACATTCATTTCAAGGAGTTCAAAGTTGACAAAGCTGTCAACACAAACAATGAACCGAATGTAGAACCAGCAATCAACAACACACTTGTATCTGCACAAACATGTGGTCATATAGGGTCCGGGAGTAGCAGTGGTATCTTACCTATCCTTCCAGTCCAAGTGAAATCTGCAGTAGGTAACAAGATTGTTCAGACTTATGCATTTCTAGATACAGGTAGTACCTCTACTTTCTGTTCAGAAAGTTTGATGAGAAAGCTTAACCTGAATGGACGAAAAACAAAGATCTGTTTGCTAACAATGAGTCCCAAAACAACAGTCTCAAGCTATGTGGTAAACAACTTGGAGATTTCAAGTCTTGCGGGTAAAGATTTTTATGGATTACCAGAAGTCTTCACACAGAAGCAAATGCCTGTAAACTTAGCTAACATGGTCAAACAGGAGGACCTAGCTAAGTGGCCATATCTTGATGGTATTCGCATTCCACACATTCAAGCCGAGGTGGAGTTATTGATTGGTACCAATTCCTCCAAACTACTTGAACCATGGGAAGTAGTGAATAGTCAGGGAGATGGCCCCTATGCCATTCGTACCCTACTGGGGTGGGTCATAAATGGTTCTCTAGACAGTTATCAAAGTGAACAACATGCTGCTAGAGTAAATAGGATCTCTGTTGAAACCTTGGAATTGCTATTGGAAAAGCAATACCAGCATGATTTCAATGAAAAGATGTCAGATGACAAAGAAGAAGTGTCCAGAGAGGATGCAAAGTTTATGGAAATCATGGAGAAGTCTGTGAGCTCCAAAGATGGACATTACAGTTTGAAATTGCCTTTCAAGGACCGTGATGTTGTAATGTCAAACAATCTTTGCATTGCCACACAGCGCCTCCTTGGAATAAAAAAAAGGTTTGAAAAGGATGTGAAATTCCAACAGGAATATGCTGATTTTCTCAATGATATGGTTAATCAAGGCTATGCTGAGAAAGTCCCAGAGCATCAGTTGAATCGATGTGACGGTAAGATTTGGTACCTTCCACATCATGGGGTGTACCACCCTCGTAAGGGCAAGTTGCGTGTTGTATTCGATTGTGGAGCAGAATACAAAGGCACATCATTGAACAGTCAGCTACTACAAGGCCCTAACCTCACAAACTCATTAGTTGGAGTTCTTCTGAGGTTCAGACAAGAACCTGTTGCTTTCATGCCTGATATTAAAGCAATGTTTTATCAGGTAAGAGTGGCAATGGAAGACAAAGACTTTCTTCGCTTCCTGTGGTGGCCAGGTGTTGTTACACAGGATGTTGCTGTCTTCAGAATGACTGTTCATTTGTTTGGAGCAGTTTCATCACCGAGTTGGGCGTGTTTTGCTCTGAGGAGAACAGCAGAGAACAATCAGCACTTCTTCAATGAAAAGGTGATTGACACAGTGTATAAGAACTTCTACATGGATGATTGCTTGAAAAGCTTGCCTACTGAGTATGAAGCAATCCAGATGGTCAACGATTTGACTGTTCTTTGTCACAAAGGAGGCTTCCATCTGACGCACTGGGTCAGCAACAGCCGTGAGGTCTTACAGGCCATTGCAGAGGAAGACCGATCCAAAAATCTTAGTAAGCTCAACTTGGATCGAGATGAACTACCAGTGGAAAGGGCCTTAGGACTTCAATGGTGTGTGCAAAGTGACACTTTCAACTTCAAAACTGTCTGCAAAGCAAGAATGCCAACTAGACGTGGCATTTTGTCAGTGATTAGTTCAAATTCATCCTCCAGGAGTTGTGCAGAACAAACCATGGCTGGGATGATGAGATTCCCAAAGTTCTTGAACAAAGGTGGATTGAATGGATTACAGACTTGGATCAGCTGAGCACTTTTAGTGTTGACAGGTGTCTGAAACCAAATGATTTTGGACAATCTGTTAGTGCCCAACTACACCATTTCTCAGATGCCAGTGGAAGTGGATATGGATCTGTGACCTACCTAAGGCTGCTGAATTCTAACAATGCTGTTCATGTCTCCTTTCTGCTTGGCAAAGCCAGGGTGGCTCCCCTAAAACCAGTTACCATTCCTCGTTTAGAGCTGACTGCTGCTGTCTTAGCTATTCGTGTCGACAAAATGCTCAGAGAACAACTTCAGCTTCAGCTGGAAAATTCCTGTTTTTGGACTGATAGTACATCTGTCCTAAAATACATAAGGAATGAGAACAATAGATTCCGTACCTTTGTGGCAAATAGGGTTTCTGAAATCAGAGAAGCTTCAGAGGTAACACAGTGGAGGTATATTCATACTTCACAAAACCCCGCAGATGATGCATCAAGGGGATTGACTGCACAGAAGCTCAGAATCAGTATGAGATGGATAAATGGACCAGAGTTTCTGAGAGAACCAGATTCAGAGTGGTCAAAAGACATCGTTGATGCAAACATTTCTGATGATGACCCAGAACTCAAGAAGGAAATCTCAACAAATATTATAAGTGTTGAGAACACCAATAATGCAACCCATAGGCTGATCCATTATTTTTCTGATTGGAAAAAGCTCAAGACAGCAGTTGCATGGATGTTGAAGGTAAAGAAATTTCTACTTGAAATAAGTTGCCAAAGAAAAAAATTGATGATGACCTTAAATGATTGCAGTGTGTTGGAACAGAAGTTACAACAAGCCAAAACTTCATTTGGAGGACAGTGCTTGTCTACAGATGACCTTTTTGAGGCAGAAAAGAGTATCATCAAGTTCTGTCAATGGGAAAGTTTCAGCATGGAAATTTCAGCATTAAAATCTGGAAAGTCTGAAGTTAGAAAAGACAGTGCTATTCACAAGTTGAGTCCCATTCTAGAGCATGGGTTGCTAAGAATCGGTGGGAGGTTATGCAGAGCTGCTATGCCTGAAGAAGGGAAGCATCCTGTTATTTTATCCAAAGACCAGCATGTTTCCAAGCTGATTCTGAGGCATATTCATGTGCAAAGTGGTCATAGTGGAAGAAACCATATGCTCTCTATTTTAAGAGAAAAATATTGGATCACCCATGCTAATGCAACAGCCAGAAAAATCATTTCAAGCTGTACCTTTTGCAGACGGTACAAAGGTAAGCTAGGTGAGCAAAGAATGGCTGATTTGCCCACAGAAAGGATTACTGCAGATCTACCTCCATTCACAATTGTTGGAGTAGATTATTTTGGCCCAATTGATGTAAAAAGAGGTCGCGCTTGTGTGAAACGCTATGGCGTAATTTTTACATGCATGGCCAGCAGGGCGGTTCATTTAGAGTTTGCATACTCATTGGACACTGATTCTTGCATTAATGCTTTGCGACGATTCATATGCAGAAGAGGACAAGTGTGCCATTTGAGGTCCGACAATGGAACAAACTTTACTAGTGCAGAAAAGGAGTTGAAAAGAGCACTTGAAGAGTTGAATCATAATAAAATCACAAAGTTTTTGGCACACAAAGGAATTAAATGGAGTTTTAATCCACCTTCAGCTTCACATCACGGTGGCGCATGGGAGCGCCTCATCAGAATGGTGAGAAAGGTGTTGTCCTCGGTGCTAACTCAACAAACACTAGATGATGAAGGATTACACACTGTTCTGTGTGAAGTGGAGGCAATTCTCAATAATAGACCCATCACAAAAATGTCTGAAGATCCTAATGATCTTGAACCACTTACCCCGAATCATCTTCTCACAATGAAGAGAAAACCAGTCTATCCTCCTGGTCTGTTTGAGAAATCGGATCAGTATGTAAAGAGAAGGTGGAAACAAGTTCAATACCTCTCAGATCTTTTTTGGAAAAGATGGATAAAAGAGTACTTACCTTTGTTACAAGAGAGACAAAAATGGACTAAAGAGAGACGTAACCTTGTGCTTGGTGACATCGTTCTCCTTGCAGATTCTTCAGCTCCACGCAATTCATGGATGCTTGGAAGAGTACTAGAGACTTTCCCAGATAAGAAGGGTTTGGTTAGATCTGCACGAGTTCAAACCAAAACAAACATATTAGTAAGACCAGTAACAAAGCTTTGTCCTTTATTAGAAATGTAAAAGGTTCAAATGCAATACATTTACTGAAAGAAAATAGGGCAAGAATAATTATTCAAATTTATTGATGTGTAATGAAATGTTTAATGGCTTCTTATGTAAATATGTGGATTTAATTGTTTATGCCTTATGTCATTAACAATTAGGGGCCGGTATGTTGGAGCCATTATATAGAGTTGTCATTTGTTTTGCCAATAGAGGGCGTATTATTATTTCTGAGTATTTAAGTAAGAGAATGATTAGTGACAGGGGGAATGGAAGGTCAAACAAACTTTTTGACCGTGTCGTGCCGGGCTGTGTAGGACTGTGCTCGGGACAGATTGTCTTGAATTTAAAATATCTTGTTTGAATGAAGTTGGTTTAAGTTTATTTGTTTAGTTTTTTTTTTGGTTATTTGCAATGCCAAATGGACAATAAATGGATTGGCATATCCGAATTTATCCCAAAGGTATGGACAAGTTTATTCATTTTTATTCAAGGCAGAAGCACGCGTCAAAACCAGACTCTTAACCATTGCGTCCCTATAGTATCCTTTCAACCCTGCTCTAACCTTTGTATGGATTACTGGAATCCATTTTGGAATATTATTTGTTTGATCCATCCATCCTGCCCTGCCTGTCACCTGCCTACCTTGCTCACGCCTTTCCATCCTGCTCATCTCATCCTTAAAAGGTACAACTTAAGTTTATTTAGATAGTCATTTAAAGAGTGTCGGCGAAGTATGTTGGTGGCTGCTTAAAATTTGTCAGTACAGAGAGCATTGACACATCCATGGGACAGAGGGCTGGACAGACAGAGCATTTCCAGGTGATGTGCAGAGTTGCTTTTACCTGAGTTTTTCCTATGGATTTATAGTTTATGGCTGTTTAGATTTTGAAAATGGCAGCCGTAAAGGGGAAATCATTGATGGCTCCGATAAAAGCATTCTTTGTAGGGGTGGGCGGATCGATCCTAATATCGATAGCATCGATACCAACGTTGGTATTGGTATCGGATCGATACTAGCCTGATAAGATCGATACTTTTGGTAAATGTTTTATCCTATACACTTAATACATTGCTTAATATATTTAACAAAGTGTAGACATGTCTGTGGGTGTATATTCTGCTCTGTTCACATCTCGTATGCAAACATTACTGCTCCTCCCCTGCCACGCTGGTTTGTTGTCATGCTATCACATGACTCAGCGGCTCCAAGCGGCAAGCGGATACTTTTGGCTACAGTGAGAGATGAAACGGTAGAGCTCCGAGCTACAAAAGAAATGAAAAGGGGAGGAAGGATATCCTTCACATAGTGCATATTGTGTATAACTGTATATCAAATTTGTCCTTTTTATGCAGTATCACTGTAAGGTGTATACTGAGTTTGGCCTTTGAAAATTGTTTCTTCATGCATTAATCCACTTTAAATGTTTTCATTATAACAGTTTTCTATGGGAGTAAAATGCTTAACATGTAATTTAGCATGTTTTCGTATATATTCTGGGCTCAGCTGCTTGCCGAATATTATATTTTATTAACAAATTGTATACTATTTTCATATCGCTGTCTTCATTCAATAAGCCACTTATGTTAAACTTTTCTTTATAATGGTTTTCTATGGGAGGAAAATGCATAATGTGAAAACTGAGCGTTGCTTTCATATTATGGGCACATCTGTTAACTTGTATATCTAGTTTGCAACATTAATAAGGTGTTTCTCAATTTGGTGTGTTTCACCAGGCCGTGAAGAAATATAGAGCTGAGTATCATCAGCATAACAGTGAAAGCTAACCCCGTGTTTCCTAATGATATTTCCCAAGGGTAACATATAAAGCGTGAAAAGTAATGGCCCTAGTACTGAGCCTTGAGGAACTCCATACTGTACTTGTGATCGATATGATACCTCTTCATTCACTGCTACGAACAATGCTACGGCTAGTGCAGGATCGGATGCTGCGGAGACGTCTTCCTGAGGGCAGCAGAGAGAACAGTCTGTGGGACAGGTGGCTGGAGTCATTGGTGATCCTCCGGGCTTTCCTTATACACCGCCTGGTGTAGATATCCTGGAGGGAGGGAAGCTCACCTCCAACAATGTGGCGGGCAGTTCGCACAACCCTTTGCAGAGCTTTGCAGTTGCCAGCGGTGCTGTTTCCAAACCAGGTGGTGATGCAGCCGGTCAGGATGCTCTCCACAGTGCAGGTGTAGAATGATCTGAGGATGCTGGGGCTCATTCCAAACTTGCTCAGCCGTCTCAGGAAGAAGAGGCGTTGATGTGACTTCTTCAGCACTGCATCTGTGTGAGCGGACCATGTGAGATCCTCAGTGATGTGAACGCCAAGGAACTTAAAGCTGTTTACCCGCTCCACAGGTGTCTTGTCGATGGTGATGGGTGTGTGTTCTCTGCTCTGTCTCCTGAAATCCACCACCAGCTCCTTGGTCTTGTCGATGTTGAGTGAGAGGTGGTTCTCCTGACACCATTTAGTCAGGGTACTCACCTCTGCTCTGTAGGCAGTCTCATCATTGTCAGTGATAAGGCCTATCACGTTGTGTCGTCAGCGAATTTGACGATGACGTTGGAGCTGTGTGTGGCTGTACAGTCATGTGTGTACAGGGAGTACAGGAGTGGGCTGAGAACGCAGCCCTGTGGAGCACCAGTGTTGAAGGTCAGCGGAGATGAAGTGTTCTTGCCCATTCTGACCACCTGACTTCTGCCTGTCAGAAAGTCCAGGATCCAGCTGCACAGAGATCTGTTTAGTCCTAGAGTCTGGAGCTTCGCAACCAGTGTGGCAGGCACTATGGTATTGAATGCGGAGCTGTAGTCTACAAACAGCATCCTCGCATAGGCATTCTTGTTTTCCAGGTGGGAGAGAGCAGTATGCAGGGTTAAGGCAATAGCATCGTCTGTGGAATGGTTGCTGCGATATGCAAATTGCAGCAGATCCAGTGAGGCAGGCAGCACAGAGCAGATGTAGTCTATGATGAGTTTCTCAAAACACTTGCTGAAGATGGGTGTCAGAGCAACGGGCCTCCAGTCATTCAAGCATGTGATTTTATTTTTCTTTGGTATGGGCACAATGGTGGATTTTTTTGAAGCATAAGGGAACCACAGACAGAGAGAGGGAGAGGTTGAAAATGTCTGTGAAAACCCCGGCTAGCTGGAATGCACATGCTTGGAGCACACGGCCTGGGATGCCATCAGGACCCACAGCCTTGTGGATATTCACCCGTTTGAAGGATCGGGTTACATCAGCGACAGAAATGGAAATTGCACTTGCCTCTTCTGCAACAGCCGCGGGAGCGCTCTATGTGTGGGTGGGGTTATGAGCCTCGAAACGAGCATAAAAAAGATTAAGCTCGTCTGGTAGAGAGGCGGCAATGTTCACTGTAGCTGGTTTATTCCCTTTACAATCCGTGATGTTATTGATGCCCTGCCACATGCTTCTTGCGTTGTTGGTGTTGAATTGTTCTTCAACTTTGTTTTTATATTGTCGTTTGGCGGCTTTGATGGATTTCCTGAGATCGTAACTGGCTTGTTTTCGATCGTCAAAGTTCCCGGATTTAAAGGCAGATGTCCGCGCTGACAAGGCTGCTCGAACATCGCTGTTAATCCATGGTTTTTGGTTGGGGTAGATATGAATTGTTTTGGTCGGAACCACATCCTCTACGCACTTCCTGATGAAACACGTTACAGAATCTGAGTACGCCTCTATGTCGTCATCAGACGCTGCCCGGAACATGTCCCAGTCCACGTGATCAAAACAGTCCTGCAGTATAGCGTCCGATTGGTCCGACCATCATTGAATTGTCCTGAGGGCGGGTGCTTCTCGTTTCAGTTTTTGCCTATAAGCAGGCAGGAGAAGAACAGAAGAATGATCTGATTTGCCGAAAGGTGGGCGGGGGAAGCGATTTGTATGCGTCCCGGAAAGGAGAGTAGCAGTGGTCCAGTACACGATCACCACGCGTGTTGATGGTGATGTGTTGAAAGTATTTTGGAGCTATTGTTCTGAAGTTGGCTTTGTTAAAGTCCCCCATAACAATAAATGCTGCATATGGGTACGCGGTTTCCTGCTCGCTTATATTCCCATACAGTTCTCATACAGCTTGAGGGGGGATGTAAACAGCTGTGATTATTATCGCTGTAAATTCCCTCGGTAGCCAGAATGGTTGACACAGAAGCATATGAAATTCCAGATCAGGGGAGCAGAAGGATTTAATAGAGTGTAGATTCCTTTCATCACACCACGAGTTGTTGATAAAGAAACAAACGCCCCCACCTCTGCTTTTCCCTGTGAGCTCTTTCGTTCTGTCCGAGCGGTGCACGGAGAACCCCGTAAGCTCGATGGCTGAGTCTGGAACCACTGCAGACATCCATGTTTCTGTGAGGCAAATAATGCAGCAGTCCCTTGTTTCTCGTTGGTATGAGATGCGCGCCCGCAATTCGCAGAGTTTGTTGTCCAGTGACTGAATGTTAGCCAACTCAACACGAGTGTTACAGCTTCAAGATTCACTTTATTGATGATCAATAGTTTACAGAAACAGCAGCTCATCACTAGATGTGTTACCTCGGGTTGTGCGCCGGTCCCTCATTAACGTCGTTTACAAACGACACCTTGAGTCCTCTCCTCTGCCCGAGGGCAAACAGCTCCGATACGGCGCAATCCATTTTGTATTTAGTTTTTTATCTTTTTCTTTTTCACTTGAGCACTATTTGATGCGATACTGTAGCTGACGGCTGCATGGTTACAATTTTATCTCTGATAGTATCGATCTTGGAAGTAAAGTAGTTCATAAAATCATTACTGCTGTGCTCTTGGGAAATGCCAACACCTGTTGATGCTTTATTTTTCGTTAATTTAGTGACTGTATTGAATAAATACCGGGGGTTATGTTTGTTTTCTTCTAGAAGAGACGAAAAGTAATCAGATCTAGCAGTTTTTAATGCTTTTCTGTAGGATAGGATACTTTCCCTCCAAGCTAAACGAAATACCTCTAGTTTTGTTTTCCTCCAGCTGCGCTCCATTTTCCGGGCTGCTCTCTTTCGAGTGCGAGTGTGCTCATTATACCACGGTGTTGGACTCTTTTCCTTAATCTTCCTTAAGCGTAAAGGAGCAACTGTATCTAAAGTGCTAGAAAAGAGAGAGTCCATAGTCTCTTTTACATCATCAAGCTGTTCTGAGCTGTTGGATATGCTGAGGAATTGAGATAAATCAGGAAGATTACTTACAAAGCAATCTTTTGTGCTAGAAGTGATGGTTCTACCATACTTGTAACAAGGAATAGAATTTACAGTTTTAGCTATATGGAGTTTACACAAGACTAGATAATGATCTGATATATCATCGCTTTGCTGCAGAATTTCAACACCACTAACATCAATTCCATGTGACAGTATTAAATCTAGAGTATGATTTCGACAATGAGTAGGTCCTGAAATGTGTTGTCTAACCCCAATAGAGTTCAGAATGTCTATGAATGCTGATCCTAATGCATCTTTTTCATTATCGACATGGATATTAAAATCGGCAACAATTAAGACTTCATCTGCAGCCAGTACTAACTCAGATAGAAAATCAGCAAATTCTTTAATAAAGTCTGTATGGTGCCCTGGTGGCCTGTATACATTAGCCAATACAAACATCACAGGGGATTTATCACTAACACGTGTTTCTCTAGATAATGTTATACGCAGCACCATAACTTCAAATGAGTTATACTTAAAGCCTGCCCTCTGAGAAATACTGAGAATATTGCTATAAATTGTAGCAAAACCTCCCCCTTTGCCTTTTGGACGTGGCTCATTTTTATAGCTGTAATCTTGGGGGGTGGACTCATTTAAAGTAATGTATTCATCTGGTTTTAGCCATGTTTCTGTCAAACAGAACAAATCTAGGTTATGATCATTAATCAAATCATTTACAAAAAGTGATTTTGTAGAAAGGGACCTGATATTCAGTAAGCCAAGTTTTATAAATTGTTTCTGTGTGTTGTAAACATTTTTTATTTGTTGAACATCAATTAAATGGTTACTCATAAATTGGTTTGGACGTTTTCTGTATTTTCTAGTTCGGGGAACAGACACAGTCTCTATAGTGTGATATCTAGGTGAAGGAGTCTCTATGTGCTGAGAATTAACTGACTTCTGTGACGTGAGGCGGCTAGCAGACGGTCGGTTTAGCCAGTCTGTCTGCTTCCTGACCTGGGCTCCAGTTAGTCAAGTATGAACTCTAAGACTATGTGCCAAATTTCTAGAGAGAAGAGCGGCACCACCCGAGGAGGGATGAACACCATCTCTTTTCACATCCAAAGCAGTATCTACAGCCCTCACATTCTTACTGTCCTCAACTAAAGTTTGGATGCGTGTCTCTAGTTCTAAAACAACAATGTGTACATTGTTGTTTTAACTGAACAGCTTTAACAGAGATAAAATGGTTTCTTCCACCTCCCATGATGCACCACAGCACAGATATAAAAGATCATTCCAGGAGCTGCTCTGGTTTTTCAGCTGATTCCAGCCTGTGGTCAGATTGGACCCTAAAACTCCTCATTTGCAAGTTACTTTGGATAAAAGCATCTGCTAAATGAGTAAATGTAAAAGTAAAATGTGCTGGGTTTGACTGAATTGTAAAAGCAAAGTAAAACACCCTGTACCCAAGCTCAACTGACAGTATAAAGTTAGGCAATTATGTTCACATTAAAATTGGAAAGACCCATGACCTGTTCAATGTAACAATAAAAAAAAAGCTAGGGAAGTTCTCCTATTGTTTATATATGAAACTTTTTGATTCATAAATTATTGCAAAAGCATAACTCAAAGCAGCATTTCTTGGTTGTTTTGTATATGAGGGCAGCATGTGTTGTTTTTTTTCTCTGTGTGTTAGAATTAGAAAATAAAATGAGTAAATGTACAGTAAAAGTTTGTGGAAAACATTCATCATTTCGTTGCTTAATTAGATCAGCACTTAGATACAACCCTGAATGCCAGCGGAGACCAGGACATCTAGGTGAGCCCCAGAGACAGAGCCCCAGTGAAGACCTCGTCTCCTAGACGACCATCAGGACCAGACCACAGGAACCAGATGAGTCCTCTGCACAATCTGACTCTGCTGCAGACTAGAATTAAACTACTGATTAGTCTGACCAGAGGAGAATGGTACACTATTTCACTGTTTAATACTGTAAAGCTGCTGTGGATGTTACTGACACAATCTGCATGGTAAAAAGCGCTATACAAATAACGGTGACTTAATGTTTTAATTGCAATTACAGACACAATGAATGGTATTTGTTTATAAAGTGTGTTTTAAAAAATAAAATTAAATCACAGAATCTTTGCTAATATTATTTTCTGTGTGGCTCACAGGTTGTTTATCTGGAATGAACCAGAGACTATCAGATCCAGCTCAGTCCAGGCTAATGTTTTGCTTCCACCTCCATGTGTTTCTGACTGAAAACTTAAGCTGCAGCGCATGCCGAGCGACCAGTGAAGCATTTCAACGATCAATGTCTGTGTATATCTTCCACAGTGGAATTGAGTTCAGATGAACTGCTGAGTCTACCAGCAAATCATCAGTTTACCCACTACTTTTATAATTAATCACAAAGAGTATTAAGGATCCTCGGGGTGGAGGAGGATATATTCTAGTCATAGGAGTGATTTTGACTTAATTAATCTGATCTGATCAGCATTGTTATTATCCCTCACATATATACAGCTACAGGTAAAGAGACATTTTCCACTGCAGACCGGTTATCCTCTTTCTGTGATGCAGACAAACAGATGAAGTAAAGCACAATTTAACCATGGTCACGATTCACATTTAATCAGAGCATTCTGGGAACATTTCTCTTTATATTTATTTTTCTGTAATATTTACAGACATTATTATAATTATTATTCTTGGCAGTTCATACATTTCTCTATTCTGATTGCTCTAACTCTTAGTTGTAATGCATTAAAATGTAATTCTACATGTCAGGTAATTATGGCTAGTGAAGAAATACTTTCTGATAAAACAGCTTGGTATTTACACACTGACACAATCTGCTCGTTAAAACACACACACTGAAATAATGCATTCACCATCACAAATCATGGTATCAATCAATCAATCAAACTTTATTACAGACTCAAGGTCCAAAAAAAGACAATAGGACAACATATATGGTAGTTGTTATTCTGTTTATATCTTATACCAGAAACAACACAAATGTTTATGAGAGATATTTTATCTTCTGAGAGCACAGGATTTGCAGTCTTTAAATTCCCAGCATGACTTCAGTCACCTGAGATCCCAACAGAGAGTTCCCATCACACACACACTGAGACAGACCGTCCGCTGAAACACACACACACACACTCAAATCACTGGAAAGCACTAACTCACAGAATATGTAGTGTGAAATAGTTTGAATATTGTCTCACGTTTCTGAGAGCGGATCCATGACGCAGCCTTCATGGCCACAAACTGCCACTCATCCTGCTGATCTGATTTATACACATATAACCAGATGAGAGCGAGCACGGTGGCCCACACTGACCCGTCCACCTGAAACACAAACACACCTCAAACACACGCCCTGAACCAATCATCAGCCTGTCGAGGATATGACATCATATGTCCCACCTGTGCCGCCTTCTGATTGGTCACCTCGTCCTCCGTCTTCCCAAACACAGCAGCCAATGAGGCGTTGATCTCCCAGCATCCCGCGGCCTTCTGAAGAGAGACCAGCTGGAGCAAAGGGTCCTTCTGAGGCTCAGCTTCTTCTGAAATATACAGATACATTATTTCTGATATGTTTATGATTAAAGCACATAAATGAAATGAATTAAAGCAGCATAACTGCCTTGAGCCTTATTCAGACAGGATTTGTTTTGTTTTTGTAACACATCTATAAATGGGTGCCAGTAATGTCTAACAGTAACTCTTTTTCAATGTTCTCACAGAGTGAGTTTTTGCCATTTCTGAAGTTAAACATCAACACCTGATGTCATCCAGCTGTGATGACATCATCGTCCAAATGCTGTGATGTCATCATTTACAGTTTGACTTTAAATGACAAACATTTATCTGGTGCAAGACACACTTAAAAACAAAACTGAATTCTAACCCAATATAACCAAACCCTGACTGAATACATTTGTATAATGACAAAAACAGGCTACTTTAGAAGAACTGTACATTATAATGTACTTTTCTCTTTTAATCCCGTCACTTGGATAAAGTGAATCAAACACAATCATTCATTTACATTTCTAATCTGATGACAAGTTGATTAATTCTGAAACATTTACATGAAGTGTTTTTTCACTATACAAAGTGCTTAGAGCACACGTACATAAATGCTGGGAAAAAAAGTATGAAATAGCAAGCGTTATCGCTGGAGTTTGTACTTCATTTGTTGGCTATTTATATGTATTGTGACTGGAAACATCCATATGGAATATCTGAGGTATGAGAATATTTACACAAGAATTGACTACAAGACTTTGAGAGCTACACAATGATACTACATTTACCTCAAATGGTACATTTTTGTACCAGTTTGTCAATAATCGCTATTAACTTTAGTTATTGTTAAGGGCAATTCATAGAAGGTAATAAAATGCTCTAAACTTTAAAGACATGGAATGGGAAAAATAACTGAAATGGTTAAAATCCAAAAGCAGCCCAGTAACTAATACATACTGTGGTGTCCTCATATATAATCAATCCTGTCTGATTAGGACATTGTTTTCAAAACCTGAGCTTGATTTGTTTGACTTACCCTCAAATGACATGTAATCACATTTAATCCCCATGCTGTTTGATTGTGTGTCCCATGCTAAAAAACAATCATTCAGAGAGTGACATTCATGAAAAGGCAATTATATTGATATACACATTAAAAAAAAAGAACAAGAAAAGCTCAGTCAAGTGGTTGTATATTTTTCTTACACATTGGAGAACCATATACTGCGGAATCCATTGCTGAGAAAACAGAGAAAAGCCTGGGCTGTTAAAAACATATGCTAAAAACAATCATTCAGTGAGTGACAAAATAAAAGACAATTAAAAAGGGGGAAAAACACTTAAAAAAAATAATAACAATACAAGTTCAATGAAGTGCTGATGTCTGAATATTTCTCTTACACATTGCAGAGCAATATACCATTTCGGGAACCATCCGTGCTGAGAAAACAGAGAAAACCCGGGGCTGTTAAGGGCATGTGCTAAAAACAATAATTTAAAAGACATTCAAAATATAAGACAAGTTCAGTGAAGTGCTGATGTCTGTGTATTTCTCTTACGCATTGCACAATTTCTCATTATTACGGGAGCCCCCACTGCTGAGAAAACAGACAGAAAAGCAGATACTGTGTTAGAATAAAAAATCTCAAATTGTCCAAAAATGGTAAAGTTGGTTGACTGACCATTCTTAATTTTTTTTAATGACTAATATCTCTATATGTTGGTATCGAAAAAACTTGGTTTAACCACAGCAGCAATTAGTGTCATCACCCACATTACATTTTGGTTATTCAGACACTTACAAAAACCTCAATATCTAATATAATGTGCTGCAATTTAATAATAAGCTCTAAAGAGCAGTTTTGTTCCAAGGAGCTACGACCATCCTGAGCTGAGATATTAAGGTTTATGTAAACATCTGTATAACCAGAACAGGTGCTTTTTCAATAACAGTACATAGAGGTAATCACTCAACAAACTAATCTGGAAAATTAAAAATAGTCAAACAAAATGAACCTCCACTGGGCCATTTGAGATGGACTGAACCATGAAAACAAAGAATACTGTACTGTAGGTTGTTTCTTACCACACATTCCCGCACCGCCACCATACAATGCAGCCATCGTATCTAATAAAGAATTGAATGTCAAATGTTGATGATGAGAGTAAACCAAATTATTATATATGTCTAATACTAAGTGACAGGAAAACTGATTATGAAATCATACTTGTAAACCAGCTGTGTCCAATCCTGATACTGGAGCCCTAGTGTCTTGCAGAGTTTAGTTCCAACCTGCTTCACATCACTCTCCTGAAGACCTCGTTCAGCAGATCCAGATGTGTTTAATTAGGACTGGAACTAAACTCTGCAGGACAGTGACTCTACAGGATCAGGATTGATCTAAACAGACAATAAATCAGTGAATACACACACACACAGACAGACAGACAGAGAGAGAGAGAGACAGACAGACAGACAGACAGACAGACACAGACAGACACAATTTCTCTCACGCACAGACACAGACAGACACACACACACACACACACACACACACACACAGACAGACACACACACACACACACACAGACAGACAGACACACACACACACACACACAGACACACACACACACACACACACACAGACACACACACACACACACACACACACACACACACACACAGACACACAGAGAGAGACACACACACACACACACAGAACTTACGTGACACCGGCACACTCCTCTGCAGCAGCGGCCCTTTCACAGTCTGTTTGCTGTCTTTATTGACGGCGATGAAGGCCGTATGAACGCTGCTCACTCCGGCCTGAACACTGAGCTCCACAATCCTGCTCCTGATGTTCTCCGTGTCTTCTCCTCCGGCTCGTTCCTCCAGCTCCAGAGAGCGGATCACAGAGCGGGCCGCCAGCCGGTGGATCGTCAGCCTGCAACAGACACAAACCTATGAACACAGTCTGCAGCGTCAGAGACGCGGCCCGGCGGCTAGTGAGCGTCTGATACGGTGTCACTAATGTGAACGCAAGCATGAGTTTTGGGTCATTTCATCCCACTCTTCTATGTATTGATTCATGTCACATCTATAATTGTCCTCATGGATGCCATTGGGGGGGGGGCAAGCCCAGGCACTAAATACCTCAAATGAAAGCGAAAGCAATTGAAGATCTGGCAAACTATCCAACGTGTTTTTGAAGTGTTCAGAATATTTCTTGAAGCCAATGGCCAATCGGAAACATTTTAGTTGGTCAGAATTCACTCACCACTGAAAGCGCCAGAGTTTTTATTAAGCGCAGTTCTGCACGTTCATGAATCATCTCATGATTAACTAGGTGCAGACACCATGTAAATAAGAGCTTCATTGTGAAGTTTAGCGAGCTTCATTGATTATTACGGACCTTTCTGAGATTGCAATCAACTAAGATGAGTGACGCTTTTTAGTGATAATAAAGGGAGCGTGCTTTGCGCACTTTCTAGGCTATAATTCACTTTTCGGACACATACACACTGTTAAGTTTCGGGAATGACATCCACATATTTATGTTGAATTCAGTCTCGAATAGCAGTGATTGACACAGTGATGACCAAAGCAATAGATGGGACAAAAAAATATATGTGATTTAATTCTGGAAGCGGTCCTGGCCAAACTTCCAAAGACAGCCTGCGTCCTGAGCGAGATCCAGTTCACCAAAAGTGTGTGTAAACTTAATTGAGATCAGGCCATATCAAACCAGTAATGTTATTTCCAGTAACAGACGGGAGAAAGTCCAGGAATGAATGGTATGTGATTTAGGACAGATAATAGTCCCACGACTGATCGTTTATTTTTTTCTACACGCATCTCTCCTTTGGTAACAACAATTCAAATCGGACACATATCGAGTGACACGGGAAACAAGCAATGAACATCAGAAAAGCAGCGTGCACATTTCTGGTTAAAAATGAAAGGCCATCAACAGACACTTTAAACAGAAGCCATTGCCAATCAAATCAGCAGCGAGAGTCAAAGCTCGTCCACAGTTTAGCAAACGCTGGCAACCTCTTTAAGTTATTCTTGACTGCTGTATTGTCTACTTTGATGCGTTGCAATATGGTAGATCATCTGAAAAAGACCCCACCCACCCACCCACCCACCCACTCACTCACCCACTCAAGAGTCAAATGTTGCCCATGATTGTCCTATTAAAGCCAAAACAAGCAATACAATAAACAGTAATAACACTGTCTTAGGCTGATGATACACAGGGCAACTTTTAGAGCAATGCTGCTGGACACAGGGCCCACACCTGATCTAAAGTATCCAGATAGACATGTGTTACCCGTTCTGAGTGAGAAAGTGCCCAAGAAACACTGCTCAAAACATTGCCCCATGTATCATCAGTCTTAGTGAGTGTTTGTTGGCCAGTGTGTGTGTGTTTACTTCATTGCTGTACTTACATTTTTATAGATACTTTACCAAAATATCAGTACTTTATCAGTTTTTTTTTTTTTTTTTTTTTATTGTATTTTGGGGGAAACTTTTGCTAGACTACATTCCAAAGCATAATGTCATATTTTTTCACACCATTAAATTTCATAAAAACAGAAACAAATCATTTCTCATTATTTTGAACTGAAGAAGTCACCACCACTCTGAGACTCAAGAGCAATGTCCTATTCATGATTCTGTCCAATAAACAAAACCTGTGTGTGAGAGAGAGAGTTTGTGTGTGTGTGTGTGTGTGTGTGTGAGTGTGTGTGAGAGAGAGAGTTTGTGTGTGTGTGTGTGTGTGTGAGTGTGAGTGTGCGTGTGTGCGAGTGTGAGTGAGTGAGTGTGAGTGAGTGTGTGAGTGTGAGCGTGTGTGTGTGCATGTGCGTGTGCGAGTGTGAGTGAGTGATTGTGAGTGAGTGTGTGTGTGTGAGTGTGAGTGTGAGCGTGTGTGCGAGCATGTGTGTGAGCGTGTGTGTGTGCGTGTGCGTGTGTGTGTGTGTGAGCGTGTGTGTGCGTGAGCATGTGTGTGAGCGTGTGTGTGTGCGTGTGCGTGTGTGTGTGTGTGAGCGTGAGTGTGTGCGTGTGCATGTGAGCGTGTGCGTGTGTGAGCGTGAGTGTGTGTGTGTGTGCGAGAGTGAGTGAGTGTGTGTGTGTGTGTGTGTGCGAGCGTGTGTGTGTGCGTGTGTGCGAGCGTGAGTGTGTGTGTGCGTGTGTGTGTGCGCGTGTGTGTGCGAGTGTGAGTGAGTGAGTGTGAGTGCGTGTGTGTGTGCGTGTGCGTGTGAGCGTGTGCGTGTGTGTGTGCATGTGCGTGTGTGTGTGTGCGTGTGTGTGTGCGTGCGTGTGAGCGTGTGAGCGTGTGCGTGTGCGTGTGTGTGTGCGTGCGTGTGTGTGTGTGCGTGCGTGTCAGCGTGTGTGTGTGTGTGTGTGTGTGTGTGTGTGTTTACCCGGTGTCTTCCGCTGGTTTAAGAGTAAACTGGAGCTGGTTAGTCACTGGTTGATCTCTCAGCCTGTATTTCACTGTTACAGCTCCTTCTGTCTTTCCTGAACTCTATGATGAGGAAGAAAGAGAAAGTAACATTTGATGTTTAAGAAATTTACAGGAGTCTAAAACTATTTAAATGAATTTAGTGATCACGTGTAGCGTCTAAACTAAATGTGATGCGACATAATTTCAACAGTGAGCAATTTGTCTTCTTTTTTTTTTTTTTGTCATATGACAACCAGTTTTTAAGCTTGTTCTCTTTATGTTTTGTAAGATGTAAGGGAAAATTTAATTTTGCTGTCATTATGGCTATTAGTCACATAAAAAGATTAACAAACTGAAATTAAACCCTTTAATTGTAAATCACATGATCAGTACCTCAGATGATTATTCAGTCCCACCAGGATTTTGTAGGACTTTTTTTCAGATTTTTGCAGCATAAATTGATTGAATTTGCAGCAGTTTTCTCAAAATATTTAGTTGTTTTGTAGTGAAAATATAACACAGACAACATTCTAACATTTCTGATACTTTTCTGAGCTCAAGAACACGTATGCAAACCTTTGTTTTATATTTTGCCTAAACGTAAAAAACAAAAAAAATTGACTCATTTTATTATGTCAGGCTTTACAGGGTTGATAACGATTTAGTATTTTACAATATAACAAAAAGAACTTCAAATATAACAGTAGTGTACCTTTGAAAAATACACAAAATCTGCAAAGTAAACAGATGTTTTAAACATAACAAAAGAAGACAAGTAGAAAGTCTTTAAGTAGGACTATTTGTTTTTTTATAAACACCGTAACAAATACACAAATCTGCACGACTATTTGAACTTCTTTCTTCTCCATGACTACTGTGCTGTGTTTACAGCGGTAACCATGGAAACTGCTGTATTACTGCTGCTACATAAACGCCACCTACTGTCAGAGAGTGAATATGCATTGAATCTTCATTTAGGTCATGTGTCCTCCAGAGTATTTCTAGCCAGCTGTAAACACCAGATGATCTGCTGAAGACACGTATCTGAGAGCGCTTCTGAGGCACAGGGGTTTTTCAGTGGAGATGCTGTGGTTGATATGGAATTATACGGAATATCCTCTGAAGTTATGTGGCAGACACATCATGAATGAAATGTTTCTCCAAGTGTTATTTTTCATAACGATATTGTGGTGTATGGGAATCCCATCTGGTAAAGCACAGAACACAAGCCTACTTTGGACGGGAAGTTCCCAGTTGATGGAAACAGTATCATCACATGACGCGTCTAGACACATAATCTAAGTGAAACCTGCAGCAATTTAGAGAAGGTGCAAGCTCCTCTGAATATTGTGAAGTTTGCTTGACTTCAGAATCGTGAAATCCTGCAGGGACTAATTATTGACATAGTTTATATTTTCTTGTTTCAGCCACAATGTCAAAAAAAATAATAATTCAGAAAACAGAGGCTCATTGTGTATCACTGTCACGGCGGTTTAGGATAAAAACTCGCTTTACATGCAAAAAAATATTATTTATCTAGGGCTGCTGTGACAAAAGATTTTTCTAGTTGACTAATGGTCGTTCATTTAAGCCATTAGTCGACTAATCACGTTTAAATTAATTTAATTTAATATATACAGGATAACTAAACCATAATGCACCTTTAATATATAACCTATTATACTAAAGGTTATATATAACCTTTAGTATAAAGGTTACTAAAGCACATGCACTAAAGCACATGCATAAACAAATAAAAAATTTAACTAGTGTTTTCTGAGTCATCGTCGGCTGTAAAGATGAACAATGTTTACTCACATCTCTGCAGTACAGCGGATCTGATCACATCATTGGAGAATATTTGTTTTGAATTGGTTCATTTTTAAGCAGACTTTTCAAGCTTTCTGTAAATATATTTCTCATATATCTAATGTCTGTGGGGCAAGTAGCCGATACACTGAGTTTTATTCATTTTTGTGATGTGCTCCAGTTCAAGGAGACCAAGAAGGCAGAAAGCGCATCCCGTTTGTTTTCATGCACAACGTTTTGTAGATATTTTGAGTGTACACAAATAAAAGTAGACCCTTTACAGTTCTGAATGATGTCTTATTCTTATCTGTGATGGTCTTATGTGTTTCTGCTGTTATCAGGAAAACAATGTCAGTGATCTGATCATGCAGTAACACACTAACAGCTGATAGACGCCTATAGCACACATTTATCTATGTTAATGATAGAGAGAGCGGCGGTAAGTTGCTACTACGTACATATTTTTCAAATGATAAGCCATATTTGAGGTTGATGAATGATTAGTGAATGTTTGGACTTCTGCCAGATTTGGATTTCTACTAAGAAACTAATACATTTTTGGTCGACTAAGCCTCTTCTTGATGACCAATGGTTAGTTAACTATTAAGGGGGCAGCCCTATTTTTATCACATCACAGTGTCAGGTCACATCTGGGTTAGCACACAGCCATCTTTCTTACATCATAGAGCCACTAAAAGATGAAAAACGTCAAATTTGGCCTGCAGGCTGCTGGTTGTTGAACCCTTGGTTTAAACAAATGAATGGCGCTGGTCCATGCAAACCATGCAAAGCTTTCACCTGTCCTTTAATCTGAGCGTAGATGAGTGCCCTCTGACCCTGGAACAGAGCATTGATGGGTGGAGACAGCATGTCCACCGTCACACCTTCAGGAACGGTCCAGTTCACAGAGATATTATCCACGGCCGGCTGGAGAGCAAACCTGAGCGACTGCATCACCTGACGGAGACGAGAGGCTTGTGAATAAACACCTAATTGGATCCAGTCTGTTTTTAACAGCAGGTCTTACTTTGGGCTGCATGCGGTCAGTGCCTGTGATGAACTGAGCGTGACCAGAACCTTCTCTGGCCATTCCTGTGATGAGAGCCGTACTCGCACCCTCACCGATCCCGAAGGAGAAGCACCTGCAGACACAAGAGCAGCTCCAGCGCTGACCATCCACATGAACTAACGCTGGAGTAGGGGTGTGCGATATATATCGTAATTGTTGTTTTAACGATGTGCGATTCGACATTATCGAGTATTTTGCAAAAACCATTCAAAACACCCCTACAGAGTGCACTGCATGCATGTGCTCATTTAGAGCGTGTTCTTTCACTGCATGATTCAGTATTAAAATGCATTTAGAATGATCACAAATTCAAGACATGGGGGCAGAAAATGTATATATTTATATACCACTTTATAAAGTTAATCAATTTCACACAAAGAGTGCCGTTTTTCTCCAAAACTTACCATGATTACAAATGTGATATTGATTTTTTTCAGTTGAATAAACAAAGTTAATTAAGAGACTTTTAGACACCATATTGCCTGTTTTTGCTCTATTTCGCCAACAAAAATAATTCCAAACACAGTCACAGCACTGTTTAGTGTCTCTGAGCAACTTGAAGGTGATTCGTTCCTGAATGAATCAATCGTTTAAATGATTCGGTTCAATCACAATGATTCACTTATTAACAGTGATTTGCTGCCACCTGCTGGAGGTTTTAATGTCACATTTTGACTTTTTTTTAATTTTATTCATGTTTTAAATAATTTCAAATATCAGTATTCAATGTTTTATTTTTAATATATAAAACATTATTTATGCATTTGTAATCCATTCAACTGTGTGTAAACTAGTGCTGTCAAATGATTAATCGCATCCAAAATAAGTTTTTGTTTACATAATATTTGTGTGTGTACTGTGTATATTTATTATGTATATATAAATACACTCACATGCATGTATATATTTAAGAAAAATATGTTATATTTGTATATTAAATATATTTATATGTAATATAAGTTATATAAATATATACATTTAAATATTTTCAAAATGTATACTGTATGTGTGTGTATTTATATATACATAATAAATAGTACTAAATACTATTTTAATAGTACTAATAAAACCACAGTACACACACATATATTGCATAAAAACGTTTATTTTGGATGTGATTAATCGTTTGACAGCACTAGTGTAAATACATCTACATGACACTACAGATAAAGCTTCTGTGTTGATTTCATAATCTTCAATATCTTATTCTAATTCACTAATTAAATGCAAGAATCTGACTGAAAAGATAAAGGACACTTTTGTAAAAAATGGCTTTATAAAGGTAAAAATGCCCATAAAATGTAAAAATCAGTTATATTAATTTCTATCAGTGTGAACTGACCAGCACACAGAATATGAAAAATATCAAAAACTATAAGAGTCAGCTGTCCACAACAGTCCTTAAGATACCAGCACAATAACACACTCAGCTAATTATCATCTAATTATTGTTATTGATAAAATCCCAGAAAATAGAGATATTATTTTTGGTCAATATCGCACAGCCCTAGTCTGGAGTGAACCGCGGTGATGTCAGTAAATACTGAGTAAAGACTGAGACGAGAGAACACACCTGTGAGAGTAAACGTGACTCTTCACCAGATCCAGAATCTCTTTAGTGTTCCACACCTCTCCATCAGTGAAGATGAACAGCTGAGAGAGCAGAAGAGAAGGACATGATCTCGGTTTGTCTTCCTGAAGGAATCTGTAAGGGTGTGCTGTACCTGTCGAGGGTGATCCGGGTAACAGGGCTGACTGTAGATGTGTTTCAGCGGCTGTAGGATCTCCGTGCAGCCCATATCTGCGCTCATGCTCTTCACTTTCTTCAGAGCCTCTTCCATCGTGTCCTCGCTGTACACAACACTCTGACTGCAACGAAATATGCCACAGTCTCTCAAAACCACAGCTAACATCACAAAATCACTCCTGGAGAATAATTAGCATCTAGTCACTGACGGGAAGAAGGACTCAAAGTGAGAGCCGAATCCATAGATGTTGAAGTAGCATCCCATGGGCAAACTCTTCAGCAGCAGCAGCAGCGTGTCCTGGAGAGACACATGTGCAGATGAGCATGCGTGACTCAGTACAACTCAAATTAATGCGCAGGGGTGCACATAAGTTTTTCAGTCTGGTGAAGAGAGCACATGGAGATTTGGTTTGGTCCTCACACTGCACATAGTGTGACTCATTAAATATAACTATAAAAATAAATTAATAATAGTGATAATACTATTATTGCACTTTATTAATTTTTTTCAAATAAAATAATAAACTAAACAATAAAGTGTGATGATAATATTATGTTTTAAAATTAAAGGTGCCATAGAATGGAAAAACTGTATTTATCTTGGCATAGTTGAATAATAAGAGTTCTGTACATGACATACAGTGAGCCTCAAACACCATTGTTTCCTCCTTCTTATGTAAATCTCTTGAATGCAAACGATCACTGAAAAATAGGTGAATCAGAACATAACACTGACTGTGATGTTACAATCGGGATCCCTGATAGTTACGCCCTCAACATTTGCATAAACCCACACACGTTCTGCAGCCGCCAGCCGAATCATCAGTAGTTCTGCAGGTATTGTGAAGAAACAAGCGAGGACAACAGAGAAAATAGCAGATGATGGAAATAAATGTTATGTTCCAGGCTGTGCAGGGGATGTGAAGTGCAGGGATGGGATGGTGTCTGTATTCAGAAAGACACGGAAAGCAAATAACACGTTCTAATAAAATAATGTGAGCCACTAAAGGGACATGGTTAGCTGCTAGCGGTAGCCTGTTACATTACAGTACATAAGATTTCACTTACCACATAAACAGAGTAAGGAGAGATGACTGAGGATGATGGCGAATGATTAACAGATCCTGAGCACCACTGACAAGCATCTGATCTTTATAAATGTGTGGTAAGTACTGCCGCTCCATAGTATAAACAGAGTTTGTCTGATCGCGAATCTCGAAAGTGAAAGTGAAAGTAAAAGTCGATCGTGCATTTGACAGCAGCTTCAGTGCCCCGCATATTAATAGCTGCTCCCTGATGCACGCATTTTATATACAGCATAATTACCTGACAACATAACTGTGCGAGAAAGTATTGAAATATATATTTTCCCTGTGTTTCCTTCCTGTGAGCTTCTGAAATGAGCTGCACTGTGAAACAGCCAATCAGAGCAGACCTCAACATTATTATTCATGACCCTTCCAAACAAGGTAATAACAGACCGTTTCATTCTAGGCACAAATCCTAGGGTTGTAAATGCACATGTAAAACCATTTCTGGAGATTTTTTGCCCTTACCTACCTTCTATGTAGATATCAGAGAACAATTTAAAATATTGTATCAATGCATTCTATGGCTCCTTTAAAAGGTAGTATTAAATACAAATGCAATTATTTTATAGTAAACTTAAATAAATAATATGCTAATATTTACTACTTTTTTTATATGAATTTTTCATCATTTTCAATCTTAAAATCAGCAGGCTTTTATTTTGACGGGTTAAGTATATGCGCTTCCGGGTTTAACGATGCCGATTGAAGAGCGTCAGTGAATGAAATCTCACAGTTTTGTACTGTGCTTTGAAAAGGCCAGCAGGTAGCCTAGATTTATTCTTTTTAGTATGAATAGAAATCTTATACAGTAGAGTTTGTCGATCTAAAATGGTAATTGTGCATTAACAGCTGTCAACCACATCAGTACGCAAATGCGCTGTCAGAACTTATTTACACAGCGCATTTTTTATTTTGGTCGCGCATGAGGACCTGCAGACCACTTATGTGCACCGCTGTTAATGCATCATATCTGAAACCCTAAATCTTACTCTTGCGCTTTCGATGCGCATCTGCGCGTCGTTCCCATGATGCATGCTGCAGTCCATGCTGCCTGATCTGTCGACCACAAAAATGAACTCGCCCTGAGACGCCAGCGATGACATCACATCTGCAGGGAACTCTGGGTACAAACTGATCATGAGTGCCGCGTCGCTCATCAGAGACCCTGAAACAGAGACAGTACTGCGGTCAAAGGGTGTAAAT
>CM049844.1:1719709-1744709 GCA_027422415.1 Schizothorax lantsangensis | reverse complement strand
GGAAGCATGAAGTGCTCTAAAATTTCCTGGTAGATGGCTGCGTTGACTGTGGACTTCAGAAAACACAGTGGACCAACACCAGCAGATGACATGGCAGCCCAAACCATCACTGACTGTGGAAACTTCACACTGGACTTCAAGCAACATGGATTCTGTGCCTCTCCACTCTTCCTCCAGACTCTGGGACCTTGATTTCCAAATGAAATGCCAAATTTACTTTCATCTGAAAAGAGGACTTTGGACCACTGAGTTATTTTTCTCCACAGCCCAGGTAAGACGCTTCTGACGTTGTCTCTGGTTCAGAAGTGGCTTGGTAGCCCTTTTCCTGAAGACGTCTGAGCGTGGTGACTCTTGATGTACTGACTCCAGCTTCAGTCCACTCCTTGTGAAGCTCTCACAAGTGTTTGAATCAGCTTTGCTTGACAGTATTCTCAAGCTTGCAGTCATCCCTGTTGCTTGTGCACCTTTTCCTACCCAAATTCTTCCTTCCAGTCAGGGGACTTTGCATTCAATATAAAGCTTTGATACAGCACTCTGTAAAAAATTTCCAAAGCCTTCACCTTTCAGTAATGACCCTCTGGGACTGACCTCTTTGTGGAGGGCATCAATGTTCGTCTTCTGGTCATTAGCCAACTCAGCAGTCTTCTCCATTATTGGTTTCAAAGAACAAGAATACCCAGAATTTATACTGTAGGGTCTTAATTGAAACTCCCAAATTTGTAAATATTCTAATATTTTGAGAGCTGTTTTTTGACTTTCATGAGCTGTAAGCTCTAATCATCAAAATTAAACAAAAAAACGCTGAAATGTATTACTTTACATGCACATGAATCCTAAAATATATGAAAGATTTCAGTTTTTGAAATAACTTACAAGAAAAAATTACTTTTTCACGACATTCTAATTTATTGAGATGCAGCCTCTATTGCCTACACGAGCAAAGCATTACTCATTCACTCATTCAGTGAATACACTCTCAATAAATTAGAATGTCACATAATAATTCAACTCAAATTGATCAAAAATTCAGATAAGAATGTCTTTGGTTCTTTTAATTATGATTTTATTTAACAAAAACCCACCAATTCACTATCTCAACAAATTAGTTTATGTATAGAAAGTTCAAAAGAACATCATTTATTTAAAATAGAAATCTTTTGTAACATCATAAATGTCTTTACTGTCACTTTTGATCGATTTAATCCATCCCTTATGAATAAAAGTTTTTTTTAATCTTCTGAATGTGAAGAAAATGTTTTCACCATTGATAATAATCAGAAATGTTTCTTGACCTTTTCCTACCCAAATTCTTCCTTCCAGCAACTTTGCAAAGCTTTGAGCATAAACAGCCACACCTTAGAGAACTTACCCTCTTTGTGGAGGGCTTGTTCTCTTCTGTAATCAGCAGTAAGTGGTTTCAAAGAACAAGAGATACAGATGTAAATATTCAATATTTTGAGATACTGTTTTTTGACTTTCATGAGCTGTAAGCCAGTCACTGTACACTAATGATCAAAAGATAAGAATAATTATGATTTTATGTTTATGTATAGAAAGTTCGATTTATTTAAAATAGAAATCTTTTGGCCTGTATATGATTATGATCTGAGAACGCTTCTGTAATTAAGCTACAGATGTGGCCAGTCACTGTCGAGGCCTGTATATGATTATGATCTGGAGTTCTTCATCATCATCTCATGTTGTTCAGGTAAGGATCACCTGCTGGTTTGTATCGTGGGTTGAGTACAGCCGGCAGACAGAAGCGCAGCGCGTCATCGGCCTGAACGCTGAGCTCGATGACGTAGACGATGGTGATGGAGGCGTTCTGACCCGGAGACAAACAGCCCACACTCAGCTTGAACACATCTGAACTCTCTTCACTCTCTTCCAGCAGAAACGCCTGCTGCCCCGAGCTCACAGCATCATCATACTGATCCCGCGCCTGCAGGAGACAAACACATGCGTTCCCACAAACTACAACACAATCAGATGCTATTATTCCAGTGCACATACAGTTGAGGTCAAAAGTTTACATCCCCCTTTCAGAATCTGCTAAATGTTAATTTTACCAAAATAAGAGGGATCATACAAAATACATTAGTACTGACCTGAATAATATAGTTCACATAAAAATGTTTACATAAAGTCCACAAGAGAAAATAATAGTTGAATTTAGTTTCAAAAGTTTACATCCCCTTGATTCTTAATACTGTGTTGTTAGCTGAATGATCCTCAGTTGTGTTTATTGTTTAGTGATAGTTGTTCAGATAGTTGATAGAGTCCCTTGTTTGTTCTGAACAGTTAAACTGCTGCTGTTCTTCAGAAAAATCCTTCAGCTCCCACAAATTCTTTGGTTTTCCAGCATTTTTGTGTATTTGAAGCCTTTCCAGCAGTGACTGTATGATTTTGAGTTTGAGCACTCTAAAAAAAAGCTTCAGTTATAATAAGTGAAGCTGTCTGCAGTGTATGATGAATGAATCTCTTATTTACATCGCATGTACATCTGCACTTTGTTGTTTCTGATGAGAGAATTTGCCAAAGTGCATAATTCAGTCAGTGAGCGCAAGTAAAATCCCCTTAAATAACAGAAATATTAAAGAAAAAAATTCTTGAACTAAAATCACAAAATCATACACACACACATATACATATATATATATATATACTGTATATATACACACACACACACATATTTGTTCTCATAACTCCGTCTTCATTAATTTTTTTGTTCATCTTTAAGAGTTTGGGCTGTTTAATATTAGGACTTTGTCTAAAATCCCCCACCTTGGCCTCGCCCCGCAACATCAAGCCCCGCCCCCAGCACCCCCCAGATAAAATACGTTCCCACGGCTATGATTACAGAAGCTTCAAACGCTCACTGATGCTCCAGAAGGAAAAACCATGCATTAAGACCCGGGGGGGTGAAAACTTTTGAATTTGAAGATCAGGGTAAATTGAACTTATTTTGTCTTCTGGGAAACATTTAACTATCTTCTGTAGTCTCTGAAGGGTACTACTACATGAAAAAAATATGATATTTAGGCTAAATAAGAAAAATGTACACATCTCCATTCTGTTCAAAAGTTTTCACACCCCCTCTCTTAATGCATGTTTTTTTCCTTCTGGAGCATCAGTGAGTGTTTGAACCTTCTGTAATAGTTGCATATGAGTCCCTCAGTTGTCCTCAGTGTGAAAAGATGGATCTCAAAATCATACAGTCACTGTTGAAAGGGTTCAAATACACAAAAATGCTAGAAAACCAAATAATTTGTGGGAGCTGAAGGATTTTTCTGAAGAACAGCAGCAGTTTAACTGTCCAGGACAAACAAGGGACTCATGAACACTATCACTAAACAAATAAAACACAGCTGTGGATCATTCAGGGAACAACACAGTATTAAGAATCAAGGGAATGTAAACTTTTGAACAGGGTCATTTTAATAATTCAACTATTATTTTCTCTTGTGGACTATATGTAAATGTCTTTTATATGAAATATATTATTCAAGTCAGTACTAAATAAACAATAACATGCATTTTGTATGATCCCTCTTATTTTGGTAAAATAATTAACATTTTGCAGATTCTGAAAGGGGGGTGCAAAGGTGGCAGAATGACGCCACAGAAGACTCTGTCTGTCTGGACTCACGCTCTGTCTGTCTTGAACCTCGGCCACGATCTCCTGCTCTGCGATCTTGGCGCTGAAGTGGCAGACGGCAGCATCGGCGGGCAGCGGAAAGACAAACACAGCTTCCAGCGGATCCTCCTCCTCGTTCACATACTGCAGACACGAGCTGACAGACGCCACATGATCCTTAATCTGCAGCTGCACTGAGATGCTCTTCAGAGGAACTGAGAGAGAAACAAAAGAAAATTACTTCTGTGTAATTACAAAGACTAGCGGGACGTCTTCTTTATGTTTACAGACGTGATGTAATGACGCAGCGGCATGCTCGAATTTCCCGTGAATTCCTACCAGTACCACTCAAATTAGAAAACATTATTATAAGCTGACCGCTGTGAATCGATAGTTTTGAACACTGGCTGGTTATGTACTTGCTCAAAAATGACAAAACCAGTCATAAGGGTCATTTTTTTGAAATTGAGATTTATACATCATCTGAAAGCTGAATAAATAAGCTTTCCATTGATGTTGAGATACAACTATTTGAATACCTGGAATTTGAGGGTGCCAGAAAATCAAAATATTGAGAAAATCGCCTTTAAAGTTGTCCAAATGAAGACATTAGCTACTCATATTACAGGGGTTAAAGCAAAAAAAAATCTTTTGACTGAATTTTTCCTCGGCCAAACCCCATTCCACAGCCATACCTGCCACACACACAGTTTAAGAGCCGTGTTTTTCTTCTTGTAATTAGGAGCGCTTGTCCTCCAAATTTAAAAAAAATTAGGAGCACCTTCTGATCAATAATCAAAAATTCTGATCAAAAATTAGCCTTCCTAATAAGAGATGACATTTGACTCAAAGTGACTTACAGGGGTATTGTTCTTTATACCTTTATACCATCATTTTCATCTGTCAAATTCAAACAATTATGTTTATAAGCTTTTTAAAATTTCCATTTAAAACAAATAAGTTACCAATCATATGAAATTAGTATTAATACAAAATTAATTTGTACTACAGATGTGGCACAGAAGAACTCAAAAGTGGTACATTTTCAGACGTTTAATGAGGCTCAGATGTGGCATGAGTGCAATTAAATTCATAGATTCATGTGTAGATTAATGTTTTAAACATAAAAATTTTTAGTACAGAAATATTAAATGATTTAAATAACTGAAATTATATGCTAAAAATTAAACTAAATCTGCCAGCAGGACAGGTGGCAGCAAGTCACTGATTTTATCACTGAATCATTCATTCAATTGATTCGTTCGAACGGCTGATTCTTTCAGGAATGAATCAAGTAGCCCCTTTCGCACCGGAGGAATCTTTTCATAGTTCCTAGAACTATTTGCAGAAGTACCCGGATGCTCGCGCGTTCGCACTGCAGGAACGATTTTAGTTCTAGGAACTCCTTTTACGGGAACTAAATCAAACTGGATCAGTGGATCCAACACTTCTGAATGTCCAGACTTTTCAGTACATCTGTCGCCGTCTGAAGCCAGTGTTGGATAAAATGGACACAAACTATCATCTGTCTGTGCTTCTCCAAAAAAGAGTTGCTGTTGCGGTGTGGAAACTTGCAACTAAAGCGGAGTACAGAAGTGTTGCACATCTGTCTGAGAGAAAGAGACAGGATCACCTCACTCCTCTCTCGAACCCCTTCAGTCTCTGCAGCAGGTGTGTGTTGTTGCACATCTGTCTGAGAGAAAGAGACAGGATCACCCCACTCCTCTCTCGAAGCTCTTCAGTCTCTGCAGCAGGTGTGTGTTGTTGCACATCTGTCTGAGAGAAAGAGACAGGATCACCCCACTCCTCTCTCGAAGCTCTTCAGTCTCTGCAGCAGGTGTGTGTTGTTGCACATCTGTCTGAGAGAAAGAGACAGGATCACCTCACTCCTCTCTCGAACCCCTTCAGTCTCTGCAGCAGGTGTGTGTTGTTGCACATCTGTCTGAGAGAAAGAGACAGGATCACCCCACTCCTCTCTAAACTCCTCACCATGGCTCTCACAGAGGTTGTGAAGTACACAGCAGGTGAGCACCGTGGACTTGACCCGTTCCAGGTTGCATTCATTGCGTTTCAGCAAACATCTCCACCTTCCTTTCTGTCGGCCAAATGCATTTTTAACCACAACTCTTGCTTTGCTTGTTCTGTGGTTAAATACCTCTTGCTGTTGTGTCTGGACACCATTGTCAGAAAAAGGCTCCATGAGCCAGCTTGTCAGTGAATATGCTGCATCGCCAATGTTGTAATGGCCAACTTCTTGTCCACTGACATTCCTAAATTGCTGTGAGAGCAACTTTCCTCTTTCAGCCAGCTCCCATAATGCAGACAGTAGCCCTGCAAAACATTCCAGAATAAACCTTTTCCATCAACAACTGTGTTTATGAATAGGTAATTGTCATGAGCCAGCTTGTCAGTGAATATGCTGCATCTGTTGTAATGGCCAACTTCTTGTCCACTGACATTCCTAAATTGCTGTGAGAGCAACTTTCCTCTTTCAGCCAGCTCCCATAATGCAGACAGTAGCCCTGCAAAACATTCCAGAATAAACCTTTTCCATCAACAACTGTGTTTATGAATAGGTAATCATGAATCACTGACTCAGTAGATTCATTCAAAAACGCACTTTCATTCATGAATGAAATACCGCTGTGTTTGCTTTTAGAGATGCACAGCGGCTCAGCTGCTACTTTATTTGGAACTATTTTCATTGATGATATAGAGCAAAATCATGCAGTACTTGTTTATTGATCTGTTGTATTAAATAAATATCACATTTGCAAACTCCCTTAATAATTATTCAAAGCTGTCACTCTCCTTATAGCTTCTAATATTCAAATCCGTTAAAGGATTGTTAGGCTGCATTAATTAGGTCAACCGGAACTGGGAACACTTCCCATAACACACAATGTACTTGTTACATCGTAAGAATATTGACATCTACTCTAATATTAGTCTGTTTCTTTCTTATTCCGAGGTCATCGTAGCCACCCAGATCCAGTCCGTATCCAGATCAGATGGTGGATCAGCACCTAGAGACGACCTCTACAGCCCTGAACGTCAGCGGAGACCAGGACACCTAGATGAGCCCCAGAGACAGACCCCCAGTGAGGACCCCGTCACCTAGACAGCCATCAGGACAAGACCACAGGAACCAGATGAGTCCTTCACACAATCTGACTTTGCAGCAGTTGGAATTGAACTGCTGTGTCGTCTGGTCAGAGGAGAACTGACCACTGACTGAGCCTGGTTTCTCCCAAGGTTTTTTTCTCCGTTCTGTCACCGATGGAGTTTAGGTTCCTCTGGTTTGCTTAGTTGGGGACACTTCATTTCCAGCAATATCGTCGACTTGATTGAACAGAAATTATTTAAACTGAACTGAGCTGGACGATGCCATCACTGAATTCAATAATGAAATGCCTTTAACTGAAAATTGAGTGTTTAATCTTGTCATTTTACATTATTGACACTATTTTCCTATTTTGATATTGGAAAGTTGCTTTGACACAATCTGTATTGTTAAAAGCGCTATATAAATAAAGGTGACTTGACTTATCTTGACTAATAATTTGTTTTCCAGTTAAATATTTTAGGTTTAGTTCAACAAGCATAAAAAATCACTTCATAAACATATCAATTTCATTTAAACTATATTTGGCCAAACTCAATTACATTTCATTGCATGAATTTGTTTTTTAAGAGTTGGGGCTACACATGTTTATTGGATGGAAATCCTGCCCTCGATTAAATTGAGCTCATCCAATGATTTTTTTTTTGAGTGCATTACACAATATGAAATACAAAGTCAAAGCGTTAATTATAAGAAGGAAGAGATGTTTTTACCTGGTTTGTTTTTTTCAGACACAAGACCACAGCAGTTCACCATGATGACGCTCTGTGAAAACAAATCAGCTTTTACTGCACATTATATTTCATAACTTGATGATCTGTCATGACTACACAATCTGTCATGCTCAAAAAATGTTATTGCTGCTGTACACTTACTTAGAAGCGTTGGACAAAATAATGGGATCATCAGGAAAAACCCTGGGTGTGTTTTTTGATAGCTCCCTTAAGTTTGACAAACGGTTGCAAAATCTAGCTTCTAAGCCTTTTGGCAAAAGCGAAACCTTGGCTCTCCCATAAAGATTTTGAAAAGGTAATCCATGCCTTTATCTCGACTACTGCATCTCTCTCTATGTAGGAATAAACTAATATATTTCTCATCTTCAAATGGAGCAAAATCCTGCGGCGAGACTTCTGCTGGGTTTATGAAAACATGAACATATTACCCAGTGTTGGGTAAATTACAGTAAAAAAGTAATTAATTACTAGTTACTAATTACATATTCAACAGTGTAATTAGATTACTGTACAAATTACTCTCTCCAAAATGTATTTAATTACTTATTACTAATTACTTTCTAAATCCTATATCAACCTCGACAAGTTATTAATACGAGGATAGACATGAAATTCTTCTTTTAATTCTTTCAAGTAACTTCATCAATTATTCTGCTCACACTTTAGTTTAGAGTCCAGTTCTCACTATTAACTAATTATTAACTATGACTTTTGCCTCAATGTACTCCTAATCACTGCTTATTAATACTTAGTAAAGTAGTTGTTAAGTTTAAGAATTGGGTATGATTAAGGATTTAGAATAAGGTCTTGAAGAATAAGACATTAATATGTGCTTTTTAAGTAATAATAAACAGCCTGTCACGGTCCACACACGAGGGAGGAACAGGAACACGCAGACGAGGACATAAACTCAAATAATAGTCTTTAATGACGACAAGGCAGGACTGACATGGACAGAAACACCGGGGAATAACGAGTAGACCAGACGAAATCAAACTCAAAAGACAGGACTAATATACACAGGGTAATTAACACAATCACATACACACAGCTGGACAAGAGTTAACTCATAATGACATCAGACGAGGACAGGAAACAAACCAAATATGGACACAAGAGGCGGGAACACATGACACACACAACAGAACCCTGACACAGCCAATATCCCACATTTACATTTACATTTAGTCATTTGGCAGACGCTTTTATCCAAAGCGACTTACAATTGGGGAATACATAAAGCAATTCATCTTGAAGAGGCAATCAGACAGAGGAAGTGCTCGTAACACCAAGTCTCAGTCATTGTTCAAATAAGTACAAGCTAGCAAGGGAAGGAGAGAAAGATAATTTCACATCAGTCTGACCTCCTTTCCACAAACTGAAAATAGAAATATTAAAGTGCCCCTATTATGGATTTGTGAAAATGATCTTTCATGCAGTGTGTAACAGTGAATGAAAACATCCTGCAGAGTGTTAAATCTGAAAGTGCTCCGTGTATAAAGTTATTGTTAAAAAAAAGAGCTATACAAATAAAAAAAATAAACTTGAATTGTCTCTCAAAAGAAAGAGTCGACTCTGAATCATTGAAACGAGTTGTTTTTAAAACGAATCTTAAGCCGTTTCATGTTGACGTCAAAATGAAACATTAGCATATTACCCGCCCACTTGTTGCCACTTTTGTAGCGTTAAAAATATCTGTTTCCATGGTAATGCTGTACACAAAGTAACACTGCGCTCACAAACACTGCTTTAAATGAAATCGACCAATCAGAGCAGATCAGCGCCACGCAGGGGCGGGGTTTGGAAAAATGAATCGTTGAGCGAATTGTTTGGGAGTCGCTGAGCAAATAAGGTAAAAATAAATGCATATTATAAGAAAATGAAAGTGTTTTTTTGATCTTGCATGCATGTCAACCTGTTGTTAGTGATCTCAAAACCAACATATGAACTTTCATAACTCATAATAGGAGCACTTTAAGGAAATCAACACAATATTGAAGTAAAGTCGGCAGCATCTTCCGGTTCACTTGGACTTTAAGGCCAGATTCACAAACAGCACCAAAGCAAACTCTGACGTTTAAAAACACAAACACTACTGTCAGGATTTACTGAAGACATGTGGTGAACATTAGCCATGAACATGTTATTTTGCGGCTGATCTTATTGCATATGCATTTGTATGAGTTCACCTTTCATACGACACATTTATGGGAGGAGGGTATTTAAATGATTACGGTTTGTGGTAACTAGTTCACTGGTATTTGCGCCATTATTTAACGCCCAAAAAACATGTATTAACCCGTTTGTGCCTGTGCTGATAGCAGATCCTCAGCTTTGCTTGTTTGCAAATGATACCCACTTAACTTTATATTTGAAACACATTTTAACATTCAATACACATTAACTTATTAGGTTATATTTTTGTTTACACATGGTTCAAATATGTTTACTGTAGTGGTAACCATGGAAATGGAGAAAACCATGTAGTCTGACAGTATGACTTATATTAACATACTGAATAGAACATGATCAGTATTGGCCTGGTTTCCAGGATTACGCCATAGTTCAATAAGGACATTTAAGTAATTTTTATAAACATGCTCAGAAAAAAACATTACTGGTGTGCATCTTGAGACAAAACAAAGGCACTGATATATATTAAGATCAGTCTGTGCAATTTTCTTTCAGTTGAAACAGCTCAGACTTACACTTTAGTCTGGGACTAGGCTTAAGCCTAGTTCAAATGTGAAATGACTCACACATATGTATCTTTCTGTCCTCTGATAAGCATTGTTTTGGGCTTCCAGAAGCATCAGATTTCTTCTGATAGTTTAGAGAAACACAGCTCTGTCAGATTCAGAAGTGACTGAACTCTCTGTGATTGATTGGTTCTGTCTTGCAACATTTGCGTGTGTTCAGATGAGCAGGAACATATTTATTCATCCAATTCAATGCATATTGTACGCATTAATTTTTTGTTAAATAAACAGAATCACTGGTAAATATCAGGTAACTGGTATATCAGGATCGATACCCACATCCCTAGAAGATTGCATCGATCATTATGAAAATGATCTGCGTCTGTATTTTTTCATTTGCTCATTGTTAGCAGATCAGCAGATCTTTTTACTTCTATCGCTGATTTTATGGGATTATTGCGCTCTTATGCTAATTTATCCTGTTCTGTAGATATCTCTTCTTCTTGCCATACTTTGTGTTTGCAGTCATAATCATAAAGACTGTTAGTCTTACACCAAACTATTGTTCTGTTAGTTACAGACTTTCCTGCTAAATGGGTTTCCATCATTTCTCAATGTCTGACAAGCCACATATTCACCCACGGCTTCTGCTAAACACTGTTACACAACTTACACTACACTGATTTACAAACTACACAATACACAAAACTAGAAAACTTAATTTCTTCACTGTATCTGCAGCAAACAGCATCAACAAGGGCGTTTACATGATGCTGTCCAGCCCTGCTTTAAACACATGATTACTGGAATACAAGTCATTCTGTTTCAGATTAACATTATAGACATACAATAAAAAGTATTAACTAAAAGCGAGGACATCATTTCGACAATCTTCTTTGCTCTTTCACAAAGTGAAAGTAAACAGAAAACAAGCCTTACTGCGTTTCAAAATCCTCTGTGATTCAGTAAATCAGATGAAGATGAGTCTCCAGCTGAAGATTGTGAAGAGGTCTGAAGAACAGTCGGTCTGAATTCAGGAAAACACAGAAAACACTGCAGTATTTAAAGGTGTGGCTCATGAATATTAAGTAGGCTATGATGTTCTCTGGACCACCCACAGCATGTGATAATTAACCTTTAAACTCTCTTAACATAGCAAACTTATCCTGCAGAGATGACTGCATTGTTAAGAATTGCCTCATCACTGGCATGTTTGCGTTTATGAGGATAACAGCATTGTTTTGGTCATCAATATGTCTGATAAGAATGATTAGTGTGATATTCTATGAAGCAGAATACGAAGGCAGAGGGATGCAATTTATGCTTCTTTATTTTACAGATGCCGAACACTGCAACCACGAGCTGGTTTTTGCTAGGACAACAACAACTCTTCTAACTCTGAGTGGTAAGCTACCTGTTATCTGAGAACGCCCTCTAGTGGTCACACTCCCAATTGACATAATGCTCAATACTTCACTACATTCCCTTCCCCCTGATAACACTAGTCATTCAACAACTTGTTCATATATATATCAACAGCATTATATGAACATTAAAACCCTTTTTTTTTTTTTACACTTTATCATATAGCCTAAGCTAGGGACTTCGGGTAGACTGCCTCCATCCCAGCGAGTTCCAGGACACATTCTTGCCCTGTGGCTGGAGAACTCACCACTACTCTAAGCAAAGTCTTTCAAGTAACTGGGCAACTTCCTTGTTCTTGTAGACCTTCTGAGTTCAGGCTGCTCCTCTGCCTTTACAGTGTCTGATACGGTGGCCTCTGGTGTAATTCCAGTTGTCTGCTGTACAACACTGTCCTCTGATGGTGCAGGACTAACTGGTTCAGTCAATGGCAACTCCTCCACGTCTTGCAAGGAAGTCTCCAACAAGTTAGGCCCTCTCCATCTACCACGACCATCGTCATTTCTTTTCTTACATTTTGGATTTCCGCTGTCACCGTGGCTTGACCCAGCACTTCCATCTTTTCCCCTGTGTAGGTCTTTAGTTTCAAACTGCAGGGTCTCGATTCTGGCATGTCAGTTTGTTTCCACAACTTAGAATATTGTTCTTTGCTGATGATTGTCACTCCACAACCTGTGTCGACTTCAAAGTCCACTTCCATGCCATTTACCTTCACTTTCTGCGTGATAGGGGCCACTTTAGGTTGGACACAATAGGCTGATTGTGGACTTCAGAAAGAGACACCTGCTGCCCTACACTCCTCTTATGATCAGTGGGACCCCTGTGGAGAGAGTAAGCAGCTTCAAGTACCTCGGCGTAAACATCTCCGAGGACCTGACTTGGACTACACACATCCAAACACAGGTCAAGAAAGCCAGGCAAAGACTGTACCATCTGCGACAGCTGAGAAAATTCAGGGTCTCACCAACAATCCTGAAAACTTTCTATGCAGGGACCATAGAAAGTGTTTTGTCTCAGTGCATCTCAGTGTGGTATGGAAACAGCTCCAGTCAAGACTGCAAAGCCTTGCAGAGAGTTGTGCGCTTAGCTGAGCGTATCTCTGGGTCGGCTCTCCCCTCTCTGCAGGACATCTACATCAAACGATGCAGAGGCAGAGCTGACAAAATCATCAAAGATTCAAATCACCCTGGAAACTGTCTTTTCACTAGGCTGCCATCTGGTAAGCGCTTCCGCTGCCTGATGGCAAAAACAGAGAGACTCAGGAGGAGTTTCTTCCCCACGGCCATCAGGCTCCTGAACTCAAAGTCAGCCTCTTAAAAACATCATCTGACTTACTTCAAATCACTAATCACACACTCATTATTAATCTCTACCTCATAACTACCTCATAACTGTCAGTGTCATTTGCTCATTTGCACACTTGCACACTTGCACACAACACGTTCTGTATCTTGTAAATCGTATCTTATTTTTATATTTATTTTATTTTTTGTGATTGGCTGCTTCATGTCAACCATGTATAACCTGTTGCACATTCCTCTCTGTACAGTCATGCTCATATTAATATTTAATTCTACAGCTTACTGTCATGCACATTCTTTTACATTTTATATTTTATTCTTTATATCTTATTTTTCATTCATCTTATCTTATGTTTACTTCCCTTGTGTTGTTTTTTCAATATTTGCACTGTCCATGGAGCGGACCCGACTCTCATTTCACTGCTGGTTATACAGTCTCTGTATAGTCGTGTATGTGACAAATAAAACTTGAAACTTGAAACTTGAAAACGTGGGATACACTATATATTGTGTTAATATCCAGGGTGTCCTCCATCTCGTTACTTTCCTCCTCTCTAACGAGATACGTCCTTCTACCTTTCTCTCCTCTTTGTCCTTTGAATGTAGTATTTTGGCAACCTGTTTTATGTGTCCTCGCTTTCCACACTTATGTCAGAGCTCATTCAGAAACTTACATTCCCCTGGTGCATGTTGTCCTTTGCATCTGTAACACACAATGTCTTTCAACAGCAACAGCACCGCTTTCTTTTTATCAGCTCCCGAAATTCCATTAGCTTGGAAAAAATACTCCAACATTTCGATATATTCATCCCATAACTGTGATGTGCCATCAAAAGGACTCACCGTCCCCACCATTGTAGTCATTTTGTCTTGTTAATTGACGATTTTCTCTCCTTGCAAGCGGTCTGTTTACTCTTCAGCACCGGTATTCACAAGGCCAACCAGCATTCACGTAAAATGATTTACAATCTGATAATACAAACTGTGACAGTGAGATACTGACCTGCACTGTTAGTGTAATAATAATATTAATAATAATAAAATAATTTTAGACTGTAACCCTCCCTGATGTGAATATCTGTAAAATTTAAATAAATAAAGTCAATAAATATCAGGCAGATTTCATTTGTTCAGATCCAAATATTCACATTGAAAATATATTCAGCAGCTCCCAAGAGTTTTCATCAATACTAGATATTGTATATGTGGTTTTGAACAAAGACATGATCCACATCTGCCTATACAGTCATGGCCAAAAATATCGGCACCCTTGGTAAATATGATCAAAGAAAGCTGTGAAAATTAATCTGCATTGTTAATCCTTTTGATCTTTTATTTTAAAAATTCACAAAAATCTAACCTTTCATTGGAGAATAAGAATTTAAAATGGGGGGAAATCTCATTATGAAATAAATGTTTTTCTCAAATACATGTTGGACACAATTATCGGTACCCCCTAGAAATTCTTATGAGTAAAATATCTCTGAAGTATATTCCCATTCATATTCACAATTTTGAGCACTCCAGGGTGATTATGAACATGAAATTATCCAGCCATGGCTTCCTGTGTCACAGAAATATAAATATGAGGGAAAACAAAGCCCAAATTCCCTTAATCATCATCATAATGAGAAAAACCATATAGAATATATTTCTGATGTGCAGCAAAAGATAATTGAGCTTCACAAATTAGTGAAGTGGCTTTAAGAAAAGAGCTGGAGCAGTGAAAATTCCCATTTCCACCATCAGGGCAATAATTAAGAATTTCCAATCAACTAAAGATGTTATGAATCTGCCTGGACAATCTGTCCCTTACAATCTGACTTTGCAGCAGTTGGAATTGAACTGCTGTGTCGTCTGGCCAGAGGAGAAATGGCCCCCCGACTGAGCCTGGTTTCTCCCAAGGTTTTTTTCTCCGTTCTGTCACCAATGGAGTTTTGGTTCCTTGCCGCTGTCACCTCTGGCTTGCTTAGTTGGGGACACTTCATTTCCAGCAATATCGTCGACTTGATTGAACAGAAACTTTTTGAACTGAACTGAGCTGGACGATGCCATCACTGAATTCAATAATGAAATGCCTTTAACTGAAAATTGAGTGTTTAATCTTGTCATTTTACATTATTGACACTATTTTCCCATTTTGATATTGTGCAGTTGCTTTGTCACAATTTGTATTGTTAAAAGCGCTATATAAATAAAGGTGACTTGACTTGACTTGGAAGAGGACGTGTGTCTATATCGTCCTAATGCACGGTGAGGAGGAGATTTTGAGTGGATAAAGACTCTCCAAGGACCACAGCTGGAGAATTGTAGAGAAAGGTTAAGTCTCTGGGTCAGAAAACCTTAAAAAAAATTGTCAAACAGCACCTACATCACATATTGTTTGGGAGGGTTTCAAGAATAATTCTCCTCGCTCCTCCAAAAACAATCTCCAGCATATTCAGTTATCAGACACGACTGGAACTTCAAATGGGACTGGCTTCTATGCTCAGATGAAACAAAAAAACCCAAACACTCAAGATGGGTTTGGTGAACACAGGGATAAAAAGTACCCCATGTGTACAATGAAATATACTGCTGTATTTTTGATGTTGTGGGCCTATATGTCTGCTGGAGGTCCTGGACATCTTGTTTAGACACATGGCTTCATGGATTCTATCAAATACCAACAGATAAAAAAAATCAACAAGTGACTGACTCTGTTAGAAATCTTATAATGGGCCATGTTTGGATCTTCCAACCGGACAATAATCCAACCACAAACCTCAAAAACAACACAAAAATGGGTCACTGAGCACAAAACCAAGCTTCTGCTCCAGTCCTCTGACCTGAACCCTGTAGAAGATGAGTGAGGTGAACTGAAGAGAAGAAGCTGTGAATCTGAAGGATCTGGAGAGATTCTGGATGAATCTGAAGGGTCTGGAGAGATTCTGGGTGAATCTGGAGAGATTCTGGATGAATCTGAAGGATCTGGAGAGGTTCCGGATGAATCTGAAGGATCTGGAGTGATTCTGGATGAATCTGAAGGATCTGGAGTGATTCTGTATGAATCTGAAGGATCTGGAGTGATTCCGGATGAATCTGAAGGGTCTGGAGTGATTCCGGATGAATCTGAAGGGTCTGGAGAGATTCTGGATGAATCTGAAGGGTCTGGAGTGATTCCGGGTGAATCTGAAGGGTCTGGAGTGGTTCCGGATGAATCTGAAGGGTCTGGAGTGGTTCCGCATGAATCTGAAGGATCTGGGGTGATTCTGGATGAATCTGAAGGATCTGGGGTGATTCTGGATGAATCTGAAGGGTCTGGAGTGGTTCCGGATGAATCTGAAGGATCTGGAGTGATTCCGGATGAATCTGAAGGATCTGGAGTGATTCTGGATGAATCTGAAGGATCTGGAGTGATTCTGGATGAAGGAATGGTCTGGAGTGATTCCGGATGAATCTGAAGGATCTGGAGAGATTCCGGATGAATCTGAAGGGTCTGGAGTGATTCCGGATGAATCTGAAGGATCTGGAGTGATTCTGGATGAATCTGAAGGATCTGGAGAGGTTCCGGATGAATCTGAAGGATCTGGAGAGGTTCCGGATGAATCTGAAGGATCTGGAGTGATTCCGGATGAATCTGAAGGATCTGGAGTGATTCCGGATGAATCTGAAGGATCTGGAGTGATTCTGTATGAATCTGAAGGATCTGGAGTGATTCCGGATGAATCTGAAGGGTCTGGAGTGATTCCGGATGAATCTGAAGGATCTGGAGAGGTTCCGGATGAATCTGAAGGATCTGGAGAGGTTCCGGATGAATCTGAAGGATCTGGAGTGATTCCGGATGAATCTGAAGGATCTGGAGAGATTCTGGATGAATCTGAAGGATCTGGAGAGATTCCGGATGAATCTGAAGGGTCTGGAGTGGTTCCGGATGAATCTGAAGGATCTGGAGTGATTCTGGATGAATCTGAAGGATCTGGAGAGGTTCCGGATGAATCTGAAGGGTCTGGAGTGATTCCGGATGAATCTGAAGGGTCTGGAGAGATTCCGGATGAATCTGAAGGGTCTGGAGTGATTCCGGGTGAATCTGGAGGGTCTGGAGTGGTTCTGGATGAATCTGAAGGATCTGGAGAGGTTCCGGATGAATCTGAAGGGTCTGGAGAGATTCTGGATGAATCTGAAGGGTCTGGAGTGATTCCGGGTGAATCTGAAGGGTCTGGAGTGGTTCTGGATGAATCTGAAGGATCTGGAGAGGTTCCGGATGAATCTGAAGGGTCTGGAGTGGTTCCGGATGAATCTGAAGGATCTGGGGTGATTCTGGATGAATCTGAAGGATCTGGGGTGATTCTGGATGAAGGAATGGTCTCTGATCTCTTATCAGGTGTTCTATAACCTCATCAGGTATTATAGGAGAAAACTCAGAGCTGTTAAACTGATAAATGGAGGTTTCAAAAAGTATTGAATAAAAGGATGCCGTTAATTGTGTCCAATGTGTATTTGAGAAAAACATTTATTTCATAATGATATTTCCCCCCATTTTAAATTCTTATTATCCAATGAAAGGTTAGATTTTTGTGAATTTTTTTAAATAAAAGATCAAAAGGATTAACAATGCAGATTAATTTTCACAGCTTTCTTTGATCGTATTTACCAAGGGTGCCAATAATTCTGACCATGACTGTGGAATGGAATGAAGAAAAGATTATCTGCCATATCATTATGATCTTGTGGAACTATGGGCCGAGAGGCCATGTATTCCCTGGAATAAATTTGAAACTGAATATATTGTAAGAAATATAATATAAATATGAATTATAAAGGGGTAACGTAAAATTGAGTTTAATGCCTCTAATCTTCAATTGTTCTCGTGCTACACAGAATCCCATAATGCTGTGAAAAAGTGAAAATGCCTGTGCTACAGTAACAACACGTCCTTCTTGTGAAACAACTTACAGTCGACATGGAAATATACGGTTAACTACTGTAAATCATTGTTCGGCCCATAATGCATTGCGAACTGCAGCAACAACTTGTAAAATGTTAATAATAATAATAATAATTTTGTCAAATTTGCCATAATAAATTACGGCAATTCTGTCTGTCTCTCTTTCTGAAGTTACCGTAGTCCGCCGGATCCAGATCAGATGGAGACCTGAACTTAATAGAAATGTTCATTCTTTCTAAATAAAAAACAAACAAAAAAAGCAGCAAATGCAGTGGACTTGTTACGCTTTACCACATCATTGAATCATTCTAAAACACTGAAAACAGGGTGAAATGACATATATTTTGGTGAAGAATATTATAAATAAGAATACTGAAAAATGTGAAATTTGTTTGATTTTTATGATTTGTATTTGTGGCTGAAGTTATGCAAGCTTACTTGGGGACATGGTAGTTTAGCCTGCAATAAAATCAGAGTAATTACATCTAATTAATTCATTTTGGGCACCATTTATTGTGTTCTATGTAAGATGAGCATTTAGAACAGGGGTGTCAAACTCAAGGCCCGTGGGCCTATTCTGGCCCGCCCCATCATTTTATGTGGCCCGCGAGAGCATATGATTGTCTTATAAAAAAAAAAATTTAAAAAAACTATGCTACTTTATATCGTACATTATGAAAGTGCATATCAATACCACAAGTTTCTGTTTCTATTTGGCGTTCTATTTATACGCAGAAATTGACTTTGGTGTACGTATGATACGCGATGGTTTTTCCATTGATGATGACTGCGTGGACGGCTCAAAGGAATAAAGCGGACCTCATCAAGTGCTCGAGCACCACCGACGGAAAAACACAATATTCTCCATTCATTTAACGAATTAAAAAAATCGATGGAAGCTTTCAGACACGACTTTCTTCTCCTTTTTCTGCTGAGTTATTTTAATGACAAATGTCCTGAGCGCATTATAGCCTGCAAGAGCGCATCAAACCTCTCCGCTCGCAGGTGGATTCCCATTCATTCACTCTCACAGAAAACAGACGCGCTCTCTATCGGTCAGACATTATGTGTGTGCGCTCAAAAATGATCTTCTCTCCTGAATTTAATGTTGCCATAAGTGTGGGCATGCACCGGCAGAAACATAAATTGGCGCATATGCCAACGAATGTAAATCAGTATTTACACAGCATAACAGTATCAATGTACCTATCTGTCTCGCACGTGTCCCGCATTGTCCGGTAAAATCACATCTACTGTCCTGAAACAGATCTATAGCAGGTGGCACCCTAGCGCAGAGTAGTAAAATAATTTGAATCAGTAAATTTTAAAGAAAAAAACAAAAAAACATTATAAAAATGAAAAGAAGCAGTTTTTTGCGATCGGATCAGCTGGTAAACTCCTGAAATGTCTAAGGATCCAGAAAGTGAATTCATTCAAACAGTTACCGCTCTAATGCAGAGAAAACAGCCGAGAGATGACGGAGATAACAGTAGGCTACTCACCTACAGATGTCAGTGAAAAAAATAAATAATAATGATTCAGCATTTGGCTTAAAAGCAGAGTGGTTTATACTGGATGCTGGCTGAAGGTGTTTTAGATTAAGCAGTAGTGAGTGGTTTAGTAATTCTGGATCAGTCAGGTCAAGGCAGCTCGTTTAGTGGTCTTTTGGCGCCCCCCTGTGGTCATGTTTGGTATCACAGAATGACTTGTGCTGTAAACTACTAGAAATGTTCATTTTCTGTGAAGCTGCTTTGCAACAGTGTATCATCCCAGCCGGCACATGACCGACCTTCAACGTTGAAATATGGTTGAAATAAGGTTAGTTGTTGTCTTAACGTTGAAACAACGTTAATACAACGTTTAATGCTGAACGGTTGAAAAAGGTTACCAACAACACTTGTAAATCAATGTTGATTTGTTTTTTTACAAGAACTGTATGTTGAATCAACTTAATGTCTTCAACAGCAAACAAAAGACATTTCTGCCTTTTAAATTATTATTACTAAATTATTTAAGATCATTATTATTATTTTATTAGCATTTTACAATATTTTGATGGTTAAACCTATTCTAAAATCTAAAGGTATATGTTAAAATATTATCATCATTAACAACAATAAAACTAAATACATTTCACTGCGTTTACCTTATTTCTTTGATCCTGATTGGTTAATCTGGCTGTCATCCAGGAAACTGGCCAATGAAACGGTTCGGCCTTTCTCAGTTTGAAAATATGACCGTTATTATCGTCTCTCTGAGTGAGGCGGCTGACTGTGTGTGTGTGTGTGTGTGTCTGCTCGTTGAGATTGCTCGGTCGGTCCCTAATTATTTTATATTTGCCTGTTAAATATTTATTTTGAGCGAATTTGAGTCGTGACATGTCAACGGAGAACAAAAACTAGAATGTGAACACAGGAAGGGTCAGGTGTGATCTGCGAGGTCCTGCAAACACACGGACAAAATCAGGTAAGAAAATCGCTATCTTACCTTTCAAAAATAGTAAAGTATAATGTTACCAGAGTTTACAAATGGGTAAATGACATGTAACGTTAACCTGCAGAAGATAAATACCTGTGTGTGTGTATTTTTGTATTGCTTTATCACAGATGCTAATGTTGTGTTACGTTAATGTCTGTTTTTTTCACATTTTTCTGATGTGAATGCCATGCATTGTGTTATATTTTTAATCGTATAATAGTCTCAAAGATAACATACTCTGTTCATGTTTTCTAAATATCATATAATCGCAAATTTAAACGAATTAAGATTGTTTAAAGCAGTGATTCTCAAAGTGTGGTATGAGTACCACTAGTGCTACTCAGGCTCCCTCTAGTGGTACGCAGAGGAATCACTACATTAAATATAAATTAATGTTAATACATTTTAATTTAATCTTTTTTTGACTAAAGTTTTTTTTTTATAGTATAGTACAGTTTTTATTTAACTTTTGGTACAACACATTTTAATTGAATCATTATTTAAGTTTTGTATTTACCTGTATGTAAGCACCGTGCAGTGTTAATGTTCAAACTGTATTTACAATGTTAAAGTGGCTGACAACAATACATATTCTTATTAGGAATAAAACTGCCTCGTTTTGAACTGTGCAGAGCTGTAGCTGAATAGTTGGGTCTACTACGCTACTGTATTTTAATGTTGGTCATTATGGTGGTACTTGGAGAGCCAAATATTTTCTGAGGTGGGACTTGATATAAAAAGTTTGAGAACCACTGTTTTAAAGGAATGGTATAAAACGAAAAACTGCTTTTTAAGAACTTCTCAGTGACCCATTTCTTCTTTCCCCTTGTAGATTCATCAAGGATCCAGCTGTTTATTGGTAATTTGGTAAGGAATTGTTCATCTGCTACATTGCACTGTCACTTCTGGAAGAGATTCATTCACCTTTTGTGAAAGGTTTTGATTTTACTTAGTTTAATAAAGATTTACTTGATATGATTTTACTTGTTTTACTAAATACACTGTATAGTTAGGATTCTGATTAAAACAGTGTAACTGGGGGCTCTGAAAAAACTGCTTGTGAATAATTTAATATTGCAAACTTTCATCTGAATACATTAAATAGGTGTTTAATGAATAGTGTACTTTGTTAACAACCCCACTGTTATTGAACTTAAAGTGAAAATATTGTATGTGATTTGTTTTGCATTCAGTTTTCAGTGACAGATATTTCACAATATAAAGTTGATATTTTATGAGTGTTTATTTTTGGTGTTTTTGTTATTTATACATACAGGACAGTACAGAAGTGTGTGAGAGAGGAGGACACGGCATCAGAAAGGACCTCGAGCTGGGACTCTTTCAAGGATCACCCAAAGCACAACCACGCTATATGCACAAGGCTATTGGTTCTAACATTTGATCAGAATTTGAAGAAACATTTCTACTTAAAATATTAAATGCATTTCATTCAAGGCAGCGTTTTTCCTGCGTAAAGAATTTCCTCTGGCTGTCGACAAACTCAGGCAGTCCTATCCTTTACCACCGACATGGTTTCTGTTGCAGGTTCCATTCAACACATTTTCACTGCACAAATGCACAAATCTCTTGTGATGAGACACATTAGTAAAACATGTTTTCACAGAAACTATAGATTTCCACCAAAATAAAAGATCAACTGGTTTCAGTCAAAAGAAGTACAAGGGTTTCTCTTGCAAGTGCAGCGCAAAATATGCATGTTATGGTACAAACACTGAGTCTTTAAATGTTGTATTTGGATTTTACAGGTTTTTAACAATACATCCAAGCACAAACACTGCAAGCTGAAGTTTGGGATTATTTTAATCTGTTTTATACTGTATGTTTCCAAAATAAAACTGCTGTTTTACCATTTTCAGCGTGTGGTAGTTTATTGAAGTTGATTGTAAAGCCATTGCTGTCAGTCATTTGATTTTTAATCTTTATGTATGTGTACAGTGTTGATCTAAATGCAAACTAGGTTCTAATTGAACGTACAGTCGTGTATTCACTCATGTTGAAAGTACGACGGTGAAACAACGTCGTGTTATCAACGTTGATCCAATTTGCAAAATCGAAACATAACCCGACGTTGATTCAGCGGTGAATCAATGCTGAAATGCCGGCTGGGATGTAAAGCGCTATACAAATAAATGTGAATTGAATTGAAAACAATTATTTATTTATTGTGGCACTATATACATTCATTGCGAATTATGAAAATTAAAAAGTACTTTTTCAGTACTTTAGTTTGTATTTATTTATTTATTTTGGGGTTGAGTATGGCCACTTGTATTTTTCTACTTTGAGCATTGATTGTGTATCATATGCACGCCAAAGACAATTTCTGCATATAAATCACACGCCAAATAGAAACAGAAAATCATGTTATTGATATGCATTTTCATGACACCGGGCTCATTTGTTTTTATCTTAAATGCCATATCTGTCACGTTTTTAGCAGCGCACAATGATTTATTGTACCAAAAACGTTTTTAACAAAGTTTATGTAATGACTTGTGTTTGATGATATTTGTCTGTTATTTACTTTGATTTATGGAGTAATGTGGATTTCTTAACCTGATAAATGAAAAGTATTTGTTAAAATAACACAGAGTAATAACATATTTTTACATCTATGCAAATGCATATACAATATTTGTAACTTAAAGGGATAGTTCACTTTGAAATTAAAATGTGGTATCTATCAGCTTACCCCAAGGGCATCCAAGATGTAGGTGTCTTTTTTTCTTCAGTAGATCCAATTTTGATGTTTTTAGGTCAAACCGTTCTAGTCTGTCAGTCATATAATGGCAGGTATAGGTCACTGTCTCTATAAGAGGGAAAAAGAACATGCACAGAGAAATCCAAATTAAACAATTCCCCATCGTAACTACACATTGATGGCCTAAGACACGAAACGAGCGGTTTGTGTGAGAAAACCAACAGTATTTATATCGTTTTTTACCTCTTGTACACAACCATGTCCAAGTGATCTGAGTGCACACACATCCGGTGTGTGACGTGTGTGTGCGCGCGCTCTGGCTCACGCTGCATTCACACGGGGCGTCGGCGTCAACGCTTGACGGAGGGCGTGTCTGAAGCGTGGTGCTGACGCGCCGTCATAGTTACAACAACCAATCACATACTTCTCTGGTGTTGCATGAACGGGATTGGGTATTTGCATGAGGCGATCTGATTGGCTGACGCCTCCGTTGACGCTTGAAAAGTTGCGTCAGCACCACGCTTCAGACACGCCCTCCGTCAAGCGTTGACGCCGACGCCCCGTGTGAACGCCCTCTTATAGAGACAGTGACCTATACCTGCCATTATATGACTGACAGACTAGAACGGTTTGACCTAAAAACATCAAAATTGGATCTACTGAAGAAAAAAAGACACCTACATCTTGGATGCCCTTGGGGTAAGCTGATAGATACCACATTTTAATTTCAAAGTGAACTATCCCTTTAAATAAGTAGCTAATAATACAATAAAGAGACAGTTATTTAACAATATGTTAAGGAGTGGTAACGTTTGTACAGTCTTACAGTTATAACCGGCCCTTTGATATGGTATTAGCCCATTTTTGCACAAAATATATGTCATGGGGACTCAAATGCTAGGAATGACCCAATGAAATATACTGAAATGCAAAAATAAAATGTATATAATACTTGAAATCTTTTCTTTTGTTAATTTAAGTTATTCCCTGTCATTGTTTGTTTATTTAAAACATGAGACCATGAAAGTTAATTAATAACACACTTAATAATATCAACTTAAAATACAGTGTTTTTAAAAAAACGATCTAAAAGAACAATAAATAAATATTTTCTTTGTTTACTTGCATTTCATGTGACACAAGCACAGACTCGCAGGCCTTCAGTGAACCTGTCCATCAGCATCATGACTCACGAGCTCCATCTGACGCCGCGGTCCCTTTAAGCGTTGCCATGGCGACAGTGTTTGTGTTCCGGTTCTGCTCGGCGCATGCGCGCGGGAGAGTCGCTCGGTGAAGCAAACATTCCGTGACTGTCGTTCGCAATGGCGCATTACAGAGTGAGTAAACACACACACACACACACACACACACACTGATAAAACTCTAGATGTCACGAGACGCTGTCGGTTCATTACTGCTGGACTCTGAAACGCTGTTGTTGTCGAGTCTGTCTCTGTGAAGCTGTATAAAGCGCCGTGGAGACGTGTTTAGCTTTTAAAAGCCTTTTTAAATCGTGTATCTTGAATGAACGCGGTGTAAATGTGTCTGAATCCGCTCGAACTTCGCTTTTCTGAATGTTTGAATCAGTTTGTATGAAGTCTCCGGTTCACACAGGTGTAGAGAATCACATTAACTAGCAGAGCACCCGCTAACTAACTAACACAACACTGACTGTGTTCATCTAATGTTATCTAATGAAATGACCTTCAGACTGTTTTCAGTGTGATTTAGTGGTCTTTGGTGAGCATCATGTCATTAACAGCAGGTTAAAGAGGAGAGTAAACACTATCAGACTAACATCATCTCAGGTAGAGGAGAGTAAACACTATCAGACTAACATCATCTCAGGTAACTCTTCTTCTTCTGTGGTGCACAGGTGTCCGAGTCCAAGCGAGAGCAGTTCAGGAGATATCTGGAGAAGGCCGGCGTTCTCGAAAGCCTCACCAACGGTAAGAA
>CM049844.1:1704709-1714709 GCA_027422415.1 Schizothorax lantsangensis | reverse complement strand
ACGCAGCGCTGTATTTTCAGTGTCACATGATCTTCAGAAATCATAATAATATGCTGATTTATGAGTGTTGAAACTCTTTTTTTGATGAATACAAAGTTAAAAAGAGCAGCATTTCTTCAAAATAGAAATCTTTTCTAACAATATGAGTCTTAACTATGACTTTTTATTAATTTAACACATCACTCCTGAATAAAATATTAATTTATAAAAAAAAAAAAAAAAAAAAATTGTACTGAACCCAAACTTTTGAATGGTTTGTATATTGTAACAAATTTTTTTTTTTAAATAAATGCTGTTCTTTTTAACTTTTTATTAATCAGAGAATCCTTAAAAATATCACAGGTTCCCAAAAAAATATGATAAATCAGCATATTATTATGATTTCTGAAGATCATGTGACACTGAAGACTGCAGTAATGATGCTGAAAATACAGCTTTGATCACAGAAATAAATTACAGTTTAAAATATATTAAAATAGAAAACTGTTATTTTAAATAGCAATAAAAATTAATCAATATGTCCATCATAAGAAGATGAATTAGCACTGGATTGTGGGTAATAATCCCCATCTTTAATACACACAGATAAGTGTACGTTTGTATAGAATCACAAAATCTGCAAGATAGCATTTTTTTGTTGTTAAATATATTTAATCTGCATAAAGGTAATATGAGCTTGGATGAGAGCTAGTATACAGGTATTTGGTGCTCTGACTGTATATTATAATGTAATATGCATTGCTGATCATCTCACAGCTGTCAGAGTATCATTAAAACATCATAAACAGCTTTTAATTCTATAGATAAAAAATATCTTTAAAATGAGATTTCTTTACCATCAGAGGCCACTATACACATCAATATAGACACTAAGATATGTGATGGTTTCATCTTTAATCAGCTATGAATATGAAACACATTAACAGCCACGACTCATTATAACGTTTAATATTTACAGTCCAGGCTGAAAATAAAGTGTGTTCAGAGCCAAAAATGATAATTCTGTCATCATTAACGTCATTTCAAACCTGTATGACTTACATACATGACTTATGACTTATACAATATGACTTATGATCTTTTATGATATTTTGAAGAATGTGTATCCAAAGAGTTGATGAATATTGTGCTATGAGAATATTAAAGGTTTAAAATGCTTGTTAATTCAGCACTTAACTTACAGTTATTAAATAGCCTATGGTGTTTTTATTATAAATGTTACTCTTATTACTTGTATTAAATATTGAGGAATACTTGGGATGTTTTTGTAGTTTCAAGTTGTTGTTTTTTACTAATTTCATAGTTTATTATTACTTATTATTAAGTTTAAAATCCATATAGGATAAGCACGGTAATGAGGACGATGGTTTTACTTCTTGTGATGTTTATTATAATTAATTTTAATTGAAGTAAAATGTTAATCCGGTAAGAGCATGATTAAAGATAAATATCAGCGTCTTCTATAAATTAGGTGTTTAGTATTTACAAATATTAAACTTCTTAAAGGGATAGTTCACCCAAAAATGTAAATGGTCATGATTTACTCATCGTGTAAGAATTTCTTTCTTCTGTGGAACATAAGATGATTTGAGAAATTCAAGAAATTTCTTTGGTAATATTCTACAAAATATCTTTAGTGTTCCACAGAAATTATGACAGAATTTATCAGCAATACATTTCTAGCTCAAAATCAATGCTTTACTGTCAAGTGCACTTCTATCGGACAAAACGGCATTATTAAGTTTGTTGCATTTGCTGTGAATTGAGTAATATCTATCTTTGTCCTGTTTTATTAATTAATTTACTTACTCCAATTGAAGCCGCTATAATCCAACAAAACATTCACGGGGGACTCGTGGGCTGCAGTTTAACCCCAGTCCAGCCCTGCTTGGAACGACATGAGGACGACTAAATGATGACAGAATTATAATTTTTGGCATTTTTGATCCAGACTGATTCCAGAGCCTCAGATCTGTAGGTCGCCGGCGGCTCGTCTGCCGCTCGTTAGCGACGCTCGTTGCCTGTTGGGTGAGAAGGAGTGATTCCCTGCGGATCCGTGCTGCCGGGAGCCTGCGCTGTCCGAGCCGTTCCCTTCCGCCGCCGTGACGCAGCTCCAGTTGCGCTGAAGCGTGCACGGATCCGTTAGCGAGCTCCGGGACTCTGCCGGGAGCCGCTTCTGCGCTGCAGGGGGTCGAGTCTCGCTGCACAGGTTGTTGGAGTTGCTGTTGCGCTCCAGGAGACTGGAAACAACGTCCTTGTTCTCCTGCCGCACCTGGACGGGCACGAACGCAGACGAGGGGTTAACGAGCACGGGTCCGTTGCCCTGCTTCTCCAGGAGCGGAGCGGATCCGCCGGGCGCCGTCGGGACGGTGGCGTTACGCCCCTGATGCAGCAGCGAGTTCCTCTCGGCGCCGCAGTCGTCGTGACAGTAGTCCAGAAGCCCCTTCTTCAGCTTCTTGTAGGCCAGGTGCAGGATCTCCAGCAGGCTGAGGAGCAGCGAGGCGGCGGCGATGCCCTGCATGAACACCATGAAGACGCTCTTCTCCGTGGGCCTCGAGACGAAGCAGTCCACCACGTTGGGACACGGCTCCCGCTCGCACTTGTACAGAGGCTGGAGCTTGGGCCCGTACAGCAGGTACTGACCCGTCATGAAGCTCACCTCCACCACGGAGCGGGTCACCACGTGCGCCAGGTATGTCCGCAGCAGCGGGCCCCGGAGCGGAGCCTTGTTCAGCTTCCCCTGCTCCAGATGCCGTAGCTCCCGCTCCACCCGCCGCCGATGTACGGGCCCAAGCTCCGTCGCCTCCGCCAGCTCCAGCTCGCGCCGGAGAGCCACGCGCTTGCAGTGACGCTCCTTCTCCAGGGCGCGCAGCTGGTAGATGGCGTGGCCCATGTAGACCAGTGAGGGCGAGGACACGAAGATGACCTGCAGGACCCAGTAGCGGATGAGCGAGACGGGGAAGGCGCGGTCGTAGCAGACGTTACGGCAGCCGGGCTGCTCCGTGTTGCAGATGAAGTCGGACTGCTCGTCGTTCCACACGTCCTCGGCCGCCACGCCCAGCACCAGCATGCGGAAGATGAAGAGGATGGTGAGCCAGATCTTCCCCACCATGGTGGAGTGGATGTGAACCTCCTCCAGAATCCCTCCCAGAAAGTTCCAGTCGCCCATCGTCACACGGACGTCTCTGCTTCTGCGGATGAGACCACAACACGACCATACAGTCCTCACAATCCGTGACAAATCTCACAGCTTTCCATTGATGTATGGTTTGTTATGATAGCACAATATTTGAAAATCTGGAATCTGAGGGTGCAAAAAAATCAAAACATTGAGAAAATCGCCTTTAAAGTTGTTCAAATGAAGTTCTTAGCAATGCATATTACTAATCAAAAATTAAGTTTTGATATATTTACGGTAGAAAATTTTCATCAAGACATGATAAAAGAAAAATGGATAATTTTGACCCATACAATGTATTATTGGCTATTGCTACAAATATACCTGTGTTACTTATGGTCACAAATAACTCGATACTCACCATTTGAGAAAGTGGCTTCTCTAAAAGATATAAAAACGCTGAATGAGGAAAAACTGTTTGATGGCATGATCAAACGCATCTAACACTGATCTGAACGAGGCGTCTGTGTTATTCATTCGACCGGACGCTGTGGTTTGAGGAATCTAGGTCACTGCTATCTTTATATTCTGGTAAAGTAATCAATGTGATGTGTTGCTGTCTGTGTAAAGACCTGCGGGTCAGTTAGATGACGAGGAGACGGTCCTGATGCAGCGTGACACTAGCGTCATATAACCCAGGTTTCAGACTAAACTAAAGTGTAAGTCTGAGCTGATCTTGAAATATATCAATGCCTTTGTATGTCTCAAGATGGACACCATTTTATATAAGGTCCTAATTGAAGTATGGCCTAATCCTGGCTTAGTCTGTGAAACCAGGCCTAGGTTTATTAATGAAGAGACTCGGGTTCTGCTGTGAGAGACCAGCTCTCCATCTGTCGATGCTTATTATCCTAATTAACGATCGTCCGATTTCATACATGAACTGCTCTCAGAATCCAATCAAGGTTTTCCCTCAAGTCTGTCGGTGTTTAGAAACCCGTCATTGGCTAGACAGCGCAGGGGGCGGTGCTTCGGCATCTCTCGACCAATCAGGAGTCCCGTGAGGCGGTGGATTGTGGGATGGCGTGCGAGCAGCTTCATTGATTTGGCTGTTCTCTTACACGCAAGCCATGATGGTCATCTAATGCTGAAGGGTCACACGGTCAGGGCTAGATTTATTTGACACGTGTCTTTAAAGGTCACTCATGTAGAAAACAAGGCTTCAAAGCACACAGTGACGTGTATTTCATAACGACTATAAATAATTCCCCTCGTCGTTCCAAACCTACACAAGCTTTATCCTTCCATGCACCGCAAAAGCTTATATCTTGACTTTAATATGCTGTATAAAACTACAGAGAGTACATAGTATGATTCTTATTACATAAAAACAAGTTTTCAGAAATCTATTGTGTGTGAATCCTACTCTCTTAAATATCTGGCATTAATTTCCAACCAATAAAGGCTCTTTACAGAGGTTTTGCTTCAAGAGAGCAACCATACATGTAGACAAAATACTTCCAAGGCACTCACGTGGTGAGATAAAAAGCCTTTAATGTACTGGGCTTAAGTCATTAGTTAAAAGTAGATCTACGCGTTTCGGCAACAACAGCCTTCTTCAGGACACACATCAATTGCTCAAACAGGTATTCTTAAACTGGTGTTAATCAATGAATCATCAAAAACAGCTGGTTAATATGTGGGTGTGGCTAAGACTAGCTACTAAACAAAAGAGAGAGCAATATATTCAGAGACAACTTGCCAATCCTGAGTACTATTTAGCTCTAACTGCTAATCCTCTGGAATCCATGACGATTCAACTGACAAATCTTCTTTCTACAGCGAAGGACAATAATTGGATATCTCAAAAGGAATATGACTTCTTACTTTGTAAAGATCCTCGTGTTCCATCGTTTTATATGTTGCCTAAGATTCATAAGAACTTAGAGCAGGGGTCACCACACTCGGTCCTGGAGGGCCGGTGTCCTGCAAGTTTAGCTCCAACTTGCCTCAACACACCTGCCTGGAAGTTTGAAGTATACCAAGTAAGACCTTGATTAGCTGCTTCAGGTGTGTTTGATTAGGGTTGGAGCTAAACCTGCAGGGACACCGGCCCTCCAGGACAACTTGGTGACCCCTGACTAGAGTCTCCGCCAGGTAGGCCCATTATCAGTGGAACGGATCATTGACAGAATCTGCATCACAGATGTTGACTTTTTTATAAAACCTTATGTTTGTACGCTTCCGTCTTATATTCAAGATAGTACACTGTGCTCAATAAGATTAATGATATGAAAAGTGAGGTAATCTCTGTTATGACCATGGATGTTGAATCCCTGTACACTAATATTGAATGTGGAGGGACTGAAGCTGTTGACCTTTTTGAGTGATAGATCCCAGAAAGTACCACCTACTTTTATTTTGCAATTGATGGAGTGGACCCTAATGTTTTTTTATTTCAAGATGTCTTCTACAAACAGATGAAAGGTACAGCAATGGGTGCTTGTTTCGCTCCCAATTATGCCAATCTATTTTTAGGATTGTGGGAAGAAAGATATATCTATTCGACTCATAATTCCTTTTTGGATAATATCGTTATGTGGGGAAGATATATTGATGATGTCCTAATTGGTCTGGTTCAGAATCAGAGTTGCATAGGTTTCACCAGTATATTAATGGCATAAATAGAAATTTGAAATTGAGCCTTGAATATTCAGTGTCTGAAATCAATTTTCTTGACCTGAAAATAACTAAGGAGGCCAATGGTGTGCTCCATACTTCCATCTTTAGGAAACCTAAAGTTTTCTTAGAGCTAATAGTTTTCATCCACCCTGGCTGAATTGAGAACATACCTCATGGACAATTTCAAAGATTGAAACGTATTTGCGATCGAGAGGACGATTATGAAATTCAATTACAGGATATAACCAGCAGATTCCAACCAAGCTTCAATGATTATAATCGGGTGTTTTTTTCAACAACATACAGCCGTGAAGCAACACAAATTAGACGTATAATATATTCCAATTGGAACATTATTGAAAGTGACAGCACCCGTAGGGCAATTTTTCGAGAACAACCAATGGTCAGTTATAGACGTTCACCAACTATATGAAATAAGGTAGTACGTAGCTATCTTCCTGCCCCTGAAAAGATTACGTGGTTGGGCTCTTTAGCAGGAAATTTTAGATGTGGGTGGTGTAAACATTGTGATAATATGGTGAAAACTAATATTTTTACTGATGTGTCCTCTGGGAAAATATATCCAATTAAAGGGGACCTAACGCACACCGTTTCACCCAATCTCATGTTAATCTTGAGTACCTTATAGAGTAGTACTGCATCCTTCATATCTCCAAAAAGTCTTTAGTTTTATCATATTTATAAAAGAAAGATACAGATTTACGAATTCTCTCCGAAAAAAGCCGAGCTCCTGGAGGCGTGCCGTGTGGGCGGAGCTAAAGAGTGAAGGCGTGTCAGCGGAGCTAAAGAGCGAAGGTGCCGTGTGGGCGGAAGGTGAAGGCGTGTCGTGGGCGGAGCTAAAGTGTCGGCGTGTCGTGGGCGGAGTGAGTGAAGGCGTGTCGTGGGCGGAGCTAAAGAGTGACGAGCACTTGTGGGCGGAGCTCGTGCGATAAAGAGTGACGCCAACAAAACACAGACATTTGATGCCGTTTCACTCACCATCTGCAGTTCTGAATCATGAGCGGGATCTTTTATAGCTGGGACCGCTCCATCTTTCAGTATTAAACGATGTGCAAATCCAGCGTCGAATTGGGCCTTGTTTATAAAACGTTCGTCAACAAAACACTTGAGAAACTCCATTGCTGCCCCGGAAAAACAAACTATATCCACTGTTCACGTAACGCTGGGTTGTTTTGGGAAGCTGAACAAGGTTATCTTTCCCTCACAACCAAAAACACACTTCTTTAGAGACATTCTTCCCGAGCGAGTCCCGTGCAGCGCTGCCGATTGAAGCGTGTTGATTGGCTGCTCTCGCTCCGGTCGATGCGTGCAGGGGCGTGTTCTTCCGGGAGAAATGCCCATATAAGGAGTTCCACCGTCGTTTACATCATCAAGAACAACGATCGAAAAAAACTCTCCGAAACTTGTACGAATCCGGAAGTGAGATCTTCAGCACAGAAATACTCTGTTATACGTCCAAATTTTTTTTTGAAACTTTGTCCATGCTTAGCATGAGAATCCAACTCTTTACCAGTGTAAACAACTCTGAATGCATGAAACAGCATTGTACCCCCCCTTTAAGTCTTTTATCAATTGCAATTCTTCGTATGTAGTCTATAGGCTAGAATGTGAGTGTCAAGTCCCCAGGAGTTAATGAAGAAATAGACTTGTTACCATTTTTGTAATTTGCACTATTGGATGATGTATAATTTTATTTCTACACTGTTGTATGTGTGTGCTTTTTTTTGTTTGTTTTTGTTTAGTAGCTAGTCTTAGCCACACCCACATATTAACCAGCTGTTTTTGATGATTCATTGATTAACACCAGTTTAAGAATACCTGTTTGAGCAATTGATGTGTGTCCTGAAGAAGGCTGTTGTTGCCGAAACGCGTAGATCTACTTTTAACTAATGACTTAAGCCCAGTACATTAAAGGCTTTTTATCTCACCACGTGAGTGCCTTGGAAGTATTTTGTCTACATGATTGGATTTTTTTACCTCCACCACATCCAATGAGCACCAGTGGCTTTATAAAGACACCCGTGTAGCACGCTTCTGTTTTTTGCAAGAGCAACTATATATTTGTGTTGTACTTTTTTATATTAATTTTCCATAGTTGTTTAGTCTTATGACTGTGTTTCAAGGCTTGTTTGTCTTCATGAATACGAGATGCAATGGAAACTCGAGGTTTATGGGATGTTGTTTGTTAATGAAGTCGAAGCATTGAGACGTACACCACTAATAAACTCTGTTATCATCTCTTCATCTCCTGCTTATGCTCGTCTCTGTTATTAGAGTTTAGGGGTATTTTGGGTCCCAGACCAGACTTGCTGTTAACAGGTTTAGACTAGTTTGCTGAAGAGTGGTCTTGTTACCAGACTAAACAGATATTTTCTGACGGATCTGGAGGCATGATCTAACAGTGGAACATGGTTCTTTAGATTAACCCCTGGTTTCACAGACGAGGCTTAAGCTAGTCCCAGACTAAAATGCATGTTTGAGCGGACTAAACCTAAAACATCTCTTAAAATATATCAGTGTCAAGAAGCACAGCTTAACCCATTTAACCCCAGCGCTCACAATAGTGACCGTAAAGACGGTTTTCATTTATAAAGCTCTGAAGAACTTACTGAATGATGTTTTAGTGACGTCCTGCAAATATGGAAACAATAAAGAGTCTCTATTAAATATGTACAGTGTCACATGATTAGTGCAGATGGTCACATGACCAGAACATAATCTTGAGAAGATGATAACTGCATCAAAGCTCTGAAACAAAAGCCTAGTAAAGTGTGTTAAAGATTTTTGGCACACGTTATCTTTAGGGTGTCTAGTATTAATATATGAATTCATATATATATTCAGTTTTGTTGAGTGTGGTCATAGAGTGAGTAAACATGTTGATGATCACAATAACTGTGAGTTTATGAATACAATATTAATCCAGATGCAGTTGTTTGTGAAAATTACACTAAAATGTTGCAATGACAAAATATTGCACTAAATTAAAAATTCAAATGTTACAAAAAAGTACAATATTTTTGTTGTAATACTCGTAACATTAATATAAAAATGTTATATTTTACAAAAATTAATTTTGAAATGCATTAATGGTTGAATTTTTGTTTTTTATATCAATGTTGCATAAGGTTATGCATAATAGTAACCTAGAATCGGTTTAAAATAGCTGGGCTGAGATATATAACAATTTTTATGACTGCAGAAATATGATATTTCAGTACACATTATCCCACCGGACCATAAAACACTAATTTTTCACACACTTTAAAAAAAAAAAAAATTATTGATTATTTCAAAGGGTTACTTATGACGCATCATTTGGATATTTTCATGTCTGGGAAAAATTTGGGATTAAACGGGTTATGTGTTCTTCGAAGGCATTTTTGTAAAAGTTGCTTAAATATCGTAGTTTAACTAAAGCCTAGTCCTGGTTTAAGAACCGGGATTACCAGTGGTTTAAGATCTGATCACTGAACGGTTCTTCTATGACATCACGGCCAAAACCCTCTTTTGAAACCTTTATGTTAAACAGATTTGGAAAAAACAGGCAAAATTAACTCTTTTAAGGCTAAAGTCACAACACGCTTAACGAGATTAATTAGTAACTATTACTCCAAACTAAAACCACAAGCACACATTGTGCCAAATCAGCATAATTGACTTCAGAATGATTATGAATCAACAACAACAACATACTGATGCACAAGTAATTTATTTCGTTCTGAGGTTACATGTAAAAGGCCTGCAGATCTCACAATAAAACACTCACGGAAGACCGTTTAAATGATGGTCAACTAAAACAAAAATCTCATACAAAAATATTGAGGCGATTCATCTCTGATTCCGGGCAGCTGCGCTCGTGAGCTAAACGTACAGACGTCATCGATGCTAACACTCTGCAGATGTGTGCTAAAACAGGCCATGTTTGATTGCCTCTCCTTATTAAAAGAAACAGACATTCACACAAACCCTGAAGCGGTTCTAGTGCCCCCAGGACTTGCGTCCGGCCCAGGAGCGGGATCTGGAGCGGGATCTGGATCTGGAGCGGGATGGAGAGCGTGTCTGCGTCTTCTCCTCGGCGCCGTCCGGAGTCTCGGTGTGGAGCTGGCTGGTGTCCCGCGGGCTGCTGGACTTGGACCTGGAGCGCGACTGAGCTCCGCCTCTGCTCTTGGAGTGGGC
>CM049844.1:1694709-1699709 GCA_027422415.1 Schizothorax lantsangensis | reverse complement strand
ATTCAGACAGAGCGTGGTATAAATGAGGTCTGTGAGATGCTGAGCGTGTACCTGTCGTGTTCTCGGCTGCGTCTGCGGTGTGTTCTTGCTCTGGACCTGCTGGGAGAAGCACAAGGTCAGTGTCCTGATCCGCAGCAGTGAAGATGCTGTGTAACGCTCACTCGCTCACTCTCTAGGGCTCGGGGACCGTCTGCGGCGTCTGTCGTAGGATGGGCTGCGTGACCTGCGTCTGTCGCGGCTGCGTGAGCGTCTGCGTCGATCGTTGTCCTCGTATCGAGAGCTGCGCGGCGACTGCCGGTCCTTGGACTTCATCTGCCCCGGCGCTGAGAAGCACAAGAGAGCTCGGTCACAATCGCTCCAAACACACACACGTCTCCTCTCGGACCGGGTCTCTCACACACACACACACACACGTCTCCTCTCAGACTGGGTCACACACACGTCTCCTCTCGAACCGGGTCACACACACACACGTCTCCTCTCGAACCGGGTCACACACACACGTCTCCTCTCGGACCGGGTCACACACACACACGTCTCCTCTCAGACTGGGTCACACACACACACACGTCTCCTCTCGGACCGGGTCTCACACACACACAGGTCTCCTCTCGAACCGGGTCACACACACACACGTCTCCTCTCGGACCGGGACACACACACACGTCTCCTCTCGAACCGGGTCACACACACACACACATCTCCTCTCGGACCGGGTCTCACACACACACACACACGTCTCCTCTCGGACCGGGTCACACACACACACGTCTCCTCTCGGACCGGGTCACACACACACGTCTCCTCTCGGACCGGGTCACACACACACACACACACACACACACACGTCTCCTCTCGGACCGGGTCTCACACACACACACACACACACACACACGTCTCCTCTCGGACCGGGTCTCCTCTCGGACCGGGTCTCACACACACACACACACGTCTCCTCTCGGACCGGGTCACACACACACACACACATCTCCTCTCGGACCGGGTCTCACACACACACACGTCTCCTCTCGGACCGGGTCTCACACACACACACACGTCTCCTCTCGGACCGGGTCACACACACACACACACACACACACACACACACGTCTCCTCTCGGACCGGGTCACACACACACACACACACACGTCTCCTCTCGGACCGGGTCACACACACACACACACGTCTCCTCTCGGACCGGGTCACACACACACACACGTCTCCTCTCGGACCGGGTCACACACACACACACGCGTCTCCTCTCGGACCGGGTCTCACACACACACACGTCTCTTCTTGGACCGGGTCTCACACACACACGTCTCCTCTCAGACCGGGTCTCACACACACACACACACACGTCTCCTCTCGGACCGGGTCACACACACACACACACACACGTCTCCTCTCGGACCGGGTCACACACACACGTCTCCTCTCAGACCGGGTCACACACACACGTCTCCTCTCGGACCGGGTCACACACACACACACACACACACACGTCTCCTCTCGGACCGGGTCACACACACACACACGTCTCCTCTCGGACCGGGTCTCACACACACACGTCTCCTCTCGGACCGGGTCACACACACACACGTCTCCTCTCGGACCGGGTCACACACACACACACGTCTCCTCTCGGACCGGGTCACACACACACACGTCTCCTCTCGGACCGGGTCACACACACACACACACGTCTCCTCTCGGACCGGGTCACACACACACACACACGTCTCCTCTCGGACCGGGTCACACACACACACACACACACGTCTCCTCTCGGACCGGCACACACACACACACACACACACGTCTCCTCTCGGACCAGGGTCACACACACACACACACGTCTCCTCTCGGACCGGGTCACACACACACACGTCTCCTCTCGGACCGGGTCACACACACACACACACACGTCTCCTCTCGGACCGGGTCACACACACACACACACACGTCTCCTCTCGGACCGGGTCACACACACACACACGTCTCCTCTCGGACCGGGTCACACACACACACACACACACGCCTCTTCTCAGACCGGGTCACACACACACACACGTCTCCTCTCGGACCGGGTCACACTCACTCTTGCGGTCGCCCTGAGCGAACTGGATCTCGATCTGCCGGCCGCAGACCCACTTCCGGTCCAGATTGAGCAGAGCGTCCTCCGCATCCCGGACATCCTCGAACCTGCTGCACTGTTAAGGGCTCCAGCGAACGAGTTCATCACACACACACACAAGAGACACACACAGAGACACACACACACAGAGACACACATACAGAGACACACACAGAGACACACACACACAGAGACACACATACAGAGACACACACACACACACACACAGACACACACACACACACACACAGACACACACACACACACTCAGACACACACACACACTCAGACACACACACACACACACACACACACACAGACACACACACACACACACACACACACACAGAGACACACATACAGAGACACACACACACACATACAGAGACACACATACAGAGACACACTCAGACAGACACGCGCACACTCAGACAGACACACACACACACACTCAGACACACACACACACACACACACACACACTCAGACACACACACACACTCAGACACACACACACACACACACACACACACACTCAGACACACACACACACTCAGACACACACACACACACACACACACACACACACTCAGACACACACACACACACACACACACACACACACACACACTAACTAATAGGGCTGGGTAAAAAATATTGATCTCTGGATTTCAATCGATTCTCATTTTTACGAAACGATATTGATTGTTAAATCCCGAGGATCTGTGTTCCTTTAAGAGGAGACACGGTTCACACACCCGTCACGTTTCAGATCTGAGGCTCTTTGGTTTTCATAAAGTGTTTTTTCAGACTAGTGGTACGAAAACATCCAAAACACCGTTAAGTGTTTCTTTTATAGCACTTTATCTGTGTGCGTCAATAGCTTTCTATTAAAATACATATTTTAAAGGCTGTTTTCTCCTCGTACACCGAACCATAAATCTCCTCTTCAGCAGCATTTACACCAAACTTTACATTTTTATTCCTGTTTATATCCTGAAGGTGTTCACAGAGGGATTTATTCATATATAACGTGCTTGATTATATACATGTTATTGTGAAAATACACTGCTTTCTGTCTGTTCTAAGTGTTTTCTGAATTATGGAGTGCATTTTGAAACGGACTTCATCCAGTGTTCAGATTTATGTATAACATATTTAATTAAATAAAGCCTCATTTGCATATTTAAACCTAAAATTTTAGAAAACTTGTAATATAATTTTTTTTTTGCAATTAGCAATGTAATCAATCAACTGAGTAAGTTAGGTGATAACTATTAATGTTATTTATTAATGTCTCGCCTTAATGGACAGAACATTGAAGTATTGTGCTTTGATAGTTTTAATATGAAACAGTATTGATTATTGTATTGCAATATTCAAACATTAAATGCTATTTTGGCATCGTTTAATGTGACGTGAGATCGCTGTAGCGCACGTTAACCGATCATCTCCTCCGCTTTACTACTAGTTATAGCACAAAATAAACATGACTAAACATCTGAAGGCAAGTTAAAATAAAGAGCACAACATTATAATCCATATCCGGTCTCGTGTAATATCTCAATAAGTGTTTCAGACGGTTATAAACGTCACATTTACCTCCGAAAAACATAAACTCAGTCTGTACAGAGGGGCATTTTGCTAAATATATGCATCATATAACATATTCCTTATAATTTTTACTGCTCTTCAATGTTTAATTTATGTTTGAAATCCGTCAAGGTATGACAGCCACATTTAAATGTTTATATTTCAAAAAAAGTAGGAATATTACGTAATTGTAACTTTATAATCGTAAAAACTTCATTAAGTGTATTTTAAGCAGCCTACAAATCAGTCAATTTTAACCTTCAGTATTATAGTACCAACTGACTCGAGTATATTTTACAGCATTAGTTGAGAGATTGTTTATGCATATGCATCCAAAATAATCGATATCGAGCTTGTGAATGAGAATCGAATGGTGAAATGTGTCCAAACCCAGCCCTACAAACCAACACAGGCTTGTGTCCTGAATCAGAGGATACTGGAGTTACCTTTACCTTCATCTTTACGCTTACGCTCGTCTCGGCCCATAACGCCTCTTTGTCTCTTGCAGCTTTACATTGCTTTCGTTTCACACTCTGCCTCTCTGTTAGCAGCCATCCTCTTTCTGTCTTTCTTGCGGCGGCTTGGCTTTTAGTCCTACTCTACACGGCTCTTTAACTGTGTCTTTGTGCCGGGCTCCACCAGGGGGCGCCGCTACAACAGAGAGATAAGGGTTAAAGGATATTGAATGTATGCGAATCCTCGGGGCCGGCGGGAATAGAAGTCTAGGGGGATGTAGACGTCGGCGACGGGCCCGTATCGGCCGAACTCTCGCCGCAGATCCTCTGGCCTGAACACCGGAAATAACATCTTACTCAACCGCGGACATACTTACCGTCATCTTACAGAAACCTGCTGCTCGTTTACGCTCCCTCAAGCCGTCAGAGAGGAGAACGGTAACGATGATTAAATTAATTAAATGCAAGTCAGTGGATTCTGGCACTTTGAGAGCGATATCAAGCAATACAAATACGAATATATTGAGTTCTTATGAAGAGAAACGATCAGTCTGTGCAAGAAACCCAACATTATTACTGTAATCCAGAGCCTCGGACATAAACATAAGATCATCTAAGAGTACTCAACCGTGCACCACGTAGAGCTAAAAATATCTGTTTCCACGGTAACGCTGTACACAAAGTAGCACTGCGCTCACAAACCCTGCTTTAAATGAAATCGACCAATCAGAGCAGATCAGCGCCACGCAGGGGCGGGGCTTCGAAAAATGAATCGTTTGGGAGTCGTTGAGCAAATAAGCTAAAAATAAATGCAT
>CM049844.1:1684709-1687209 GCA_027422415.1 Schizothorax lantsangensis | reverse complement strand
GATTCGCGCTTTGAAGTCCCGATTTGAATCAAATGATTCGCGCTTTGAAGTCCCGATTTGAATCAAATGATTTGCGCTTTGAAGTCCCGATTTGAATCAAATGATTCGCGAAAGTCCCGATTTGAATCAAATGAAAGTCCCGATTTGAATCGATTCGACGATTTGAATCAAATGGTTTGAAGTCCCGATTTGAATCAAATGATTCGCGCTTTGAAGTCCCGATTTGAATCGAAAGTCCCAGAATCAAATGATTCAAGTCCCGATTCGAATCAAATGATTCGCACTTTGAAGTCCCGATTTGAATCAAATGATGCTTTGAAGTCCCGATTTGAATCAAATCATTTGAAGTCCCGATTTGAATCAAATGATTAGCGCTTTGAAGTCCCGATTTGAATCAAATGATTCGTGCTTTGAAGTCCCGATTTGAATCAAATGGCTTTGAAGTCCCGATTTGAATCAAATGATGATTTGAATCAAATGATTCGCGATCCCATTCGTTTGAATCATTTCAAACGTTGATTCGGTTTTGAACTCGTGATGTCGAAATCGACTCGATCGAATCTCACTCGATCATTTGAATCTTTGAATGAATCCACGATCAATCTTCCTCAGTGAATCGTTTGAATGAATCACACGATCGAATCTTCCTCAGTGAATCGTTTGAATGAATCACACGATCGAATCTTCCTCGTTTGAATGAATGATCGAATCTTCCTCAGTTTGAACGAATCACACGATCGAATCTTCCTCAGTGAATCATTTGAGTGAATCACACGATCGAATCTTCCTCAGTGAATCGTTTGAATGAATCACACGATCGAATCTTCCTCAGTGAATCGTTTGAATGAATCACACGATCGAATCTTCCTCAGTGAATCGTTTGAATGAATCACACGATCGAATCTTCGAATGAATCACACGATCGAATCTTCCTCAGTGAATCGTTTGAATGAATCACACGATCGAATCTTCCTCAGTGAATCGTTTGAATGAATCACACGATCGAATCTTCCTCAGTGAATCGTTTGAATGAATTACACGATCGAATCTTCCTCAGTGAATCGTTTGAATGAATCACACTTCCTCAGTGAATCGTTTGAATGAATCACACGATCGAATCTTCCTCAGTGAATCGTTTGAATGAATCACCTTGATCCTCTGTCCGTCCATGGTGCTGAACTCGCTCTCAGTGCCGATGCAGAAGCTGTTTGTGATGCTTCTCAGAGGAGTTTTCACACAGATGATGAACTCATCTCCGTTTTGCTGAATGGTGGTCAGAGGTTTGACTTCATTCATCATTTTAATGTAAATCGCTGGAGCGGCTGCTCATAAAACACACATTAAGAGAAACAGAAAACTGGCAAAGTACTGAAACACTGCACAATATGTCTTGTTTTCTGGTACACATATCTAAACATCCTTAAATCAACATGCATAGAGAAACAAAATAGCTGAAGTCTTGTTTTTTTAGAAAGGCACCAAAATTAAGTGAGTAGCATACACCCAAGATTATTGTTCTGACCCTCATTAGCAGATAGTGTTCTCAATCAGTTTAGAGACAGTAAACAAGGTTAAGCATGTATGTTGATGTAAGGATGTTTGTACTAGGAAAACAAGACACAAATACTGTAGAAGAACATGATTTAGTATGAAGAAGCGACTCACAGACGGCTCTGAGAAACTCCTCTGCGTTCTCCTGTTCATAGAGTTTCCAGCTTCCACTGAAGTCCACAGCCATCCTCCAGATCTGATCCTGAGCTTCGTTATGTGTTTGTGATCCTTCAGTTAATGAGTCTCAGGAGATCTGAGTGTTTGAGTCTCCACAGCGATGCTTCGGTCTCAGAGGAGTGTCTTATACACACACATTACTCTGAAGTACAGTAAACGTGTCTGTAACACCTACAAAACACCATCAATATTCCCCAAAGACAAGCAGATAGCACTCAAAGCTTGATCAAAAATACAGTAAAAATAGTGAAATATTATTAAAGTTTAAAACAGATGTTTCTATGTGAATATGTGTTAAGCTGTAATTTATTAACCAGTGTTTGTTTACACTAGCTCCGCCCACTAACGTGTGATTGGACGAGTCAACACTGAAAAAAGAGGCGTGTCACATCAGATTCAGTGGCGTAGATGATAAAACACACGCTTTTTGACGCGATCGTCCCGAGTTCGAATCCGCCTTTTGCTGAACGTCTCAAATCTCATATCGCATCGGAAAGCCATTTATTTTCAATAAAAGTAAAATAAAGTATCTAAAGTATCAGGTAGGTGTAGAGAGGGCTTTAGTGTCCCAATAAGGTGGCATCCATTTAATAATTTGAATTAAACTATAATTTACACTCAATACTTTATTACTGCGTACTGTTTTATAATATACTACAATACTGAGGTGCAGATAATTGCCACTATTTGCAATAAGTAGTATAAATAGCAGAAAATATTGCTATTTTAACAGTGTAAATAGTATCTATTGCTAAGAAAATGTTATTTACAC
>CM049844.1:1669709-1679709 GCA_027422415.1 Schizothorax lantsangensis | reverse complement strand
TCAACACCTGGAGTCAGTAGCCCACATCATGAACGTTGTTCACATTTAAAGATTATATACTGCCAGACATGACAGACTTGTGGACCTCACGCTGCTCAGATTCCCTGTGTGTCTGATGAGCAGATCTTTAAACACACTACTGACAGTTGAATGGTTTACTCACCTGCAAACACTTTTCTAGGAATTGCAATACCCAGATATCGTTAACATCTCTCAGAATCGTAAAACAGCTACACTATTTGAGGTATCTGTGCATTTGCTTGTTTATGGAGGATTCTTACTGCTCTAAGATTTTAAAATATCATCATTGATATCAATATATAGAGAACCTTGGGTACAAATGCCAGCTTATTGTGCTGTGTTTGGTAGCCTGGGTCAGTACACAGGCTGGTGATCCGTGGACTTTGATTGGGGGGGGTTTAAAACAAGGGCCAAACAGTTGGCAAAGTACTGTTCAATCTCAGCACTATAGGAAGCATGTTTATTTGGAGGCGATTTTCCTGTACCCTTAGAGCTGTAATCCATAACAATGTGCTGAAGTTTTAATCTGTTGAAAAAAAATTTGATTCTAATGAAATTGACTTGAAGTGGAATCAAATGCTCACGGTGCGGCTGCAGTGACTCCTGTGCTCAGATTGGCTGAGCTGTTGCTCTCCAGCAGAATCAGGGCCTGTTTGAGCTCCATCTTGTTGTAGAAGGAGACGAGCTGCGGCTCCTGCGATCGCTCTCCGCCGATCAGACAGCGCTTGATGTAGCGCTTATTAAAGCGGTTCAGCCTGCGGACGAACAGAGCGTTAACAGCAAAGATTTACAACAGCACCGGCAGCGTTTACTCGCATCACATCATTCAAACCCATCTGAGTAGGAAGAGTTTTACTGAAAACCAAAGTTGGAAATGAAGGGAAACTGGGAAGTTTGCTTGATGTTTGGGACACAGTCGTTATTATATGATGATTATAGCAAAAAAAATTGATGATGGACTTTAGCTCAGACATTTCAGAATTATTAAAATAACATTTGAGATTGGTGCGCTTCCAGTCACGTGATCAGCTGATGCAAAATCACATGAGTTTTTCGATGCGTATCAAGAAATGTATTCAGTAAATGTGTTTCCATCATAGTTTATGTGCATGTCTTCTGCAAATTGAGAGCACAAGTTATTAATGCACAAAATTTGCATAAGAATACGTAGACGGAACATGACTATTAACGCAGTCAAACCGTGCCATTGGAGAACCACTAAACATCAGTTTCAGTCAATAATTTTGATCTTTCAACACTATTTCAGCCCAAACTGTTTTTTTTGCTGTTTATGTTGAATTATGTATCAGCTGAAACTCCAGTGCATCACTACGTGTCCTGAGGTATGTGACATTATTGATCTCAAATGATCTCATTATTGATCTTTAGTGACGTCTCTCTGCAGTTGAAATGATCCGTGATTGATGTCAGTGAGTTATGTTTCTTCTGATGTTCATTCATGTTTATTTGCTGCTGTAACTAGTAGTAAAGAGGAAGAGATGCTCTGTCACGACCAGTGCTGGGGAAAGTTACTTTTAAAAGTAATGCATTACAATATTGCGTTACTCTATGAGAAAGTAACTAATAGTAGAGCTGCACGATTCTGGATAAATTGAGAATCACGATTTTTTTTCTCAAATAGAGATCACGATTCTCCCACGATTCTGAACTAAACAAAATAATGTGTGACAAAATATTAATTGCTGCAGTCTATTTAAAAGTGTTTAATTTAAATGAATTATTAAACATTTTAATATATAATACAGTATGGCCAGGTTTCACAGACGGGGCTTAGACTAAGCCAGGATTAGATCATAGTTCAATTAAGACATTTAAGCAATTTATATAAACATGCTTAGAAAAAAACACTACTGGAGTGCATCTTGAGACAAAACAAAGGCACTGATATATTTTAAGATCAGTCAATGTGAGTTTCTTTCAGTTGAAACAGCTCAGATTTACATTTTTGTCTAGGACTAGGCTTAAGCCTTGTCTGTGAAACCCGGGGTATATGTATTTAAAATATAGTGTATTTAATACACCAACTTTTAGAATTAAAATTATGAAAAATTGGATTGTATTAATGATTCAATGACTCACTCATACCTCACTTGTTTCATTAATGGATAAATCAGTATTTTTGAACGAATCTCGAATGAATGATTCAATAACAAATACATTTTTTAACAGTCACTTGTCGCCACCTAGTGGCGAAATGATGCAATCGACACAAACGTTATTTGAAGCGCCAGTTGCTTTCAAAAGATGAGTGGCTCTATTTTGATCGCTACCATAGACATCAATGTTTGTAGCCGAACTATAAACTTTTATCCCAGTATTTCTATGAATGACTGTAAGACAGAAATAATACTGTGTAGTTGAAAACACTGTTTGTGAAGCTTTTTCTTACCTAAACATGTTAACTGTCTGCTCTCTGGATCAGCAGCAGCGCAAATGCAGATCTGAATGTTCCGGTATGATTTTTTCAAAGTTTTAATAGACACGGGCGAATCGTTGTCATTCAGAAATTAGATCGTGTGGGTATTTGAATCGAGATCGCAATCTTTTAACGATTAATCGTGCAGCTCTAACTAATAGTGTTACTTAGTTACATTTTATGGAAAGTATTGCATTGCATTCCATTACTTATTGTCAACTCGGCTAGGCTTGCTTATTTGTTTTTAATAGCAAAAACCCAAAAGTTATATTTTTGGCAGCTGTAAAATCCCTTTCACACCAAAAGTGATTTAATACAGTATAAAATAGTGTGTCGAAATAGTGTTCAATTCTACACTGGCCAGACGAGACCAGTATTTTAATTCTAGGCTGCAGCAGAGTCAGATTGTGCAGAGGACTCATCTGGTTCCTGTGGTCTTGTACCGATGGCCGTCTAGGTGATGAAAAGCAATGCATTACTTTACTAGTTACTTGAGAAAGTAATCTGATTACTTAACTTGCGTTACTTGTAATGCGTTACTCCCAACATTGGTCAATGCCGCTATATGATTCAGTGCTGGTTTTACAGAGTGTTTGGTCACGTATGTGAATATTCAGCTGAACGTCTCCTGTAATGGGTTTGGTGAGTAAACGATGACAGTACATCCGGCTCTGAAACGCACTTGTCTCTCCAGTGATGATGACCGTAGTGTCCGCACACGCCCTCGATTCCAGCCAGCAGATGCTCCAGAAACTACAGAGACACAAAACAGCATCAGCCGTCAGACAGCAGAGACGACGCTCTCCAGTGTGTTTGAGATCGGCTGATCACCTGAGTGTGAATCTCCTCGTTTATTGAGCGTTTGCTTTCTTTCCTCTTCTTGACAGCCAGAAGGTCAACGAGCGGCCGAATCGTCATTCCCTAAAAAACAAGACAACACGAGCTTTCGGCTACAGAAACGCAATGGACATCCTTCAGCGGATTCTCTCACCTGCACGAACACGGTGAAGAAGATGACGGTGATGATGGCCGTCAGGAACATGTCCTTCATGGGAAAGTCATCTCTGGGCAGCAGAAACACTAATGAGAAGGCGATGGCGCCCCTCAATCCGCCATACGCCACGATGAACTGATCCTTACCACTCAGCTTCACCATACGGTACTTATTAATGATGAACGTCAAGCCGACCACACCTGCAGGACAGACAAACACATGAATAATACACAGATTCATAAACTCAACACTGGGGCCAGATTTACTGACAGCTTGCAGCAGCACAAGCCCTTGTCTGGCATTAAAAAAACTACTGTCAGGATTTACTAAAGACACATTAGTAACAAAAAGACATGGAGACAGACATTGGAGTACCTCAAGGCTCAGTACTAGGGCCATTACTTTTCACGTTTTCACATGTACTTTTTACTCTTCCTTGGGAGATATCATCAGGAAACATGGTGTTAGCTTTCACTGTTATGCTGATGATACTCTGCTACAGTTAAAGTTATTTCTGCAGCTGATCTTATTGCATGCACATTTGTAGGACTTTCCCTTTCGGACACAACATTCATGTGAGAAGAGGATTTGAATGAATCATGCAAGGTGATTTACTAAGACTTGCAGTAGCCAGTGTAATGGTATTTGTGCCATTATTTAATGCCCCAAAAACACATGTCTGAACCCCTTCTGTGTCTGTGTTGTTAGTCGATCACACACACCTGATTATCATCGGCTCCGCTGGTTTGTGACACATGTGCGCTGCTTTTGGCAGACTGCATTGGTCATTATGGAAATGATCTGCTCTTTCATTTTCACATCATCAGTAGATGTGCAGAACTTTCCACTCCCATCGGTGCTTTTATGTGATTATAGTGCTCTTTTGTATTCTGTTTAGTAAATCTGCCTCTAAAATTCTTAGAAAATACCATTAAAAAGTTTCTAAACTTCTGAATAAAGATTTTCTACTGTTTTTCAAAGCAGCATTTATTTGATCAAAAATACAGTAAAAAGTGAAATATTATTACAATGTCAATATCTGTTAAAGTGTAATTTATTTCTGTGATCAAAGCTGTATTTTCAGCATCATTACTGCAGTCTTCAGTGTCACATGATCTTCAGAAATCATAATAATATGCTGATTTGCTGCTCAAGAAACATTTCTGATTATTATCAATGTTGAAAACAGCTGCACAATATTTTTGTGGAAACCGTGATATATTTTATTTCTAAGGATAGAGCCCTGAACGGGCCTCAAATTTAGGCCCTAGCCCGGCCCGTGTCCGACAACTTATCAGAATTACCGGCCCGAGTCCGACCCGAACCCGTCCCGTCCCCCCCCCCCCCCCCCCCCTTCTCCCAAAACGGCTCATGTTTCAGCTATTAAAATAGTTCAGTTTTGTATGTAATGGCAAAGTGATTATATTTCGTTTCGTTTTTTTATTAAGTTCATTTAGAAAAACGTTTAGAGCATTTTATGTTCATTAAATACGTTTTTTCTTTCTTAAAGTAACGACCAAGCGGCCAGCGTCAGACTGGCAGGCTGATCATAGCTTATGTTTGATCAATTTAGCCTTCTCAAATCATCACGACTTGCCTAAAATAAAATCTATAGATATACTAAAACACTTCAAGCATATAACAATGTTTAACCTAGACAAATGTGCGCTGCATCAGTAGTTTGTGCGGAGAGTGGAGGCTCCAGTGCAATCACATGCATTTTGTTCAATGGAAGCAACTTAAAATACGCCGTAATTTTTGCTCATAAGAGTAATATATCATTCGGAACTGTAAAGGGTCTGCTTTTATGTGTGTGCACTCACAATATCGACAAAACGTTGTGCTTTTATAAAATAAAGAAAATAAACATGATGCACTTTCTGCCGTCTCGTCTTGAACAGGAGCGTTTCACAAAAATGAACCAAAACTCAGCGAATACATGCCTCACAGACATGATAAATATATCTATAGAAAGCTTTAAATTACTAAACGAAATAAATCAAATCGAAAACACAAACTAATCCGTGAAGATGCACTTCTCTCTAAAGGCGCGTCGAATGAGGAGACGGCATCAGGATCATCATCTTTGCCACACTGACTCAGAAAACACTAGTTTATTAGTAAATAATTCAAATATCTTACTATTCCCCCCCGGACACATTCATGGTAATTACTTTAGCCGGGGCTTTGCTGCAAGCTTTATTGCGTGCGTTTGAACACAGAACTCTTTTTTTCATCACTAATTGATGGATGTCTAAAATATAAAAATAAGGAGAAGCCTAAAACAGGGCCGAGGCCCGGCCCGCGTCTGAACTATGACGTGAAAATGGGCCCGAAGCCCGGTTCCAGGGACGTAAAAAAGTCGGGGCCGAAATGCAGGGCTCTATCTCAGGATTCTCAGATGAATAGAAAGTTCAAAAGAACAGTATTTATTTGAAACAGAAATATATTGTAACATTATAAATGTCCTTTTGATCAATTTAATGATAATTTAATCCTTGATTACTTATATGTGTCCCTGGAGCACAAAAGCAGTCTTCAGTAACACAGCTATATTTGTAGCAATAACCAACAATATGAGTCAAAATTATACATTTTTCTGTTATGACAAAAATCATTAGGATATCATGTTCCATGAAGATATTTAGTAAATTTTCTACCGTAAATATATCATAACTTAATTATTGATTAGTAATATGCATTGCTAAGACTTCATTTGAACAACTTTAAAGGTGATTTTCTCAATATTTAGATTTTTTTGCACCCTCAGATTCCAGATTTACAAATATTGTCCTATCATAACAAACCATACATCAATGGAAAGCTATTTATTCAGCTTTCAGATGATGCACAAATATCAATTTCTGAAAAATTGACCCTTATGACTGGTTTTGTGCTCCAGGGTCACATATAATAGTACAGTAATGTTTATGGCCACTAAGCACCTCCAGGAATCCTCAATGACTCAAACAGAAGGGAGCCGTTCGATGTGAACGATAAACGATTATCTACTGAAGCAGCGTCTCACCCAGAACCCTGGACAGCAGACACAGGACGATGGTGAGGGTCACAAAGGTCCAGTTCCAGGCGTGCGGCCCGGCCACCGTCGACACGCCTAGGAAGATGAAGATCAGGGTCTCGCTCACGCTGCTCCACATCTTCATGAAGTACTTGATGGTGGTGTAGGATTTGAGGGAGATGTTAGCCTCCACATAGGGCCGCATGATCACGCCGCACGCTATGAGCCTGTCAACAAACACAAGCAGGGAGTTACGTAATCAGATTACTCTTTACAACACCAGTTTCTCCTGACAGCTCTCCTGTCTCTTTGTTGAGAGAAATCAGGGGCCTGAAGCCGGATTAGCTGGCTAGCCAGGTTTAGTTTGCACCAATCCTGGGTTTTAGGTACCATGAAAGTGGCTTGGCTTTTAGCGTGCGTTCATCGCTATAGTAACTTACGCTCCACAGCTAACCAGGTTATGCTCTGTGTTAGACATCTCAAACTGAAATTGGACCAATCAGATGAGAGCAAAGTGACACGTCTGATGCAAAAAGCCACGCCCCCAGTTTCTCTTGCTTCAAATTAAAGGTCACTAGTACTAAAAAATATATATAATTACTTATATGATTTATATTATTATTAATCCATTACACACACGCGATTTTAGTTTAACAGTTATTATAAATCATTTATTTTAATTGAATGTTAATATATGCAGATCGTATGTAATATAAATAAGTTGTAGAATCAATAGATAATGCTTTAAAATGACTATGTGACATGTTCGAGTCTCCATCGCTGTATATTATCAACTATATAAACTAACTTAAGTTTAACTTGTGACTGCGCTGATGAAGCAAGATCATTTATTTTATTTGTCCTCTTTCATGAACAAGTGCTTTTTTCATTGTAAATGCATTTAAATTCATCATATTCTTCAATCTCTTAACCTTTAGAACCTTTAAGCAAGGCTCGTGATTGGCTGTTGGCCAGTGATGTCACACGCGCTCCACAAACTCAGGATCAAAGCCTGCGTTGACAAAGAAAGTTGATGATCAGCATCATGGTACCAACAAAGCTGGATTGGAGTGGTCTGGTTTTGTCAACTCTGAATAGGGTGCTAGGGTACTTGGGGTGGTTGCTAAGATGGTTGCTAGGGTACCTGGGGCGGTTGATAGGGTGTAGCTATGCGGTTGCCAAGGTACCCGGGTCGGTTGCTAAGGTGTTGCTATGTGGTTGCTAAGGTACCTAGGGTGTTGCTATGCGGTTGCTAGGGTACCTGGGGTGGTTGCTAAGGTGTTGCTATGTGGTTGCTAAGGTACCTAGGGTGTTGCTATGCGGTTGCTAGGGTACCTGGGGTGGTTGCTAAGGTGTTGCTATGTGGTTGCTAAGGTACCTAGGGTGTTGCTATGCGGTTGCTAGGGTGCCTGGGGTGGTTGCTAAGGTGTTGCTATGTGGTTGCTAAGGTACGTAGGGTGTTGCTATGCGGTTGCTAAGGTGGGTCGGTTGCTAAGGTGTTGCGGTTGCTAAGGTACCTAGGGTGTTGCTATGCGGTTGCTAGGGTACCTGGGGTGGTTGCTAAGGTGTTGCTATATGGTTGCTAAGGTACCTAGGGTGTTGCTATGCGGTTGCTAGGGTACCCGGGTCGGTTGCTAAGGTGTTGCTATGTGGTTGCTAAGGTACCTAGGGTGTTGCTATGCGGTTGCTAGGGTGCCTGGGGTGGTTGCTAAGGTGTTGCTATGTGGTTGCTAAGGTACCTAGGGTGTTGCTATGCGGTTGCTAGGGTACCTGGGGTGGTTGCTAAGGTGTTGCTATGTGGTTGCTAAGGTACCTAGGGTGTTGCTATGCGGTTGCTAGGGTACCTGGGGTGGTTGCTAAGGTGTTGCTATGTGGTTGCTAAGGTACCTAGGGTGTTGCTATGCGGTTGCTAGGGTACCTGGGGTGGTTGCTAAGGTGTTGCTATATGGTTGCTAAGGTACCTAGGGTGTTGCTATGCGGTTGCTAGGGTACCTGGGGTGGTTGCTAAGGTGTTGCTATGTGGTTGCTAAGGTACCTAGGGTGTTGCTATGCGGTTGCTAGGGTGCCAGGGGTGGTTGCTAAGGGGTTGCTAAGGTACCCAGAAACTCATCACCAAACACCAATGACTTGTACATATGGGTTCAGTCATTTTAGACACTTACAAAACTGTTGCTACAGAGATTAAACACAATTTATAAATACATGAATTATGTTCCCATCGTTGTTGCCACAGATTTGGAAGTGCATCTGTTCTAAAGAAGGGGTGCCAATACTTTTGTCTATATAGTGTATGTACAAGTCATTGGTGTTTGGTGATGAGTTTGTGTCTCAAGGTCTGCATTTACAGTCACACCAGAGGTGTTAAACTGGGATTAGGACTTGGTTTTATGCAGACCAGTCAAGTTCTTCCACACTTTTCTTTTTGAACCTTGTCTTATACACAGAGACATTGTCATGTTAGAATAGAAAAGAGTCCAAACTGTTGCTATAATATTAGAAGCACACAATTTCCTAGAATATCATTATATGCTTTAACATTAAGATTTGTACTCATAGAAATTACTAAAGTAGTCAAACCTGTTCATTAGAAGGGGGTGCCAATACTTTTGGCAATATAGTGTATTTACTAGATTTGAACTATACTTAGTATTTAATTTACTAGGGATGCAATAACTTCCGTCTTCTAAACTCCACAAACACTCTCATCCATGTTATATACTCAAAAAAACAACAAAAAACACAGATCGACAGCGCTGGTGGATTGGAATACCCAGGATAAAGAGTATTAAATAAATAAACAACAACAAACACTCTCTAACACCCTTGAAACTTCTAGTTGAATCTGATATTGTAATATTGTAACGCATGGCTTTCCCCCACGGTCTGAGACTCACGCCATGATGCCGGACAGGTGGAAGACCTCGGCCGACAGGTAAGCCATGTAGCTGTAGAGGAAGACGAACAGGGGCTCGATCACACGCGTGTGCGACGTGAAGCGTGACGTGAACGCCGCCAGCACTCCGTACACGCCGCCCACCAGCACTCCTCCCAGCGCCACCACGAAGAAACACACCACGCCCAGAAACACGTCGCCCGCCGTCACCTCGCCCGCGTGCGCAAACTCCTCCAACAGGTGGTACAGGACCTGAAGGAAACACACGTGTGTAGATTTAGTATGTATAAAGGATGAATTGCCTATTTACTAATGCTTAACTAATGATTCATAACGTGCAGTTATTATAAAGTGTTACCCAATATTGTCCTATCATAACAAACCATACATCAATGGAAAGCTATTTATTCAGCTTTCAGATGATGCATGAATCTCAAATTCAAAACATTGACCCTATGACTGGTTTTGTGCTGCAGGGTCACATATTAACTTTTATTTTGAGTCGTGACACAGTTTAGCAGCCCTATATCAGATGTTCTCACCACGGTCACGGCGTCGTTGAGCAGCGACTCTCCGAACACCAGGATGTGCAGCAGCTCGTTGATGTGGATCTCCTCGAACACGGCCAGAACCGCC
>CM049844.1:1639709-1654709 GCA_027422415.1 Schizothorax lantsangensis | reverse complement strand
ATTTTCCATATTGTCACGTCATGATACTGGTAGACGGAGTGTGTGTAAGGCTGGGCAAGGCTTCCCTGGACACTGGTCAGAAATTAACAGTGGCTTGGGGAAAAAATACCACCAAAAATACCCCTGTACAACTTAATTAAAGTCAAAATGAAATAAAGTGTCCATTGTGGCATTAAATTTAGATCTGCTAAGGATTGCATTGTAACCAATTACACACGATTCTGTTGAGTTTATGAATGCAACAACCAATCAGAGGCGTTCAGATGAGTCATCGCTGGAGTTGTGTTCAGTGCATGCGCTCGCGAGCTGAATTCTCTCATCATAAACAACAAAGTGATCATAAACAATAACTCTCTAAGTAAGAGATTCACAGCTTCGCTGATTATAATAAGTTGTTTTGAGAGTGCTTAAACTCGCACTAGACTGATGCATGAATCATAGCCTAGTTAAACAAGTTTGTCATCACATAGATTTTTGTGGAGAAATGCCTTTGTCCATCAATTAAAGTAAATGATCAGTATGTGTACACGTTGTGAAACTAAAAAAAGGTAATTAATTGAAAAAAGTATGCTTTACTCGTTTACTCACCTGCAGCAGCTGCAGCAGCAGATCCACGCCGCCGCCGGCCACGAACGCATCCTCCGTAGCCAAACACCCCCCCACACACGACCTGAGAGAAACCAGACACCACAGCAGACGCCAGGAGATTACCGTTACTGTATAACCTCATCATCTGCTCATTCTGAGGACACGTTCGGACAGGGGAGCCGCTTTAGAGAGTTAATGCATGTTCACACCAAAGATAATAACAATAAAGATACAGTTTTAAACTCACTCAACATAACACAGAGGAGCAATATCACTGGGATCACTTTGAGGGGAGCGTTCCCAAAAGCAACTATGGTCGCAATTTCTGTCGTTACCAATAGAGTTCAATGAAACTAACGACCATAGTTAAGCCAATCAGACTTTAAAGAGCTCCAGCATTTGACACAGACTGGTGATTAAGACAAATTTCATGATTCAATTCGATTTTGATTCACAAGCTTGCAATTTGATTCGATTTCAATCTTGATTCAATTCGATTCAATATTGATTCATTTGGATATTTAGTCAATCGGGTTCAACTTTCTGAACTAATGCTGTAAAGAATATTATAAACCTTGTCAGTCGGTACGTTACTATATTAAAGCGATTCATAAACATTTAAATTGACAGTTTTCATAATATAACGTATTATATAATAAAAAAAATTAGGATAACGTTTTGAAAATGTAGTTGTTTCTACTACACTTTGTTGTTGAATATAAACATTTAAACAGTGGATGTCATAACTAATGTTTTTGTGACGGATTTAATCAAACACATTAAATATTGACGAATAAATTCAGTAAACTATAATGAATATGTAATACAGTGCATCAAAATGCTCTTCTCTAGAGTTAGTTTTCTAGCTGATTGTTGAGTTTTAGGTAAATGTGACATTATTGATCACAGGCTGTTTTATTGCCGTCTTTCTGTGGTTGAATCACTGATTGATTGATTCATGATTCATGATTCATTCATGTTATTTGCTGCTGTAACTAGTAGTAAAGAGGAAGAAATGATCAGCGAGCTGTCAGCACACATTACAGAGCCACAAAGACACATTTACTGATTCAATTTCATTATAAAACTGACAGAGTTTGGAAGCTGAGATTTGGTTCTGAAGTTTTTTGTGATTATTGGACGGGAGGAGCTACAAATGTTTGGTTAAGTGTTGTTCAGGCATCATCTGAAAACAGCACAGATCGATTATTGGGATTTGAGAATCAGTCAAAATCAGAATCAATATTTTCAGCCTTAATTTAAAGTGACACAGCGCATTTATAATAAACATTATATCGTTATGGTTATAGTCATAACTATTATTCTTGGTGTGAACAGATAAAGACACGCGCGTCTCACCAAAGACAGTCGACGGCGGACAGCAGCAGTTTATTGTGACCCAGACCGCTGAAGATCAGCGTGGCATCCATACTCAGATACTGGATCAGCACCTCCACCCCGTCACGGCCGAACAGCTCCTGGACACAAGCAGCGCTGGTCATTAATCAGAAGAGTACAGCGGCGCTGGGACAGAGGAGACGCCTCTCACCTTCCTGTGCACATCTCCCTCACAGAGCACAGACAGAAGAAACAGACAGTCCGTCTGGATCTCCAGAGCCACAGCGTCCTCGTCCTCCGGCCTCCCCAGGAACCGGCGCAGTACTCCTGGACACAGAGTCTGCTGTGAGCCTGCTGTGAGTCTGCAGTGAGTCTGCAATGAGTCTGCTGTGAGTCTGCCGTGAGTCTGCCGTGAGTCTGCCGTGAGTCTGCCGTGAGTCTGCCGTGAGTCTGACGTGAGTCTGCCGTGAGTCTGCCGTGAGTCTGCCGTGAGTCTGCCGTGAGTCTGCCGTGAGTCTGACGTGAGTCTGCCGTGAGTCTGCCGTGAGTCTGACGTGAGTCTGACGTGAGTCTGCCGTGAGTCTGACGTGAGTCTGACGTGAGTCTGCCGTGAGTCTGACGTGAGTCTGCCGTGAGTCTGACGTGAGTCTGCCGTGAGTCTGCAGTGAGTCTGCCGTGAGTCTGCCGTGAGTCTGCCGTGAGTCTGCCGTGAGTCTGCCGTGAGTCTGCAGTGAGTCTGCAGTGAGTCTGACGTGAGTCTGCCGTGAGTCTGCAGTGAGTCTGCCGTGAGTCTGACGTGAGTCTGCCGTGAGTCTGCCGTGAGTCTGCCGTGAGTCTGCAGTGAGTCTGCCGTGAGTCTGCCGTGAGTCTGCTTTGAGTCTGACGTGAGTCTGCAGTGAGTCTGACGTGAGTCTGCAGTGAGTCTGCCGTGAGTCTTCCGTGAGTCTGCAGTGAGTCTGCAGTGAGTCTGACGTGAGTCTGCAGTGAGTCTGCCGTGAGTCTGCCGTGAGTCTGCTTTGAGTCTGACGTGAGTCTGCAGTGAGTCTGCCGTGAGTCTGCCGTGAGTCTGCCGTGAGTCTGCTTTGAGTCTGACGTGAGTCTGCAGTGAGTCTGACGTGAGTCTGCAGTGAGTCTGCCGTGAGTCTGCCGTGAGTCTGCCGTGAGTCTGCAGTGAGTCTGCCGTGAGTCTGCCGTGAGTCTGCAGTGAGTCTGCCGTGAGTCTGCAGTGAGTCTGCCGTGAGTCTCCAGTGAGTCTGCAGTGAGTCTGCCGTGAGTCTGCCGTGAGTCTGCAGTGAGTCTGCTGTGAGTCTGCAGTGCCTGCACTGGAGGACACTGGAGGAGACTGGAGACTCACCCAAGAGCTGCCCGATGGCGCCCTGATCACACAGATCCTGCTGGAGCGGCTCGTGCTGCACAGACGCCACAGATCTGAGCACACGCACGCAGTAGCGCAGCTGAGCCTTCTTCCCGCCGCTGCCGTGGAAACCGTGACCCCCACTGAAGGAGTCTGAGACACAGGCGAGAAGATCGGTGCGAGTACTTCTACTTCAAGAATCGCTGCTTTATCAGAGTGTTTTTTACTTTGGGAAAGTATTACTTCACTATGTTCCAAAGCATAGCATCATACTTTTACTTCTACATTTTTAATTCCACTCTGAAGAAACCACCACCGCCTCACAATGTCCGATTCGTGAACGAGCTGATTCTTTCCTATGATGAATTGGTTCACAAATTCACAAGACAGAAATACTGAGGAAGAGGAACTTTCTGCTCTGATTTAAAAGCATTCAAGGCCTTAATTAGTGTGTGGGTGAATTAAGTGCGCAGTGTGTGTTGTACCGTCCTGCAGGCAGCAGTCCAGCAGCAGCAGCAGACAGGTGTTGGCCTGACAGGTGATGTATTCGTCCAGCATCAGCGGAGCGAGCGTGCTCAGTGTGGACATCGCCTGCAGCTGTAGCTCCTCCTGCTGTCTGCATGTCCAGCTGCGTCTGCCGCTGCGCACCGCAGACGAGCTCGGCTTAACGAGCAGCATCAGAGCCAGCATCACACGGCCCTCTCTGAACAACTGCTCACCACAGACAAACACCATTAGCTCACAAACAACACAGTATGTTCAAAGGTCATGAACTGAGAAACCAAAATTCCCTTGATCTTATTTGACCTCATTGTGCTATAAAAACATCCTGTAAGTTTGATCATGTGTTCGTCTCACCTGCAGCGCGGCCAGATCTCTCGACAGCACCACGATGATGTTCAGCAGGAGCTTCTTCATCTCAAAGTCCTCCTGCTTGAAGGTCAGCTTGAGGTTCCTCACCACAGGATTGTGGCTCTTCACTGAGAAACACAGATTTGTGAGGAATGTTCATGCCGCTGTGATAAACACTCGTTAAAGGCAGGGTAAGCGATTTTTCAAAAACGTTTTAGAAAACTGAGTCGGGGTCGAGTACCAAAACAAACTTGTAGCCAATCAGCAGTAAGGAGCGTGTCTACTCATGATGTGGAGGAGAGAGCGTTCAGTGCACAGCCGAGCCGAGCCACAGAAAGATAGAGATGGCGGATAAAAGCAAAAGAGGAAGACGTCTGCGGAACGATAAGGGAAGAAGTAGAACCCGTGTAAATATGGGATCAGCTTTCCAGCGCTGGAGAGAACTCGAGGAGCGGAAGGCCTGCGATCGGACGCCGAGGTTGGTTTGTTTCTTCTCCATAGGTGAGTAACACCGTGTCTAACAGCTAAAGTCTGTCTACACTGGACGCATGTATCTCAGGCGAAAATGTAGTTGTTTAAAACTCAAATCTGCGGTTTATTTATAAAAACAGCGTCTATTTGAAAATGTGCGTGGCTGATTTCGGAGACGTGAGCTCCAGGTGAGCTCCAGGTGTATCCCGACGAGAGGAGCGTAACCGCGGCTAGTCCTTCTGACATCTGGCTCTGATGATGTCTCTCTAGTGGTTAAGTAAGGAATAATTGAAAAATTATTAGAAAAATAATGCACACCCGAGGTGGTGATGCGGTCACGACGCAGAGTGGCCGTTACACCTCGGGTGTGCATTATTTTTCTAATAATTCAACGGACCGAAGTCAATTATTCCACTTATACTACGGTTGCCACACCTCAAGACGTTGATCAAATTATATATTTCAAGGCATTCGTCCGGTTTTTCTACTTAACCTGTTAACTGTCACGGGCCCATTTGCCATTACATGTTTTAAACAGTAATATCTTAGTCTGAACCTAAAGCAATCTTGACAAACTATATATCATTTGAAAGCTTAAAGACTCTAGTTTTCATAGTTGGTGACTGATTTTTGAAATATTTTACAGAGCAACTGTAATTTGTTAATTTGTAAGAAGAGTACTCATCAGAGTCAGAGAGCGAGTTCTGACCTTTACTTTGAAATAGTGATACATATATAAAATCATGAAAAATCAGTAAAAATCTCTATTTATGTTCATGTCAAGTGTTCAAAAGATAACATTCATTCTATTTTTTTGAGGAAAAAAAGGTCTAAAAGTGTTTTGAATATAAAGCAAAAACAATAGGTTCTCAATTTTTGATGCAGCGTGAACTATAACGTACGTCCAGGGTTCTCGTCGCATGTCTTTTATGTGTTTTTGAGGTTGAATTTAAATCAAACACTGCCATACTACCCTTAATACTTCTGAATGTGATGTCTACATCATAAATATTTAAAAAAGTATAGAAAAACATGTTTCAGATCACTCAAAGCGTATATGGAAATGGAGCTGCCCTTATATGGTCACTAATGGGGTTTGATGGTCATCTAGTGGAGACGCTCTTATATGGTCACTAATGGGGTTTGATGGTCATCTAATGGAGACGCTCTTATATGGTCACTAATGGGGTTTGATGGTCATCTAGTGGAGACGCCCTTATATGGTCACTAATGGGGTTTGATGGTCATCTAGTGGAGACGCCCTTATATGGTCACTAATGGGGTTTGATGGTCATCTAGTGGAGACGCTCTTATATGGTCACTAATGGGGTTTGATGGTCATCTAGTGGAGACGCCCTTATATGGTCACTAATGGGGTTTGATGGTCATCTAGTGGAGACGCTCTTATATGGTCACTAATGGGGTTTGATGGACATCTAGTGGAGACGCTCTTATATGGTCACTAATGGGGTTTGATGGTCATCTAGTGGAGACGCCCTTATATGGTCACTAATGGGGTTTGATGGTCATCTAGTGGAGACGCTCTTATACGGTCACTAATGGGGTTTGATGGTCATCTAGTGGAGACGCTCTTATATGGTCACTAATGGGGTTTGATGGTCATCTAGTGGAGACGCTCTTATACGGTCACTAATGGGGTTTGATGGTCATCTAGTGGAGACGCCCTTATACGGTCACTAATGGGGTTTGATGGTCATCTAGTGGAGACGCCCTTATATGGTCACTAATGGGGTTTGATGGTCACTAATGGGGTTTGATGGTCATCTAGTGGAGACGCTCTTATATGGTCACTAATGGGGTTTGATGGTCATCTAGTGGAGACGCCCTTATGTGGTCACTAATGGGGTTTGATGGTCATCTAGTGGAGACGCCCTTATGTGGTCACTAATGGGGTTTGATGGTCATCTAGTGGAGACGCCCTTATGTGGTCACTAATGGGGTTTGATGGTCATCTAGTGGAGACGCTCTTATGTGGTCACTAATGGGGTTTGATGGTCATCTAGTGGAGACGCTCTTATGTGGTCACTAATGGGGTTTGATGGTCATCTAGTGGAGACGCCCTTATACGGTCACTAATGGGGTTTGATGGTCATCTAGTGGAGACGCCCTTATACGGTCACTAATGGGGTTTGATGGTCATCTAGTGGAGACGCTCTTATACGGTCACTAATGGGGTTTGATGGTCATCTAGTGGAGACGCTCTTATATGGTCACTAATGGGGTTTGATGGTCATCTAGTGGAGACGCCCTTATATGGTCACTAATGGGGTTTGATGGTCATCTAGTGGAGACGCTCTTATATGGTCACTAATGGGGTTTGATGGACATCTAGTGGAGACGCTCTTATATGGTCACTAATGGGGTTTGATGGTCATCTAGTGGAGACGCTCTTATATGGTCACTAATGGGGTTTGATGGTCATCTAGTGGAGACGCTCTTATACGGTCACTAATGGGGTTTGATGGTCATCTAGTGGAGACGCTCTTATATGGTCACTAATGGGGTTTGATGGTCATCTAGTGGAGACGCTCTTATACGGTCACTAATGGGGTTTGATGGTCATCTAGTGGAGACGCCCTTATATGGTCACTAATGGGGTTTGATGGTCATCTAGTGGAGACGCCCTTATATGGTCACTAATGGGGTTTGATGGTCATCTAGTGGAGACGCTCTTATGTGGTCACTAATGGGGTTTGATGGTCATCTAGTGGAGACGCTCTTATGTGGTCACTAATGGGGTTTGATGGTCATCTAGTGGAGACGCTCCTTATACGTGGTCACTAATGGGGTTTGATGGTCACTAGTGGAGACGCCCTTATACGGTCACTAATGGGGTTTGATGGTCATCTAGTGGAGACGCCCTTATATGGTCGGTCACTAATGGGGTTTGATGGTCATCTAGTGGAGACGCTCTTATGTGGTCACTTGGGGTTTGATGGTCATCTAGGGAGACGCTCATGTGGTCTAATGGGGTTTGATGGTCATCTAGTGGAGACGCCCTTATACGGTCACTAATGGGGTTTGATGGTCATCTAGTGGAGACGCTCTTATGGGGTTTGATGGTCATCTAGGGAGACGCTCACTAATGGGGTTTGATGGTCATCTAGTGGAGACGCTCTTATACGGTCACTAATGGGGTTTGATGGTCATCTAGTGGAGACGCCCTTATATGGTCACTAATGGGGTTTGATGGTCATCTAGTGGAGACGCCCTTATATGGTCACTAATGGGGTTTGATGGTCATCTAGTGGAGACGCTCTTATACGGTCACTAATGGGGTTTGATGATCATCTAGTGGAGACGCCCTTATACGGTCACTAATGGGGTTTGATGGTCATCTAGTGGAGACGCTCTTATACGGTCACTAATGGGGTTTGATGGTCATCTAGTGGAGACGCTCTTATATGGTCACTAATGGGGTTTGATGGTCATCTAGTGGAGACGCCCTTATATGGTCACTAATGGGGTTTGATGGTCATCTAGTGGAGACGCCCTTATATGGTCACTAATGGGGTTTGATGGTCATCTAGTGGAGACGCCCTTATATGGTCACTAATGGGGTTTGATGGTCATCTAGTGGAGACGCCCTTATATGGTCACTAATGGGGTTTGATGGTCATCTAGTGGTACTGCGCCCAAACACAATCTCACTGAAAGCTCATTTTTTGAGATATCAACCTCAAATATGGAACACAACTTCTTCAGATTTTTGGTTTTCATTTTCTAGCAGTTTTAGAGTAAAACAGGTTATGTAAAATATATATTTTACATAAAATATAAATATTTACATTTTTACATTCTATATTTTCATAAACTTAAACTTCCATAACTTTTTTGTAATATAATTTATATATAAATTATATACTTCTTTAAAAAGAGACCAACCTTAAGTCGCTGCTCCAAAGCATTCAAAATTTATAATAATTGAAGTTGGATATGGCATTTTCAGGCCTATACTCAAAAAGTGGAACCGACAGTTAACAGGTTAAATCGCTATTGTGAGTAGGATTATTTCTTCCGCATCTCATCCGACGCCTCCGTTGCTAATTCCAAAACGTCATTTTAAGCCGTAACGGAGGCTTGAGCCGTTGATAGCAGATTAATGCAGTTAATAACTAAGTTATGAGAGAGAGAGAGACCTCTGTGAGTCTGTGCGTCTCTCAAAAGTGTTCGGCAGCATGTCTCTAGTTATAGTGAAACTTAAAGTTAATTTTCTTCACGAACAGCGCCGTTATTGTTACCTCGCTTGTGAGAAGTCATGTAGTTTTTAAAGGGATAGTTCACTTTGAAATTAAAATGTGGTATCTATCAGCTTACCCCAAGGGCATCCAAGATGTAGGTGTCTTTTTTTCTTCAGTAGATCCAATTTTGATGTTTTTAGGTCAAACTGTTCTAGTCTGTCAGTCATATAATGGCAGGTATAGGTCACTGTCTCTATAAGAGGGAAAAAGAACATGCACAGAGAAATCCAAATTAAACAATTCCCCATCGTAACTACACATTGATGGCCTAAGACACGAAACGAGCGGTTTGTGTGAGAAAACGAACAGTATTTATATCGTTTTTTACCTCTTGTACACAACCATGTCCAAGTGATCTGAGTGCACACACATCCGGTGTGTGACGTGTGTGTGCGTGTGTGACGTGTGTGTGCGCGCGCTCTGGCTCACGCTGCATTCACACGGGGCGTCGGCGTCAACGCTTGACGGAGGGCGTGTCTGAAGCGTGGTGCTGACGCGCCGTCATAGTTACAACAACCAATCACATACTTCTCTGGTGTTGCATGAACGGGATTGGGTATTTGCATGAGGCGATCTGATTGGCTGATGCCTCCATTGGCGCTTGAAAAGTTGCGTCAGCACCACGCTTCAGACACGCCCTCCGTCAAGCGTTGACGCCGACGCCCCGTGTGAATGCAGCGTGAGCCAGAGCGCGCGCACACACACGTCACACACCGGATGTGTGTGTGCACTCAGATCACTTGGACATGGTTGTGTTCAAGAGGTAAAAAACGATATAAATACTGTTCGTTTTCTCACACAAACCGCTCGTTTCGTGTCTTAGGCCATCAATGTGTAGTTACGATGGGGAATTGTTTAATTTGGATTTCTCTGTGCATGTTCTTTTTCCCTCTTATAGAGACAGTGACCTATACCTGCCATTATATGACTGACAGACTAGAACGGTTTGACCTAAAAACATCAAAATTGGATCTACTGAAGAAAAAAAGACACCTACATCTTGGATGCCCTTGGGGTAAGCTGATAGATACCACATTTTAATTTCAAAGTGAACTATCCCTTTAAGTTGTTACTGATAAAATCGTCAGAGTAGCGCTAACAACATTAGCGCGTATGTTAACGTGTGCAAACTGTCTGTGAGGGAGAGAGAGAGTATGTGCTTTCCGTATAATAAAACGTAATTTTGTGGCAAAATCATGGATATGATTTGTCGTTTGTATCATTTGTTTACTATATGTATTTGTGTGGCCAGTGTCGTTGTGGGTTTTGATTGCAGCTGACTGATGTTATCAAGTACGCTGCTCTTACCGGACTTGCGTCGTTCCGTCCACGGCAGTCTTACACCAAGCACGATAACGATATAGTTCTAAAAATCGTTCTCGGTATTAAAGAATAGCAGCGTCCACACCACAACTATAACGATAAAGGCTCAGAGAAACGATATCGTTGGAATCACTTCCAGCTGATGAACGATACAAACACTGACAGCCAATCAGAATCCATCCTGCTATAATGTGCTCGAGAATTTAAAGCGACAGACGCGCGTGCGCTTAGAATAAACAGATGATATCGTTCGCTGGTGTGGACGCTAATATAGTTATCGTGCTTGGTGTGAACGGGGCTTAACTCGTGAAGTCAGAACTACTGAGGACGCAAGTCTGAAATTTGTGTACTTGGTGTTGAGAAACGCACGCAGACCTAACGTTAAGTCATCAGACTATTTGCCTAATCTTCTCGGGAGTTTAGACCGCGATGGAAACGCAGACAGCAACAGGTCTGGGGGAAAACAGCTCCTGGGACATATTGTTCAGGGTCACTTCGGTGGAAAAGTGGCTTATGTTTCACAGAACTAATCGTTGCCTGGGTTGCCTAGGCTACGTATGTGTGGGGCGGAGCTATCAAAATAGGGGCGAGACCCTTTTGGGGGAGGGGCGTGTTTGTTTTGGTGATTTCAAATATCAACACTGGCTTCCAGAAGTCGCTTACCCTGCCTTTAATCACCAATACTTACGCTCGGGAAACGTGATGAACGGCGTGAGCTGCTTGACGAAGCCGCTCTCCTGAAACACACAGATGAGAGCTGCAGAGGAAGAGTTTATGAGGATGATGATGATGATGATGATGAAGACTCACGATCAGAGGAGCGCCGGGCTTCTCCGCGATCAGAGACAGCAGCACCAGCAGGTCGTTCCTCAGCTGACGCTCGTGATGACGGAAACCGTTCAGGAGCAGATGGAGGAACGCGTCCTTCAGAGATCTGCAGCACAGAGAGGATCATGGGAAGGGTTAGAGATCTGAACGAGAGTCAGGTCTGACACACAATCACAGGAACATCAGCAAGTCTTTGCATTTCACTTTCATAGCACACATTTCTCCCGTTACTGTCATGCAAAGAACTTTTAATTTCTGCTGGTAATAAATCATTGCATTGTGACAGCTGTGAACAATCTGTACATTAACTCAGTGCTTTATATGAGAGTTTTGTTTGAGCAGGATTGTCGTGTAGGGGGTGTTTTATGATTCGGCATGCAAGATTAATTGTGTTTTTATATTGTAAATATTGTATTTTGACTGCTGTATGCAGAATATACTGCTAATTAATTACTCCTCTGGGCCCAGTATCTTTCTTTGTCGTTGACTTAATATTGTTTGTAGTTTGTAAGAACTACAGTAAAGTTCATAATATTTTTTGTAAACTAATTAAAATACAATTGTAGTATATGTGCATGAATTGAAATCTACTATATGGAAGGTGAATAAGCATTGATTTTGTTTTAAGCCTGAAGTTTCTTCTTTTTTCCCCCGAACCCACGAGACATTTTTACAGAAGAGGATTAGGGCCAAGCATTAATATAAAAATAAAGCATCTCGAGATTAAAGTCGTTAAATTTAGAGAACAAATTCGTTAAATTTCAAGAAAAAAGTCGAGATAAAATGTTGAGAATAAACTCATTAAATTTCGAGAATAAAGACGATATGTTTCAAGAAAAAACTCGTTAAATGACAAGAAAAAACTCGTTAAATTGCGAGACAAAAAGTTTCTCTAAATTTAACGAGTTTTTTTCTCAAATTGACTTTTTTCCCATAATTTAATGAATTTAATCTCAACATTTTATCTAAAAAAATTTCTCGAAATTTAACGACTTTTTTCTTGAAATTTAACGACTTTTTTTTTAAAATTTAACGAGTTTTTTTTCTTGAAATTTAATGACTTTTTTCTTGTAATTTAACGAGGTTTTTCTCGAAATTTAACAACTTTTTTCTTGTAATTTAACGAGTTTTTTCTCGAAATTTAACAACTTTTTTCTTGTAATTTAACGAGTTTTTTTCTTGAAATGTAACGACTTTTTTCTTGTAATTTAACGACTTTATTCTCGAAATTTAACAATTTTTTTCTTGTAATTTAACGAGTTTTTTCTCGAAATTGAACAACTTTTTTCTTGAAATTTAACGACTTTTTTCTTGAAATTTAACGAGTTTTTTCTTGAAATTTAACGAGTTTTTTCTTGAAATTTAACGACTTTTTTCTTGAAATTTAACGAGTTTTTTCTTGAAATTTAACGAGTTTTTTCTTGAAATTTAACGAGTTTTTTCTTGAAATTTAACGAGTTTTTTCTTGAAATTTAACGACTTTTTTCTTGAAATTTAACGAGTTTTTTCTTGAAATTTAACGAGTTTTTTCTTGAAATTTAACGACTTTTTTCTTGAAATTTAACGACTTTTTTCTTGTAATTTAACAAGTTTTTTCTCTAAATTTAACGACTTTTTTCTTGTAATTTAACACGTTTTTTCTTGTAATTTAACACTTTTGTTCTCTAAATTTAACGACTTTAATCTCGAGATGCTTTATTTCTTTATTATTGCTTGGCCCTAATCCTCTTCCGTACATTTGTGTTTAGTTTTTTTTATTTCTAAACAGCATAAGAATTAATTCATCAATACTGAATTTGATTGTTGTATTTATTTCATTATTACCTGATTTTTTTTCTAGTGCAATTGTTATTTTGTTCCTCTTGTTTTGTGAGATGTGATGAACTGAACTGAGATTGACCATATCTTGCTGTTATATGTATCTGACATCCATAAAAGAGTTGATTTACATGGACCGTATATCAAATCAGAACTGGACTGAATGTAATGAGTGTGTTGGTTTTATGGAGCAGTATGGCTACAGTATCAGTCATTAATCTCCTGTGTGATGTTGATGACCGTGTTTAGTGACGCTCGGTCGGTCTGAAGCGTGCTTGACTCACGCGATGCAGTCGCTGCTGCTGAGCTGTGAGGTCACTTCCTGTCGAGAGCCGTTCTCCAGCAGGTTCCACAGGATCTCGGAGGATCTGAAGAGCATCTGTCCGGACGGATCGCCTTCGCTCATGTGGAAGCAGATCTTCTGCGCGGCCTGAGCTCTCAGCATCAGGTTACAGTTGACTTCTGTCAGGAAACACAGGCGGGTTCAGACGCAGCCGTGAGGCACGGAGAGCGAGCGCAGGCTCTGATTGGTCACCTGATGTTCTGGACAGGATCTGCAGCGTCTGCAGGAGACACAGTTTGACCGGAAGCTGCTCCTCCGTCAGAGCCAGAGACATGACCAGCGTCTCAGAAACACCACTGCGCTCCAGCATCAGAGCTCTGTAGTGCAGACGCCACACACCTGAACACACAGACACACACACACACACATCAGTACACACACACACACACACACACACACACACACACACTCACACATCAGTACACACACACACACACACACACACACACACACACACACACACACACACACACTCTCTCTCTCTCTCTCTCTCTCTCTCTCTCTCTCACATACACACACACACACACACACACTCTCTCTCTCTCTCTCTCTCTCTCTCACACACACACACACACTCTCTCTCTCTCTCTCTCTCTCTCTCACACACACACACACACACACACACACACACTCAATTTAAGTGTGCTTTATTGGCATGACAAAAGCTATACATTTGTATTGCCAAAGCAATTGCAGCTGGGCTGCTCACAAATAGTGCATATATGTATTAACAGAAAGAAAAATAATAATAGGAATAGTACAAATATTAAAAAAAGTATTAAGCGTGTAGTGCAAAATAAATGGCTAGTGTAAGTATGTGTTAAAAATAGAATTAAATAGATAAAGTATAAGATATACAGAGGCAAAATATACATTTAAGTAATATGGCATAATATAATGTAGATGTGCTGGGAGCATCAGCTCAGGGCAGGTGGAGTGTCTTCTCTTCTGTGGTGACAGAGAGACACATATTGAGCAGCAAACACACAGCAGGTCTTGTGTTCTCCGAGCAGATACGCTAGTTTCTCCTGGTCTGGAAGAGTTTTAAATGTGGGATGGATCTGCTGTATTTTGTTGTAGAACACTGTCCGTATATCTGTGTATTTGGAGCATTCTGTTAGGAAGTGCAGTTCTGTTTCCGTCTGATTCAGATCACAGTGTGAACACAATCTCTGCTCGGGGGGCAGCCATGTTTGTCTGTGTCTGCCCGTCTCTATCATCAGCTTGTGTCCGCTGAGTCTGTATCTGGTCAACGTGCTTCTCAGTTTCTTATCTGACACTGTGTACAGGTACTCTGCCATACTGTACTCTCTCTTTAGGGACAGATAGCATTGCATTTTACTCTGTTGTTGAGTTTGGGTTTGCCAATGAGTGATGTAACTCTGTTTGATTTGTGCAGTGATCTGATTGGTTCTGATGATGTGAGTCAGAGCATCAGTAGATGTTAGTGAAGCATCAGGACTGAAGCTCTGGATCAGATGGAGGAAGGGCTTGCTTTCTTTGCTCATCTCTTGGTATTGCAGGGCTTTATAATGGTATGATTGGGGGTCACTGAGCTTCAGATGTTTCCAGAATTTAATAGCCCTTTTTTGTATCTTTATGATTAGAGGATATTTGCCTAATTCTGCCCTGCATGCGTTATTTGTTGTGTGCCGGTGCACGTGTAGTATATTTTTACAGAGTTCTGCATGCAGGGTCTCAATCGGGTGTTTTTCCCATTTAGTGAGATCTTGACTTGGGTTTGTCAGCGGACCCCACACCTCACTGCCATATAGTGCAATGGGCTCAATTACTGATTCTAATATTTTCAGCCAAATTCTAAT
>CM049844.1:1622209-1634709 GCA_027422415.1 Schizothorax lantsangensis | reverse complement strand
AAATACAGATGATTTCTTAGTTTTAGGGGGAGATTTTAATTGTACTGAGAATGATAAAGTAGACCGAAATCATTTAGAACCGCATGTTGCATCTCAAAGAGTTTTAAGCAACTCGTTCAAACTTTTGATCTCTGTGATATATGGAGAAAAATGCATAAAACATTAAGGCAATACACATGGGTTCATTGTAAAGATAATTCATTGTCTTTGGCACGTCTTGATCGGTTTTACAGCTTTAAGCACCAGTTCAATATTTTTAAATCTTGTCAAATTAATCCTGTAGGATTTTCAGATCACAGTGCGGTTCTCTGTTCTGTATTAGTAAGTTGTGTGAAGTCAAGCAGTGCCTATTGGCATTTTAATACATCTTTACTTGATGACAAACATTTTAAGATTCTTTTACTTTTTTCTGGATTGTTTTGCTGACGTTTTTAAGCAACAAAAATATTTATATAGCTCTTTGCAACAGTGACCCCTTCATTAGTGGGATTGCGGGAAAATACAAATCAGCGCTTGTATTTTTTGGCTGCTAAACTTTTGCCAGCAATACACTCTTATGGGTTTCTGATGTTACAAAAGAAATAACTCGATCATTGAATACTTTAGAGACTGAGATAGTTGATTTGTACTTTGTCTGCATCTACAGGCAATAAGGAACACATTGAAGCTCTGACATTAAAGAAAACTTATTGGCAAACCTGTTGGACATTAAGGCACAGGGAGCGCTGGTTCGCTCACGTTCCAGAATATCACACAAATGGATGCGCCTTCTAAATTTTTCTTCAGTATGGAGAAAAAAAATAGTCAAAGTAGAATAATTCATTCCTTGGTCTCTGATACAGGACAGGAATTAACTAAAACGTCTGAGATAAGAGAATTGCTGTACAGTTTTATAAAAAATTATATACAGCTGATCTGATAAATGAAAAGATGACTATTTGCTCCCTTGTGTGTCGGTGAGTGGTTTTTTCGAAGGTCCCCGCAGATGCCAAAACTTGATGAAGAGAGCTCGTCTCTTCCTCTAATGAAAGTTTGCAACAACATCTGACAGAACAAGAACTTTATACACACAGCAATGATGGGCATGGAGAATGGGAAAGCCAGGTGTAGTATTTGCTCCTGGGATTGATGGGTTACCCATTGAATTTTATAAAACTTTCTGGCCCGTTTTAAGAGAAGATCTCTTCCTTGTCGGAGTAGTGTTTGATGAAAGCCTTACTAATGGGTTTCTTCCCCTTAGTTGTAGAAGGGCAGTTATCACTTTATTGCCCAAAAAAGGTGATCTTCAAAATATAAAAAATTGGAGGCCTGTTTCTCTCCTGTGCTCAGAGTATAAAATCCTGTCTAAAACTTTAGCTACAAGATTGAGTAAAATAATAGGGAAGGTGATACACTACGATCAAACATATTGTGTACCAAATAGATCGATTTTTGATAATATAACTTGAAGAAAATAATCAGAGATGTTTTAGAAGTTTCAAAGTTGTTTGGTATAAATATTGGTCTTATTTCTTTAGACCAAGTGAAGGCTTTTGATCGGGTTGAACACCTTTATTTGTGGCATACTTTACAAGCCTTTGGTTTTAATTCACGTTTTATTGATATGATTAAAACAATGTATTGTGAAATTGAGAGTGTGATTAAAATTAATGGTAGTTGTGTGCCCCCTTTAATGTACAGAGAGGGGTTCGACAAGGTTGTGCTATGTCTGGGCTATTATATGTGCTGGCTATAGAACCACTGCTGTCCATGTTACGAAATAAGTTAAAGGGTTTAACATTGCCACAGTGTAATAATGCTTTCCATTTATCTGCATATGCTGATGACGTTATTGCTTTTATAAATGATAGTGATGATGTTAAAATGTTACAACAAATTGTTAATGAGGCGAGCACATTTTAAGGATATTTCATCAGCAATTGTAAATTGGGGAAAAAGTGATGCTTTATTGATTGGAAAATGGGAAGGAGAAAATCCCATTCTACCAGGAGGCTTATTATGGAAAAAAGATGGGTTAAAATATCTTGGTGTTTTCTTAGGCAATGAAGCTTTCATGCAGAAGAACTGGGAAGGAATGGCAGATAAAGTAACAGGACGTTTGAAAAAATGGAAATGGTTGCTTCCTCAGTTGTCTTTTAAAGGACGCACACTCATAATCAACAATCTTGCGGCTTCTTCCCTGTGGCATAGACTTGCATGCGTTGACCCTCCGGTTGGTCTCTTAGCAAAAATTCAAACAGAAACAGTGAACTTTTTTTGGGACAATTTGCATTGGATCCCTCAGAGCGTTTTGTTTCTGGCTAAAGAAGATGGAGGCCAAGGTCTAGTGCATTTGTCAAGTAGATGTGCTGCTTATCGTCTTCAGTTTTTGCAGAAGTTTTTGATAGGATCTGAACGACTGGTATGGAGACCAGTTGCTCGATCCATTTTACACAGAATAAGTGGACTTGGCCTGGACAATGTTTTGTTTTTAATGGACTCAAAAAAAATTGATTTTAGAGGAGTTCCTGCTTTCTATCGAAATCTCTTTAAAATATGGAGTCTTTTTAAGCCTCAATGGATGGAACCATTAATGTCTCTGTACTGGTTACTCGAAGAGCCCATTGTGTGTGGAGCACGTCTCGATGTATCTGGTGACGAAATACCAGGTCTTAAAGATTTGTTGTACAGAAGTGGATCTCTACAGTTGAAACACATTTTAAATAAGGCAGGTCCTGATTTTAACAATGTAGAAGCAGTTTCAGCCTTTTTAAAGGTAAAGTCTGCACGGTACATTAAACATTTTTTAGATAAACTGCAGGGGGCTTTGAATGTACAAGAAAGAATTTTACTTGATGAGTACAATAAGAAATGTATATTTCCAGATTGTGAAGATTTCTTCCCAGATATAAGTATTGTACCTGATCTTTCTTCATTTAATGACATTAATTCTTTGTTGAAGAAGGAAGTTGATGTGCAAATTGATTTCTTTGAAGTTAAAGGGAAAGCATTGTACAGAAGTATTGTGAAAGTGACGAATATTAAATGGTTAAATAGAAGTGATACTGTATGGAGAGACACATTAGAGATCACTGAAAAAACAAAACCAGTGTGGAGGATTTTGTACAAACCTCCGTTACCTAAAAGAGTTGGTGATCTTCAGTGGAGGATACTCCATGGGGCTATAGCAGTTAACTCTTTTGTGGCAATGTTGAACCCAAATGTAAGTGAGAATTGTCCTTTTTGCAATGAAAGGGAGACTGTGTTTCATTGTTTTATGTTTTGTAACAGACTTTCGTTTTTTGTTTAGTCTTTTAGAGCTTCTTTTTGAATCTTTTGAGGTATGTTTCACAAAGCAGGATTTTATTCTTGGTTGTATGTATACCATTAAGAAAAAATACAAATGTCAATTGCTTAATTTTATTGTTGGTATTGCAAAATTAGCCATTTATATAACTAGGAGAAATAAAATTGAACAGAAAGGAGAACAAGAACTTATAACAGCTTTTAAAAAAATGGTAAAATCACGACTTGTAATCGAGTTTAATTTTTATAAACTAATGAGTACATTGAATATTTTTGAAATTGAGTGGTGCTGTGATAATGTGCTGTGTTCATTAGTTGATAATGAACTGGTTATTTCAGAAGTGTTGATGTAAGATTTTTTATTAGATTGAAAGTATGTGACTTGTTTTTGTGAAGGTTGTCATGATTTTTTGTAATAAAAGGATTGTCAAAATTCAAATTCTCTCTCTCTCTCACACACACACACTCTCTCTCTCTCTCTCTCTCTCTCTCTCTCACACACACACACTCTCTCTCTCTCTCTCTCTCTCTCTCTCTCTCTCACACACACACACACACACACACACACTCTCTCTCTCTCTCACCGTCAGAGCTGTGTTGGTGTGTGTGGTGGCTGTAGAAGGCGATCACAGTGGAGCAGATCTGCAGTCTCACCTCCAGCAGCGGGATCCTCATCAGATAACCTGCCGTCACACACATGATTACACACATAAATCTATCAATACACACAATTTAGCCCAAGCTGGGATCAGATATCACCACACAAGACAGAAAGACAAATTACAATTTGCATAAAGAAATCAAACTCTATTTTAGCTCATTAACCTCAAAATTATACAAATCCGTTTTTCTTTTTTATACAGTTCTTTGTTTGACTACATTACTGATCAGAAGTGTAGAATAATTATCTCTTCTGCTCATCAAGCCTGCATTTATTTGATCAAAAATACAGTAAAAATAGTGAAATATTATTAGAATATAAATATCTGTTTTCTATGTGAATATGTGTTAAACTGTAATTTATTTCTGTGATCAAAGCTGTATTTTCAGCATCATTACTGCAGTCTTCAGCGTCACATGATCTTCAGAAATCATAATAATATGCTGATTTGAAACATTTCTGATTATTATCAATGTTGATGATCTTCAGAAATCATAATAATATGCTGATTTGAAACATTTCTGATTATTATCAATGTTGATGATCTTCAGAAATCATAATAATATGCTGATTTGAAACATTTCTGATTATTATCAATGTTGACGATCTTCAGAAATCATAATAATATGCTGATTTGACACATTTCTGATTATTATCAATGTTGACGATCTTCAGAAATCATAATAATATGCTGATTTGAAACATTTCTGATTATTATCAATGTTGACGATCTTCAGAAATCATAATAATATGCTTATTTGAAACATTTCTGATTATTATCAATGTTGACGATCTTCAGAAATCATAATAATATGCTGATTTGACACATTTCTGATTATGATCAATGTTGACGATCTTCAGAAATCATAATAATATGCTGATTTGACACATTTCTGATTATGATCAATGTTGACGATCTTCAGAAATCATAATAATATGCTGATTTGACACATTTCTGATTATGATCAATGTTGACGATCTTCAGAAATCATAATAAATATGCTGATTTGACACATTTCTGATTATGATCAATGTTGACGATCTTCAGAAATCATAATAATATGCTGATTTGACACATTTCTGATTATGATCAATGTTGACGATCTTCAGAAATCATAATAATATGCTGATTTGACACATTTCTGATTATGATCAATGTTGACGATCTTTCATCTGATTTGACACATTTCTGATTATGATCAATGTTGACGATCTTCAGAAATCATAATAATATGCTGATTTGACACATTTCTGATTATGATCAATGTTGACGATCTTCAGAAATCATAATAATATGCTGATTTGACACATTTCTGATTATGATCAATGTTGACGATCTTCAGAAATCATAATAATATGCTGATTTGACACATTTCTGATTATGATCAATGTTGACGATCTTCAGAAATCATAATAATATGCTGATTTGACACATTCTGATTATGATCAATGTTGATTATGATTTGAAACAATGTCAATGTTGACGAAATCATTCATTTGAAACATCTGATTATTATCAATATGATCTGATCATAATGAAAACATTTCTGATTATTATCAATGTTGATGATCTTCAGAAATCATAATAATATGCTGATTTGAAACATTTCTGATTATTATCAATGTTGATGATCTTCAGAAATCACAATAATAATATGCTGTTGATTTGAAATCACAATTATCTGATTATTTATCAATGTTGATGATCTTCAGAAATCACAATAATATGCTGATTTGAAACATTTCTGATTATTATCAATGTTGATGATCTTCAGAAATCACAATAATATGCTGATTTGAAACATTTATGATTATTATCAATGTTGATGATCTTCAGAAATCACAATAATATGCTGATTTGAAACATTTATGATTATTATCAATGTTGATGATCTTCAGAAATCACAATAATATGCTGATTTGAAACATTTATGATTATTATCAATGTTGACGATCTTCAGAAATCATAATAATATGCTGATTTGAAACATTTATGATTATTATCAATGTTGACGATCTTCAGAAATCATAATAATATGCTGATTTGAAACATTTATGATTATTATCAATGTTGACGATCTTCAGAAATCATAATAATATGCTGATTTGAAACATTTATGATTATTATCAATTTCTGTTGACGATCTTCAGAAATCATAATAATATGCTGATTTGAAACATTTCTGATTATTAAAAAATGTTGACGATCTTCAGAAATCATAATAATATGCTGATTTGAAACATTTCTGATTATTATCAATGTTGACGATCTTCAGAAATCATAATAATATGCTGATTTGAAACATTTCTGATTATTATCAATGTTGACGATCTTCAGAAATCATAATAATATGCTGATTTGAAACATTTCTGATTATTATCAATGTTGCTGACGATCTTCAGAAATCATAATAATATGCTGATTTGAAACATTTCTGATTATTATCAATGTTGACGATCTTCAGAAATCATAATAATATGCTGATTTGAAACATTTCTGATTATTATCAATGTTGACGATCTTCAGAAATCATAATAATATGCTGATTTGAAACATTTCTGATTATTATCAATGTTGATGATCTTCAGAAATCATAATAATATGCTGATTTGAAACATTTCTGATTATTATCAAAGTTGTGCCACACAATATTTTTGTGGAAACCGATACATTTTATTTTTCAGGCTTCACAGTCGGTTCAAAAGAACAGCGTTTATTTGAAACAGAGATCTACTGTAACATTATAACGTCTCTACTGTCACTTCTGATCAGTTGAACGCATCACAGATGAATGAAAGTATTATGATCTTGCTGATCTGGACTGAAGCTCACCCATCTGAGACACACAGTCTGTCACCACAGCAGCGAAGCTCGTCTCATCAGACGCTTTCTCCTTCAGGAAGGGAAGACTTGAACACAGACAGCATTGATGATTTCATTAGTTCAGCTCTGTTCTCAGGTGCTATACACACTATAGACACTGATCTCACACCTGCATATCTGAAGCAGATCACAGAGGATTCTGGCATACTCCGGATGATCAGACACTCTTTCAGCACAAACGTTCACAATCTTAAATACGTCAGCGAGGTCCTTCAAAAGCTGGACAAGGGCACTTTAAGGAAATCATCATCATCATCATCATTATCACAGGATTATTCCACCGAGCCTCTCTGAGCGTCACACACACATCTGAAGATGGAAAATGCTGAGTGTAGTGCTGTACACTGAGACTGTAGGGACTGTAGTATCCTAATATATCACATATTAATAAAACACCACCCAAACAAAACATTTATCATCTTATCTGATCATCTGAACATTTTTGAGTTGTACTTAGTACCACCAGTATTTTGATTTGGTCATGGGTTTTATCTTTTTTGCAATATAATAAAATATAATATAATATAATATAATATAATGTAAAATAAAATATAATATAATATAATTAATTTAATTTAATTTAATTTAATTATATTATATTATATTTTATTATATTTAATTTAATTTAATTTAATTATATTTTAATATAATATAATGTAAAATAAAATAAAATAAAATATAATATAATTAAATATAATAAAATAAAATAATAAAATAAATAAAATAAAATAAAATAAAATAAAATAAATATAATATAATATCATATAATTAATAAAATAAAATAAAATAAAATATAATATAATAAAAAAAGCTGGACAAGGGCACTTTAAGGAAATCATCATCATCATCATCATCATCATCATCATCATCACAGTATTATTCCACCGAGCCTCTCAGAGCGTCACACAAACATCAGATAATATCTGAAGCTGGAAAATGCTGAGTGTAGTGCTGTGCACTGAGACTGTAGGGACTGTAGTATCCTAGAGCACACTTACAACATCTGCACTATATCACATATTAATAAAACACCACCTAAACAAAACATCTTTTCTGATCATCTGTCAATTTTGTACTTAGTACCCCCAGTATTTTGATTTGGTCATGGGTTTTATCTTTTCTGCAATATAATTTTATATAATATAATATTATATATAATTTGTAATTTTTTTCCATCTTAGAAAACTTAGAAAATACTTGTTTACATTTTTATAAACAAAGAACGTGAAACATTTATGCAAAAAAAAAACCCTCTCATTTATATACTTCTGCTTTTAAAACACCATTTTTAATGTGGTCACGATTATGACAGCGTCATCTACATGAAGCTTTTAGGATACAAATCCACGCTGGCATTGTTTCACCAGCTTCTTCAAGATGAAGATCTGCCTTTCTTTTAACGAGGACTGGAAACGAGAGAGAGAAAATGAGCTCATTACTGAATGAGAGATGAAGCAAACACTGTATGGCAAGCCCTTTAACATTTAACCCTTAAAGCATAAATGTATTTTCATGCTACCAGTACTTCTTTTTAAATACTAGTACATTTTACATTAAGTTCTAGTACTTATTCTTTAGCTACTAGTACCTTTTTAATAGTACTTACTAGTACTTATTCTTTAGCTACTAGTACCTTTTTAATAGTACTTACTAGTACTTATTCTTTAGCTACTAGTACCTTTTTAATAGTACTTACTAGTACTTATTCTTTAGCTACTAGTACCTTTTTAATAGTACTTACTAGTACTTATTCTTTAGCTACTAGTACCTTTTTAATAGTACTTTAGCTACTAGTACCTTTTTAATAGTACTTACTAGTACTTATTCATTAGCTACTAGTACCTTTTTAATAGTACTTACTAGTACTAATTCATTAGCTACTAGTATCTTTTTAATAGTACTTACTAGTACTTATTCATTAGCTACTAGTACCTTTTTAATAGTACTTACTAGTACTTATTCATTAGCTACTAGTACCTTTTTAATAGTACTTACTAGTACTTATTCATTAGCTACTAGTACCTTTTTAATAGTACTTACTAGTACTTATTCTTTAGCTACTAGTACTTTTTTAATAGTACGTACTAGTACTTATTCATTAGCTACTAGTACCTTTTTAATAGTACGTACTAGTACTTATTCTTTAGCTACTAGTACCTTTTTAATAGTACTTACTAGTACTTATTCTTTAGCTACTAGTACCTTTTTAATAGTACTTACTAGTACTTATTCTTTAGCTACTAGTACCTTTTTAATAGTACTTACTAGTACTTATTCTTTAGCTACTAGTACCTTTTTAATAGTACTTAATAGTACTTATTCTTTAGCTACTAGTACCTTTTTTAATAGTACTTACTAGTACTTATTCTTTAGCTACTAGTACCTTTTTAATAGTACTTACTAGTACTTATTCTTTAGCTACTAGTACCTTTTTAATAGTACTTACTAGTACTTATTCATTAGCTACTAGTACCTTTTTAATAGTACTTACTAGTACTTATTCATTAGCTACTAGTACCTTTTTAATAGTACTTACTAGTACTTATTCTTTAGCTACTAGTACTTTTTTAATAGTACTTACTAGTACTTATTCTTTAGCTACTAGTACCTTTTTAATAGTACTTACTAGTACTTATTCATTAGCTACTAGTACCTTTTTAATAGTACTTACTAGTACTTATTCTTTAGCTACTAGTACTTTTTTAATAGTACTTACTAGTACTTATTCTTTAGCTACTAGTACCTTTTTAATAGTACTTACTAGTACTTATTCTTTAGCTACTAGTACCTTTTTAATAGTACTTACTAGTACTTATTCTTTAGCTACTAGTACCTTTTTAATAGTACTTACTAGTACGTATTCATTAGCTACTAGTACCTTTTTAATAGTACTTACTAGTACGTATTCATTAGCTACTAGTACCTTTTTAATAGTACTTACTAGTACGTATTCATTAGCTACTAGTACCTTTTTAATAGTACTTACTAGTTCTTATTCTTTAGCTACTAGTACCTTTTTAATAGTACTTACTAGTACTTATTCATTAGCTACTAGTACCTTTTTAATAGTACTTACTAGTACTTATTCTTTAGCTACTAGTACCTTTTTAATAGTACTTACTAGTACTTATTCTTTAGCTACTAGTACCTTTTTAATAGTACTTACTAGTACTTATTCTTTAGCTACTAGTACCTTTTTAATAGTACTTACTAGTACTTATTCTTTAGCTACTAGTACCTTTTTAATAGTACTTACTAGTACTTATTCTTTAGCTACTAGTACCTTTTTTAATAGTACTTACTAGTACTTATTCTTTAGCTACTAGTACCTTTTTAATAGTACTTACTAGTACTTATTCATTAGCTACTAGTACCTTTTTAATAGTACTTACTAGTACTTATTCTTTAGCTACTAGTACTTATTCTTTAGCTACTAGTACCTTTTTAATAGTACTTACTAGTACTTATTCATTAGCTACTAGTACCTTTTTAATAGTACTTACTAGTACTTATTCATTTAGCTACTAGTACCTTTTTAATAGTACTTACTAGTACTTATTCATTAGCTACTAGTACCTTTTTAATAGTACTTACTAGTACTTATTCTTTAGCTACTAGTACCTTTTTAATAGTACTTACTAGTACTTATTCATTAGCTACTAGTACCTTTTTAATAGTACTTACTAGTACTTATTCTTTAGCTACTAGTACCTTTTTAATAGTACTTACTAGTACTTATTCTTTAGCTACTAGTACCTTTTTAATAGTACTTACTAGTACTTATTCATTAGCTAATAGTACTAGTACTTATTCTTTTTAATAGTACTTACTAGTACTTATTCATTACTTATTCATTAGCTACTAGTACTTTTTAATAGTACTTATTCTTTAGCTACTAGTACTTTTTAATAGTACTTTTTAATAGTACTTACTAGTACTTATTCATTAGCTACTAGTACAATTTTAATAGTACTTACTAGTACTTATTCTTTAGCTACTAGTACTTTTTTAATAGTACTTACTAGTACTTATTCATTAGCTACTAGTACCTTTTTAATAGTACTTACTAGTACTTATTCTTTAGCTACTAGTACTTTTTAAATAGTACTTACTAGTACTTATTCATTAGCTACTAGTACCTTTTTAATAGTATGTACTACAGTAGTGACTAGAACATATTTTTTATGATCTAGTAGTTATTCATTAGGAACTAGTACTTTTTTAGATAGTAATACCTATTATTAAATACTAATACTCAATCATACTGCAGTAGTACTTGTTCATTAGATACTTCTACCTATTAAACAGATACAATTATTTATTTATAACATACTAGTACTTATTAGATATTAGAACTTATTCACTGCATACTAGTATGTATTGATTAGCTACTAGTAAGTATTCAACAGATGCTAGTTAACATTTATTAGACACTAGTTCTTATTTCAAGTGTTACCAGTTTGATTGAACTCTACAGTGGTTATTCTAACTAGTCAAAGCATAACACAAGAAAAAAATCAGTTGTGACTAGTTAGATTTGTTACTAGTAACAATTACAAAGGGTACTAGTGTCTAAAAATTAGTACTAGTACCCAACTACTATCTATTAAATATGTACTATATTTAGTAGTATTTAATAAGTAAATAATAGTATTTAATAAAATGAATGCATACTAGTAAAATTCAAAAAGACACTAATCGCTATTGGAATGCATGCTGGTCAGAACTGACTAGTTGATATCTGAAGGACAGACCCCATCGAGGTCAAGAGTAAAGACTGTGTTACTAGTAACAGAAGAATAGTTACTAGTCACTGCTGAAACAAGTACTAGAAAATAATAAATGACAACGATAATAATAATCACTAGTAGCTAAAGAATGAGTGCTAGTAGCGTGTAAATATAAAGCGCGCGCGCTGAATGTTAAAGCGGCTTGCCATACACTCGAGTCTCTTACCGAGAGCGGGTCCCGCAGCAGCTGAAGCACTCGAGAGAGATCGACCCTCACAGCCTGGAACACAGCGCAGAGTCAGAGACAGACACCGAGAGACACGGAGAGACACCGAGAGACACGGAGAGACACTGACACACACCGAGAGACAGACACTGACACACACCGAGAGACACGGAGAGACACGGAGAGACACGGAGAGACACGGAGAGACACCGAGAGACACCGAGAGACAGACACCGAGAGACACGGAGAGACACGGAGAGACACGGAGAGACACGGAGAGACACCGAGAGACACCGAGAGACACGGAGAGACACCGAGAGACACGGAGAGACACGGAGAGACACCGAGAGACACGGAGAGACACCGAGAGACACCGAGAGACACCGAGAGACACTGACACACACCGAGAGACAGACACCGAGAGACACGGAGAGACACGGAGAGACACGGAGAGACACCGAGAGACACTGACAGACACCGAGAGACACTGACAGACACCGAGAGACAGACACTGACACACACCGAGAGACAGACACCGAGAGACACTGACACACACCGAGAGACACGGAGAGACACCGAGAGACACCGAGAGACACGGAGAGACACGGAGAGACACTGGAGAGACACTGAGAGACACTGAGAGACACGGAGAGAGACACGGAGAGACACTGGAGAGACACTGAGAGACACCGAGAGACACGGAGAGACACCGAG
>CM049844.1:1609709-1617209 GCA_027422415.1 Schizothorax lantsangensis | reverse complement strand
TGCGAGCCACAATTTAGCAGTTAACGGCAGCTGTGCAGACCCAAAATTATGATAATATTAAAACAAGTATGTATTTTTTTTTGTGTCAGGTTCTTAAATGCCCTCTGAGGTACAATTGTGCATTTTACAGACACTTCTATCTGAAGACATGTAGACAGTAAATTATCAGTTCAAACATGGTAATTTCACTGTAAATCAAACCTGTGACCTTGGCGTCGCAAGCAACATGCTTATCAAAAGCACACAAAAATAAAATTAAGTTAAAAAATTAAAATAAATAGTTGCAATATTTTTTTTAATAATATTCATTTTTTTTTATAAAATTAAAAGTTAAAAAATGTACATAAAAATTTAAATAAACAGTTGCAATATTTTTTTTAATAATTCAATTTTTTTTATAAAATTCAAAGTTAAAAAATTTACATAAAAAATTAAATAAATAGTTGCAATATTTTTTTTAATAATATTCAATTTTTTTTATAAAATTAAAAAATTCAAAGTTAAAAAATGTACATACAAATTTAAATAAATAGTTGCAATATTTTTTTTAATAATATAATTTTTTTTTAATAAAATTAAAAAATTAAAGTACATAAATTAAAATAAATAGTTGCAATATTTTTTTTTATAATATTATTTTTTTGAAAAACTGTAAAATAGATGATAAATACAGTTGTAAAAATCATATTTTATTTATTTTTGTAACGTGTGAGGTATTACAAGAGTATTTTTCATAGTGTGATTTTTGGTGAATTATACTAAATCCATCCTGCAACATAAAAACCAGTCGCTGAATTTGAACATAATAAAAGGATTAATACACTGAGAACTAACAATGAAGACTGTATTTTCTCTAACTAACATAAAGCAGTATTAATAAGTGCTGTGTTATTAGTTGATGTTAGCTGGTGATGGATGGAGTGACGTGTTAGTGGTGTGCTCCTCAGGTTCAGTGCAGTAATGCTGACTGTGGGAAGTGGAGACAGCTGAGTAAAGAGACGCAGCTCACGGCGGCGCTGGCCTCGTCGTACCGCTGCGGGATGAAGCTCAACAGCGTGAAGGTAAGCAGCGCTCCACTGACGCTCGAGCCGGAGCGTGAGCCGCTCTCTCACACCTGTGTGCTTGTGCTCCGCAGGTGGAAGGAAGTGATGCGTGCGCTCAGCCGGAGGACGTGGTAAAACACTTTCAGCTCCTGATGCTTCTCAGATGGTTTCAGCATTAAAGCACCAGATTGTGTCCTGAAATCTAACAGAAGTGTGTTAGTGACAGACGGTGCACGAAACAGCATCTGCCTAATGACTAACTAATGAGACTAGATGACTCGATTCATATGATTTAGTGTCGCAGAAATGGTTTGATTGGATCAGTGGGCGGGGCTAAACAGGATGCGATGTAGAATCGGTGGGCGGGGCTAAAAAGGCAGTGCTGTAGAATCGGTGGGCGGGGTTAAACATGCAGTGCTGTAGAATCGGTGGGCGGGGTTAAACATGCAGTGCTGTAGAATCGGTGGGCGGGGCTAAACAGGATGCGATGTAGAATCGGTGGGCGGGGCTAAACAGGATGCGATGTAGAATCGGTGGGCGGGGCTAAAAAGGCAGTGCTGTAGAATCGGTGGGCGGGGCTAAACATGCAGTGCTGTAGAATCGGTGGGCGGGGCTAAACAGGCAGCGATGTAGAATTGGTGGGCGGAGCCATAGACATACATAGACGCCCTATTCGACCGCTTCAGGCACGTAGATGTGGCCGCCATCTTGGAACGGTATTTTTGACGTCATTCACCATACTGTAGGTTCGCAGAGAGCCGTTGAGCCGGTCTGTGCAGGATTGTGGCATCTTTCGAATATTCAGTGATTACTAAGGTGAATGACGTCAAGTTCACCGCTGCAATATGGCGGACGGCTTACGTATAGCGGCCCATAGAAACAGTCGCTAATGAGGCATCTAGTATATCTATGGGCGGAGCTACAAAGGCAGCGATGTAGAATTGGTGGGCGGGGCTAAACAGGCAGTACGGTAGAATCGGTGGGCGGGGCTAAACAGGCAGTCCGGTAGAATCGGTGGGCGGGGCTAAACAGGCAGTACGGTAGAATCGGTGGGCGGGGCTAAACAGGCAGCGATGTAGAATCGGTGGGCGGGGCTAAACAGGCTGTACGGTAGAATTGGTGGGCGGGGCTAAACAGGCAATACGGTAGAATCGCTGGGCGGGGCTAAACAGGCAGCGATGTAGAATTGGTGGGCGGGGCTAAACAGGCAGCGATGTAGAATTGGTGGGCGGGGCTAAACAGGCAGTCTCAGGCTTTTTTGTCTCTCTCATCCTTTTTTATAGTACAATGACCTCTTATATGCCAAAAAAACAAGTGAATTTTGGTTTCTCCATTCATGACCCCTTTAAACTTGTTGATATCATAATTCTGCATGATTATATGGTTAGCTGCGTGTCATTATTAGCGTTGATTATTTCCTGCTGTCTGTCACCCGTCAGAACCAGTTGTGATGCACAGCAGCGTAGCAAAATCTGAGCCAGTCGTGGCGTTTTGGCTGTGCTGTAATCTGATTGGCTGGATGAGCTGTTTGTGGGAGGATCTGATTGGTGGTTGGGTGTGTGTGTGTTCAGCGTGTGGCCGGCGTGACGGACAGCTGGTGGCTCTCGATGCTCATCCTTCCGCCGCTGTTTAAGGACAGTCCTGCCAGTCCCTTCCTCTCCGCGTATTACCCGGACTGTGTGGGCATGAGCCCGTCTGCCTCGCCCGAGCACCGGAGAGCTGCTCCGTCTCACCGTGAGTCAGAACCGGGTCCAGCTCTCCAGCCACTGCTTTCATGATCCACATGATCCCATTATTAACAGAATAAATAGCTTTCCATTGATGTATGGTTTGTTATGATAGAACAATATTTGTAAATCTGGAATCTGAGGGTGCAAAAAAATCTAAATATTGAGAAAATCATCTTTAAAGTTGTTCAAATGAAGTTCTTAGCAATGCATATTACTAATCAGTAATTAAGTTTTGATATATTTACGGTACAAAATATCTTCATGGAACATGATCTTAATATTCTAATGATTTTTGGCATAAAAGAAAAATGTATAATTTTGACTCATACAATGTATTGTTGTCTATTGCTACAAATATACCTGTGTTACTGAAGACTGCTTTTGTGCTGCAGGGACACATATATATAATTTACACCGATTTATACAACATTTTACTCCTAAAAACATGGTGAAATGTTTGTTTTCTGTCTGTTGACAGTATTTTCTGATTTATCGGAACTCTAATATGACAACAAAATCAAACAAGAATTATGAACCAATGTTCAGATTTCTGTTCTGGAAATGTATGCAAATTACTGCATATAAACAACATTATAAACAAAGCATTTAAAATACAAAACAGCTGTTTTAATGTGTGCTGATATACATTAGTTCTCATGTTTAGTCTGTTCACTGGTTTTGTCTTGTTTTAATTGGGGTTTATTGAGCAGATATTGGCTTGTAAGTGTGAATAGTGATTGTGTGTGTGTGTGTGTGTGTGTGTGTGTAGTCCCCGGACTCTCGCCCTATTTCCAGCCCTTCTATCAGCCGAACGAGTGTGGGAAAGCCCTGTGTGTCAGACCCGACATGATGGAGCTGGACGAGCTGTACGAGTTCCCCGAGTTCTCCAGAGATCCCACCATGTACCTGGCGCTGAGGAACCTGGTTCTGGCGGCCTGGAACCGAGACTGCAAGGTGCCCGATGCTCGCTCGTCCGTTCACATGCTGCAGCGGGATGCTCAGGAGGCTTTCTCTGGAGTTTGTGTGTTGACCTTCCGCTCATTATCATGTTTGTAATCAGTGCAGGAGATTCGAGCAGGTCTGGGCTTGTGTGAGTCTGTCAGGGCAGATGACCCCCCGAGGATGCTGGATTGTGTTGATGTGGTGTTGCTCTCTCTCTCTCTCTCTCTCCCCCCCCCCCTCTCCCCCCCCCCCCCCCCCCCCTCTCTCTCTCTCTCTCTCCCCCCCCTCTCTCTCTCTCTCTCTCCCCTCCTCTCTCTCTCTCTCCCCCCTCTCCCCCCCCCCCCCCCCTCTCTCTCTCTCTCCCCTCTCTCCCCCCCCCCCCCCCCCCCCCCCTCTCCCCCCCCCCCCCCCCCCCCCCCCCCCCCCCCCCTCCTCTCCCCCCCCCCCCCCCCCCCTCTCTCTCTCTCTCAGGAGGTTCTGACGCTGCAGAAGTGCTCTCCTCATGTGATCGTGCGTGGTTTGGTGCGTGTCCGCTGCGTGCAGGAGCTGGACCGGGTTCTGTACTTCATGACCCGGAAGGGTCTGATCAACACCGGAGCGCTGCAGATCAAGTGGCCGCTGCTGCCCGAGTCACAGCACAACGTGAGACGAACACAGTCTTTCTGTCTGAAAGCCACGAGCGAGAATAATCACAAGCATCTCGACATGTCAGGAGAGTTTAGGGGGACGTGTCTGTGCAGTTTCAAGCTGTTTGTGCATATATAAGATCATTAAAGTCTCAAACCCAAAGAGATATTCTTTATAAACGTGAGTTTATTTCCTAAAACGGCTCATTTAAACACGTCCCACATGTCTACGTCACTGTGTGGGGAGATTTGCATAACTCCGCCCAAATGTTTACGCAAAGAAAGAAGGCGGAGCTTTTATTCTCGCTGTAGTGTTGTTGTCGTGGAGATGCTGTGTGTTTCCAAATATGGTAAGGGGCGTAACATTTCATCACACGCTTGAGGTATTCGGCCAATCACAGCGCACCGGATAGCCGGCCAATCAGAGCACATGAGCTTTGTAAAAATCGATGCATTTCAGAAAGGCGGGGCAGAGAGGAGCAACAATAATTTACAGTATGTGGAAAATTATGTGTTTTGAACCTTAAACACATTGCATTACACCAAATAATGCTATTTTTAGCATCGTCATATGACCCCTGTAAGGGGACAGTGTCCTAATGCAAAAGGCTTTCACATGTTAGTGCATTTAAAGCATGAGCTCAGAGCAAAAAATGTATGGTTTGTTGAACTTCCATGTTTTTAGTGCAGTGTCATGAGCGTAGAGAAGCAATGGGAACGCAGTGCAGTTGAGTGCACAAACACGCTGCTGTAAAGTGACTCCGGCGGCTGAGTATTAACGATCTCTCCGTGTGTAACGATCTTTCCACATGTAACGATCTATCTGTGTGTAACGATCTCTCCGTGTGTAACGTGTAACGATCTCTCCGTGTGTAACGATCTCTCCGTGTGTAACGGTCTCTCCGTGTGTGTAACGGTCTCTCCGTGTGTAACGGTCTCTCCGTGTGTGTAACGGTCTCTCCGTGTGTGTAACGGTCTCTCCGTGTGTGTAACGGTCTCTCCGTGTGTGTAACGGTCTCTCCGTGTGTGTAACGGTCTCTCCGTGTGTGTAACGGTCTCTCCGTGTGTGTAACGGTCTCTCCGTGTGTGTAACGGTCTCTCCGTGTGTGTAACGATCTCTCCGTGTGTGTAACGGTCTCTCCGTGTGTGTAACGATCTCTCCGCGTGTGTAACGATCTCTCCGCGTGTGTAACGATCTCTCCGCGTGTGTAACGGTCTCTCCGCGTGTGTAACGGTCTCTCCGCGTGTGTAACGGTCTCTCCGCGTGTGTAACGGTCTCTCCGTGTGTGTGTGTGTAACGATCTCTCCGCGTGTAACGATCTCTCCGTGTGTGTAACGGTCTCTCCGTGTGTGTAACGGTCTCTCCGTGTGTGTGTAACGATCTCTCCGCGTGTAACGATCTCTCCGTGTGTGTAACGGTCTCTCCGTGTGTGTAACGGTCTCTCCGTGTGTGTAACGGTCTCTCCGTGTGTGTAACGGTCTCTCCGTGTGTGTAACGATCTCTCCACGTGTAACGATCTCTCCGTGTGTGTAACGGTCTCTCCGTGTGTGTAACGGTCTCTCCGCGTGTAACGGTCTCTCCGCGTGTAACGGTCTCTCCGCGTGTAACGGTCTCTCCGCGTGTAACGGTCTCTCAGCGTGTAACGGTCTCTCAGCGTGTAACGGTCTCTCCGCGTGTAACGGTCTCTCCGTGTGTGTAACGATCTCTCCGTGTGTGTAACGATCTCTCCGTGTGTGTAACGGTCTCTCCGTGTGTGTAACGGTCTCTCCGTGTGTGTAACGGTCTCTCCGTGTGTGTAACGGTCTCTCCGTGTGTGTAACGGTCTCTCCGCGTGTAACGGTCTCTCCGTGTGTGTAACGGTCTCTCCGTGTGTGTAACGGTCTCTCCGTGTGTAACGGTCTCTCCGCGTGTGTAACGATCTCTCCGTGTGTGTAACGGTCTCTCCGTGTGTGTAACGGTCTCTCCGTGTGTGTAACGGTCTCTCCGCGTGTAACGGTCTCTCCGCGTGTAACGGTCTCTCCGCGTGTAACGGTCTCTCCGTGTGTAACGGTCGCTCCGCGTGTAACGGTCGCTCCGCGTGTAACGATCTCTCTGTGTGTAACGGTCGCTCCGCGTGTAACGATCTCTCCGTGTGTGTAACGGTCTCTCCGTGTGTCTGTGCAGAAGGTGCTGGTCATCGGCGCTGGTGCTGCGGGGCTCGCTGCTGCTAGACAGCTCCAGAACTTCGGCATGCAGGTACAGCACACACAATCCACCTGAAGCACTTCTGCACATGAACCTGCTTCACTGAGACACATGATCTGCTCACAGTTGATGAAGAACTTAGTTACGATATATATATATATATATATATGATTTTGAGAATAAAGTCATAGTAATACGAGATCAGTCATCATAATATTTTGAGAATAAAGTAGTATATTGCATGAATACAGTTCATTAATGTGAAAATTCCAATGTTATAAACAGTTATGATAATGATGATCTAAAGGTTGAAGTAGCTCTAAATGGGTTATCTGATTGATTTATGAGAGTAATAAAACTAATTTTGTCATTCCTAACTTTTATTCCTTCCATCTGTCCTAGAAGAGATGTTTTGGCTTTATTATAAAACACTGTCGTAGTTCTGGACTGTTAGGGAGAGACAAGTATCGTCTCTGAAATAATTACATTCTTTCTTGAAAATAAAAATTATTATTATACATTGTCCGTCCAGTCAGAATGAAGAGTCTGTTTATGAACGGTCTGTTTTATAAGGAGTGCTTGGTTCTTTGTGGTCTGTTCTCTGATTGGTGGACAGATATCCTCCAACTTGATACTGTTAAGTGCTTTGACACAATCTGTATTGTTAAAAGCGCTATATAAATAAAGGTGACTTGACTTGACTTGACAGGTGGTGGTTCTGGAGGCCAGGGAGCGAATCGGAGGCCGAGTTTGGGACGATGCGTCGCTGGGCGTGACGGTGGGCCGCGGTGCTCAGATCGTCAACGGCTGCATCAACAACCCTATCTCCCTGATGTGTGAGCAGGTAACACACACACACACACACTGCTCACACACACACACACACACACACACACACACACACACACACACACACACTCACTCACTCACTCACTCACTCACTCACACACACTCACTTACACACTCACACACAC
>CM049844.1:1569709-1599709 GCA_027422415.1 Schizothorax lantsangensis | reverse complement strand
GACCAAAACCACTTTTTGAACCAGGCTGTAAACATGTTTTTTTCTGCTGTAAAGTTGGGTATTTTAACATGGGGGGTCTATGGGATTGACTCGCTTCTGCAGCCAGCCTCTAGTGGCCAGTCGATGAATTACAGTTTTAGTCACTTCCGTGTTGGTTTCACGAGAGAGAGCGGGAGGTTGCCGCTTGGTTTTAACACTCTATTAGGACATTTTTGTCCTTTTCAGTGTGTTTTTTTTTATCATTTTGCCTGTGTTATTGGCAGCTGCATACATTTTGGCTCAGGTGTGTATTTTTATTGGAACTTTACTATTTCACCCTCATTTCCTTTAATAAATCTATTATACACTAGATACACAAAATAGTTCCTCTCAGGACCTTAAGGACAAAAATGTCTTCATTGAAACCCATTAAAACTGTTATTTTTAATCTCAGTGCCGTTTAACTGTAAAAAGATGCAATTTTTGTTAATAGGCTTTCATTCTGTTGGCAAGGCTTCAAAATTATTTTTTTTACTATTTTTTTACCAGATGATGCCATTTTTTCAGGTTTGGTCTATAAAGGGTCTATAAAGCAAATACTCACTTTATTCCTGTTTTCTGATTCTGCATATTATAGAAACAATTAGATAAATAATGCAGCTATAATTGTGTGTGTATGTGTGTACGTGTGTGTGTGTGTAATATTTGAGAGAGATGAACTCTACTGTAAATCACAAATACAGAGTTTTGCTGCATCTAGTGGAGAAAATGTGGTACTGCGCCCAAACAATATCTTACTGAAAGCTCATTTTTTGAGATATCAACCTCAAATTTGGAACACAACTAGTTTAGATTTATGGCTTTAATTTTCTAGCAGGTTTAGAGTTCAACGTGTTTCTTAAAATATATATTTTATATCAAATATTGTTCATAAATCATTTTCATAAACTTAAACCTGTATAACATTTTTTTGATTTCATTTTTTTTACTTCAACAATAATCTGTCATGGGTCTTTTTTAAAATGAGACCAAACTTAAGTCTGTGCTCCCAAGCTTCACATTTTTATGACCGTTTTTTGACGCAGACATTTTTGTCCACTATGGACCTGTGTGTAACTTTATTTAATTGATGCACAAGGGTTAATTTGCGTTCTAATATGCCTACTATACAGTAGGGAAAAAAGAGTATGTGAAGAAAGAATTACATTGGAAACCTCAGTATTCATAAAAGAGTATGTCCTACTCCTTCAGTCCAGATTCTGAGGTGTTCATCGATGCACACTCTTCAATCCCAGAAGCCCACGGGAGACGATACGTCATCATCAGATGTGACGAGGGTGTTTACAAACGTGAGTATTACAAACCAAATCGGATTTGTTGAACTATACTGTAGAGTAAATTGATGAATTTACTTAATTTACCTCTGCCAACCACTGGGTCAAAACCACCCAACCGCCGGGTTTGTCCCTTTTTAACCCAGCATTATTTAGAGTGTGATACACTCAATTAAAATTAATTGAAACTGACATTTTTGTTGTTGTGTGTTTGTTTGAAATTTTCATGATCACAGAACAACGGTGAGAATGAAAATGTCATATTTTTGCCCTCGAGTTCATCTCTTTTGTAAAAGTTTACAACCCTGAGATTTCAGTCACAGAGTTCGGTAAAACACAAGGCTGAATTATTTTTTGGATGTTTCTGTGCTTCACCCTTCAGCACGTTAAACAAACCCATTTATGTAGGTGACACTGTTACATGTTCACCTAGTTTTCCTTAGTTACCTTAATTAGTTAATTCGTTTCCACCTGTGTCTGATTGATCTTGTTTGTCTCCAGTACTTAAGTCCTGTGTTCTCCCTTAGTCTTCGTCCGTTCTCGTCTATGTTATGTTGATACCTGTCTCTTGGATTTACTTATTAAAACACCTTTTTATTGATCTCCATCGTCTTCCTGTGTTTGTGCCTCATCAACCCCTGACAGACACAGTGTGAGGTGTCATTTATGACTGTAGGAGTCACTGCCTACTCAGCATTTGTAAGTTTGCTCTGTAGTCTTTGTATGTTTGCTCTGTAGTGACCTGTTGAGCTCCAACCAGATAAATCAGTGAACAGAGAGTGAGAATCATCATTGCACAGGGAGACCTTTCAATGACAATGACAACTTATTTATATAGCACAATTAATTTCAACTTCTGTCGACCAATGTGCTTTCCAGTAAATCATTAAAAACAGAAAAACACACAACAAACAAACAGTAAAGTTATAAAATCATACAACTATCCCATCAGCCATACGCTTTAGAAAATAAAAATGTCTTTAGCCTGGACTTACAAATATTAACAGAAGAAGCTTGTCTAATGGAGAGTGGCAAGGCGTTCCAAAGCCTGGGGCAGCAATACAAAAAGCACGATCTCCCCTGCACTTAAGCCTTGACTTAGGGATAAACAATAGATCCTGGTTAGAAGACCGAAGGGATCTAATGGGTTGATACTCAGTCAGTAACTCAAAGAGATAGGAAGGGCCAAACCATTTTGAGATTTATAATCGAGGAGCAAAATGTTAAAATCCACTCTAAAACAAACAGGCAACCAATGTAGTGAGTGTAAAATAGGAGTAATATGCTCCCTCTTTTTAACCCCACTCAAGAGTCGAGCCGCAGCGTTTTGAACAAGCTGCAAACGAGATAAAGCTGTCGGGCTAATCCCAAAATAAAGTGAGTTACAGTAGTCCAGCCTAGATCAAATAAAAGCGTGAATTACTTTTTCAAAATCTTTAAAAGAAAGAAAAGGCTTTGCTTTAGAAAGCAAACGCAGCTGAAAAAAGCAAGCTTTGACAACTGAATTTATTTGACGGACAAACTTTAAGCCATCATCAAAAATGAAAACCAGGTTTTTTACCCATGATTTCAGACAAAGAGACATCCCACCCAAATCCAATTTCGGGGAATCAGAAAATTCAGACGGGTTAAAAACATTAATTTCAGTGTTCTTTTCATTGAAAATTAAAAAAATTAATGAAAGCCAAGCCTTCACATCCGCCAAACATGCCATAAGAGACTCAAAACCCACAGAATTTCATTTAAGAGGCAGATAAACCTGAGTGTCATCCACATAACAGTGAAATGACCCATGTTTTCTAAAAATCGAGCCAGGAGGGAGCATATAGAGAGAAAAAAGCAAAGGAGCCAAAATAGAACCCTGGGGAACCCCACAGGGCAAAAAAGCGTTAATCGAGTAACGTTCACCCATCTTGACTGAAAAGGTCCTATTTGCAAAATACGATTTAAACCAATCTAGAGCTACACCTCTTAAACCAACGCAATGTTCTAATCGATCAGTGAGAACAGCATGGTCGACTGTATCAAATCTAAGTGCACAAGGACTGCAAAATCCCCCGAATCACATGATATTAAAATATCATTAAGAACCTTCAAAAGCGCAGTCTCGGTGGAATGGCATTTACGAAAACGTGATTGAAATGTTTCAAACATCGAGTTATCAGCTAAAATCTTTGTAACTGTGAAAACACATTTTTTTCCAGAATCTTGGAGATAAAAGGCAAATTAGAAATGGACCTATAATTAGTTAAAACTGATGAGTCCAGATTCTGTTTTTTGAGCAATGGGTAAACTACTGAATGCTTTAAACAGTCAGGCATAATGCCAGATTCTAAACTGCGATTAATTATGATCAAAAGATACGGAGCAACGTCAATAAAAAATTGCTTAAATAAAAAAGGAGAAATAATATCCAAAGACGAGCCCGAAGGTTTAAGCTGCTCAACTATTTCCAGCAAATCTGAAAGTGAGACTAGTTTAAACTGACTAAAAAAGGTAGTAGAGATAAAGGGGCTTGGGAGGGAGTTATCCCCAACCGGAGATCCCTAATTTTACTATCAAAAAATATTAATATTCTTCACATGATGGAGAAGAAACCCCAGGAACAAGACAGGCCGAAGGCTTGAGAGTAGCATTAATAATATCAAAGAGAGTATTTGGTCTAGAGCAGTTCTTATCTGACAAATGTCGACATTTTGCTTTTTTCGCTGCTTTCTGATATGAGGCATTTAAGGAAAGTGAAAACTTTGATAACAACACATAACAAATAATAGCAATAATAATAATTAATGCATTAAAATTGTTCATGCATTTAAGGGGGAAGGAGTAAAGGGTAAGCGTTGACCCCGTGCCCCACTGCATCTCTCCCTGATGTCCCGTTGTGGTCATGACATGGGTAGTAACCAACTTATGCCATGGGCACAGAGGGATTCAAGGCAGCCTTAGATTACAATTTATTATTATTATTATTACTATTATTATTATCTTCTCTCTGCTTTATCCTCTAGCTCTTATTATTCATGATGAAATGAGTGTTTATTATTAACATTATTATTGCTGTTATTATTTGTTGTTCCACGCATACATACACATACATACACAGGAGTTATCAGAATAGATTTGTCATATTAGCATGTTTTTTTTTAGTTTTTTTTTTATATGCGTCACATGTAAATGGTGTCACATTCCTTGTTTGCATTATATTAAAAAAAAGACACTGATGTAGAGCTGAAGAGAGATTATGTCGGGAATGTTTCTCTCATTTCACGTGTGAGTAAAGTGAAACCTTTCATAACATAACTTTCATAACATTTCTGAATTGTTGAGATGCTAGTGTGACGTGTAAGATTTACCAGATCAGCTCAAGAACAGCATAAAAAGGTTTACCTCGGCTTAAAATGACTCAGTGAGAGTTTGTTTAGATTTTGTGTGTTTTAAACAGACCATTTGTGCTTTCAAATAACAAATAAGTGATTGAATTATTTACAGTTGTCACAAGTCTTCAATACCTAACAAAGAAGAAATGAATAACAAAGGTGAGTACATTTGTAAGTATATAGCATGGCATATAACCTAGAAATATTCAGTATGTTTTTGTTAAAATATCAGTAAATATGTCACATTTATATCTTCGTAGAAGCTCTAATTTCAGATGAAAATGACAGTGATTCCTCTGGTATGCAGTTTGTGTGTGTAATATTAATATAAATGTAAAGTTTTTACCCAATACAGTTTCATTCCTGTTCATGTTTTTTGTCTTTGTCTCTCAACTTCTGGCAGCGTTCAGATCTAGCTGTACCAAAGCTTGCTTTCGCAAACTCTAAATATTAGTAATTATATATATTTATTAAAAATAAAATAAATTCCCATCTAAGCATGAAATCTGTTTGGACAACTGATCAAATGTTTAAGGAACAAATGTTTCATAGTACTAAAATTCATCATTTTTTTGCTCAACTATTTGAGCAGTAATTTTATTTGTGATATGTATGTAGGCAGTGTTGGGGAGTAAATAAGTAAAAGTAGTAACTATACAGTAACTATACTTTTAGTAGTCTGAAAGTAGCACAGCTGCTTTCAAGTTGCTTTTCCATTAAATAGTGCATAGTGTGAAAAAAATGAATTTACAGGCAAAAATCGAATGTGTTCTGTAAAGTCTGTAAATTATTTAAGTCATGTATTTTGTTCAGGTGGTTCAAAATGCGTAGAGTTGAAGAGCATTTGAATCCGTGTATCATTCGTTCATTCGTTTTTTGATTTAATATTGAAAGTAGAAAAATGAAAAACGAGAATTCAGCTTAAATTTTCATTTTTGGTTCAGGGATAGAACATTTTTGCATTTATTGCAACTACATTTCATCTTTTTTCACCAAACAAACAGACTAATGAATAGCTCGACACAACTCATACCAGAGCAGTGTATAGTTACATAGCCTACTCTTAGAGTTTTATGATGTAATGAAGTTTTAAAATTGATTATAATTGATATCTCAAAAGGATATGCGCTCGCACACAGGACTGCAATGCAAGATTTTCATAAAATGTAATAACTTGCCATTTCAGTTTGTTTCTCACCAAACCCACAGTATACCTTCAGAATGCTTGGAATATGCACCACGAGATGCATAGGATTATTTTACGACAGATATGAATCCACTTAAAAAAAAACAACTAAAGTCACCATTCTCTGCCATTAAATTGGCAGGACATTTTTTGTGTGTGTTTTGAAAAAAAGTAATAAGCCTTTAGAACAACATTAAGGTGAGTAGTTCTCACAGTTCCAATAAATTACGATGGCTTAAATAAACTCAATAAGCAGACAGACGCGACTACAGTCAAGCGCAGACCAGTATCGAAGTGCACAGAAAATAATCAGCAGTCATAATTAAAGCAGTTTAAAAATGCAGTTTAAATCAATATTGAATTCTGATTGATGTTCACTTGGATTTTTTCCCCTTTGAGGGGAAATAACTTAATACTGTCATTTATAGTCGTATGGTAAAATTTATATTTTTATTTGTGTAGCGTTACATTGAAAATAACTACAAAATGTCATGCCTTTGAAAAATAAAGAGAACAACAGAATGCACTGCTTTAGCGCGTCTCTGTCTCCTTGAGCATCTTTCCGGCGCATGCCACAAACATGAACCACAGCAAATACTTGTCTTTTCAAAGGCTTCATTTAGATTATTTGACATTAAATGCATCATATAAGTCACTTTGGAATAAATCGCAGCATGTATCATGATAAAAAAGCGACTTTACAGTCTGTAAAATACGGTAGGCTATAGCAAATTATTTTGCGGATCACTTTAAGAACTGAAAGCCCTGTCTAGACTCTGCCCCGGTACACGTTGTGTTGAGCTATTCATTAGTCTGCTTGTGTGATGAAAAAATATGAAATGTAGTTGCAATATATGCGAATAAATGCAAAAAGTATCCGTACAACTGCAGCAGCGGAGGACAATTATTCTGCTGCATGAAAACTGCAGAAGAACTGATGACGGCACAGTTTGATCTTAGGCTGACCAATCAGCAGAAAGGGGTGTTTAATTCCCGCCCACGTGTAGAAATCAAATATTCAAGCTGTTTATTCATTTTTCTATCCCTGAACGAAAAATGAAAATTTAAGCTGAATTCTCATTTTTCGTTTTTCGGAAAAAAACTAAAAAGGAGCCTTTTTTTCTGCTTTCAATATTAAATCAAAAAACGAATGAACGAATGATACGCGGATTCATTTGTTTCAATTAATTCCAGAGGTGTAAAGTCCAGGGGTCAGAAAGTAAAAGTCCTTCCATATGTTTATTCCACCCATGAACTCAGCAGCTGATTTCACCAGAAGAGGAACCAAGTCATTCCTTTCAAGTCACAAGCAAGTCTCAAGTCATATCCCAAGTCCTCAAAGAGTTAAAGTTAATGAGATAATTAAGTGACTACTTAAATGTTGATTGTGCATTAGTGATGAACACCTGCTGTTACTGAGAATTACAGAGGATCAGATGTTGATGTTGGTTAAAATGATGCCACCATCATGGAGATCAGTGTTTTTTGAAAAATTAAATTGAGTAAACTAAGGTTTAACAAAATGTAATTTGCACAAGGATCCAGCCCTCAGCCTAAAATGAGTTTGATGCTCTGCTCTAGAGCATTTATAGGGCCCACAGAGATGCAAGTGTGCCATTCATCAATTTATTTTCTCCAAAAGTGTAAACATTGAGCCTGCTGGAAGCAGTCCTCTAAAATGTGTCAGTCATTTTCCAGCTCGACCAATAGAGAAAGTTTGGGGCGTGGCTACTGTAACAGGCAGAGCAAGAGGGTGTCTAGCTGGTGCTGGGTCATGACTGACGCATTACACAAGAAAATTAATTCAGATTGAAAGGTTGTTTGAAAATATGCTTTATTTTTGTAATTCTGCTAAGAGACACTGTAGTGCAGAAAATACTGTATATACTTCACCTTTTAAGTAAAATCTGTGTAAAATCATAACAGTGCAAAACTCCACCCACTTTCTCTTCTGTTGCTTCACTTGCATTCAAAACCTTTGAAATCATAAACAACGATTTTCGACCTGCAATCAGTGAAAGCAGGGCAAAGAGCATCATTTCAGCACACATGGTAAAAAGTGTCAGAGCTACACAAAGCAAAACAAAGCTTAACTTGCATTAATAAAATAGTTTAAGAATGCAGAGTAATTTAAATGGCAGAGTAATTTGGTTTGCCCTCAAATACGTATGTTTAGAATATCAATAAAATATCATTTTAATTTTCTATGTAACATGCAGAAATTCAAATTAAAGGATTACAGAATCAGTTTTACCATCATGAAGACTCAGAGGCTCTCGAGGGGACACAGCAATGGACACAAGGCAACACCATAGGTACATACTTTAACTAAGCTGATATTTCATCATATTGTTAAAGTTTTTAAAATGTCAGATCTCCCTCTTTATAACATACAGTTAACCAATAACATACAAATCATTTCATTAGGATCAGTTTCATCTGATTTGAGGATTGTTCTGGTGGGTAAAACTGGATCAGGAAAGAGTTCAACGGGAAACACTATACTGGGTCGAGAATGTTTTGAGACAGACGTTTCACCAGAGTCAGTTACTAAAACCTGTGAAAGAGGAGAAGTAGAGATGGATGGAAGGAACATCTCAGTGATCGACACTCCAGGACTGTTTGATACGACAATGACAGAAGAGAATATGAAGAAGGAAATAGTGAAATGTGTTGAAATGTCTGTACCTGGCCCTCATGTGTTTCTGCTGGTCATCAGACTGGGTGTGAGATTCACCACTGATGAGAAAAACACAGTGAGATGGATTCAGGAGAACTTTGGAGAAAAAGCTTCTTGCTATTTCATCGTTCTGTTCACTCACGCTGATGCACTGAAGAAAAAAAAATTAGATGTGTATATCAGTGAATGTGATTATCTGCAGGCTCGTGTTAATGAATGTGGTGGCAGATATCACTCATTCAACAATGAAGACATGGAGAACCGCTCTCAGGTCACTGAACTGCTGGAGAAGATTGAGAAGATGGTGAAGGAGAATGATGGACAGCACTACACTAATGAGATGTATGAGGAAGCTCAGAGAAAGCTAATCAGAAAACAGTTCTGTAAGTGTGTATGTGTTATCATTAAAATGCTATAAACGGTAAAGTGAGAAAAAACATCAGTCTAACATCAGTCAATATGTCTGTTTCATTTTGTCTTTTTGTCTTCAAATCATAAAATTGAATATGCTTATTCTACTAATCTACGGGCTAATTAGCTATTTGTTATTTTTAGCATCTGGATTGTAATTGTACTGTTTTATATGACATTCTGATGTGCAGGGTTAGAGAAACCTAGGATTGTTCTGCTGGGTAAAACTGGATCAGGGAAGACAAAAACAAGAGACACCATTGTGGGCCGAGAGAGGAGAAATGCACTGGAGTCTACTGAATCCTGTGAGCAAGAAGATGTGGCTGGAAAGACCATGAAAATAATCGACACTCCAGGGCTGATTTACATGTCAGAGAATGAAGATGAAAAAATTAAGCATGAAATTAAGACTCTGGTCATAATGTCTGATCCTGGTCCTGTTGTGTTTCTGCTGGTCATCAAACCGGCTTCGATATTTTTAGATGAGGAACACAAAAACACAGTGAAATGGATTCAGGAGAACTTTGGTAAAGATGCTACACATTACACCATCGTTCTGTTCACTCACCCTTATGCAATGAAGAAGAAACAATTATATGCCTATATCAGAGACACTCCAGGTTTACAAGAATTTACTAAGGATTTTAGTGGATTTCACTCATTTAATAATGAAGACAACAAGAATTCCTTTCAAGTCAATGAACTGCTGAATAAGATTGAAGAGTTGATGGAGGAGAATGAATGGAGGCACTACAAGACTGAGATGCTCCGGAAGGCTCAGAGGAAGAAACAGTTCTGTAAGTGTGTTTGTGTCATTCTGTGTCTTTAAAACATTTCATCATCATGATATAAACAGTACTGAAAGAATAAAATCTATTAATGTTGCTCACTTACCCCCGGTTTCAAGTCTTCGACTAAAATTAAAGATCAACTCAAATAAACCTGTTTCTTAAAATATAACAGTGCCTTTGTTTTGTCTCATTAGTCCTTCTTAAATATCCTAATTGTGTTGTTATCACCCTGTCTGTGATCTCTAGTTGTTTCATAAAACTAGCCATTTAGATTCATTTAACCAAATCAACTGTTAGGGTTAGGGTTAAATGTCTAGATTGTAATCTTTGTTTAAATGGACATTGTGATTGACAGGGTCTGGGAAACCGAAGTTTGTGCTTCTGGGTAAAACTGGATCAGGAAAGAGTTCAACAGCAATCACCATTTTGGGGCTAGAAAGGAGCTGGGTGAGACGAGCATTTGAGAAGCTGCGAAAAGCATTGAAAGGGTAGGTCTTATTTCTTGGTTTCATGTTGAAAGGGTGTTTGTTGTGAATATTTAGATGAGGTGACTTCGTCCATACATTCCTTGTTTAGCTCACGGACAGCATTTAAAACGGCATGGCCGCCTGTAGTGGGAAATTCTCACCCTCTGATAAAAGTTGATCTAGTTCACATATTTACATTATATTACCATTTTTGATAATTATGCAGCATTATCAGAGGCGGACAAAGCACACAACCCCATTACTTGAGTGAAAGTACAGATCCTGCTGGTCAAATATTACTCCATTACAAGTGAAAGTTATAAAGACAGATTTTTACTTAAGTAAAACTACAGAAGTACTTGCTTTTAAAAGTACTTAAGTACCAAATTTCATTTTTCATGACAATGCACTGTTTTATTATTGTTGCATGTAAGACTTGCAATACCTCTGAAACAACTTACAATACATTACACCTACTGAATACACTGACTAGCATGTAGTATATTTGGAATAAAGAGCTTTTAGAATGCTAAAAACCTTTGGGGAAAATTATATATATTTAACACCCCCAAAAAATCAAACGTGCTTTAAAACCCAGCAACACAACTGTAGCTGTATAACTTTACAACAGCAACACTGCTTTAACAAAAAAGAGAAAAAAATAAGCAAATCAGCAAGACTTATTTGACATCAAAACAAAAATTAAAAAAATGCTGTCTAATCGCTCTCGCTGTACGTTGATGTCACACACAGAATGGTCTGTGCGGTGCTGCTGCAAGTCCAACACCTATTGTGTTTTATTAGGAGACACACAACAGTTCTTCTGTGGCTTTAGAGGTCATATTTTCACGTACGCAATTTAGCAAAATCAGACAATATTGTGTCTAATATATACCACTTTATTAATTTCTTATTAAATTGTAGTAAATAATTATCACATTTGCAACTGGTCAGTGTTAAAAAATGCTAGGAAATCACTTCACGTAGCCCTACAAGAGTGATTACTGATAAACTGTCTGAAAAAACGTTTTAGAGACGAACAAAATCCCCCACTGACTTTCAAAGCTGCTAACGACTTTCTACTTCGAGGACCTGAATAGAAATGTAGTGGAGTGAAAAGTACAATATTTGTCTTTCAAATGTAGTGAAGTTAAAGTCATACGTTTCCAGAAAAAAATAATACTCAAGTAAAGCACAGATACTCAAAAAGTGTACTTAAGTGCAATCCTCAAGTAAGTGTTCTCAGTTACTGTCCGCCTCTGCATATTTACACATGTTGGAGGGGACTAACCTGTTTAAAAAGCTGTTGTTCAGCATTAGCTTATTAGGTTTACGTTGAAATTTTAAAAATTAAATGCTTCAATTTTTTTGTAATCTGTCTCTAAATGTTTGTATCTCAGTGGAGACGTTGCCCTTTTAGGAGTATAAATCAAGATTTAAAGATATAATTTTGTGTTATTTTATGCTATGACAAATATATTATAAATATATTTATTTTCAAAAATAACATATTGGTTGATGCATTATCTGTTTTGAAATCGGACTTTGCGTTACCATGGAAACAGCTTTTTAAATCCTCTTAGCTAGCTCCTCCCCCTAGTGGACAGTGTCAAGTTTCATACTAAAAAAAATACTGTTTTACATATTTAAAAAAATATTTATTTTAGTTAATTTACTATATTACATAATATTTTTCTGTACACTTGAACTTTTTTATACTTACTTTTTTTTAAATGCTTTTACTTCAGTGATCTGCTATGTGTCTTCTTTAAAAAGAGACCGACCTTAGGTCTGTATTCCAAAGCGTTCTGGAATTAAAACCATTTAAGTTTGGATTGTGCATTTATGTTCAAAACTATGTTCAAAAAAGGGGTTTACATTTAAGGGTTTAAGAGTAAATGTACTCTGTTTTTAAGGGGGCATCCTCCCGTATGGTGTAAACAATGAAGTTGAACATTATAGGATAAAACTATGTTTTAAAATTGCATTGTTTTAATACAAGCATTGATAAACAAGTGTTCTGCTTTTCAGTGAATTGATACCCCCAAAGGGGTTACGTTTCCTTGGGCTACAAAAGTTAAAACCAAAAACAAGAGTCAAGTTTTGAAAAAAAATCATGAAATTTTATTATTTGAGCCCCAATAAGATGGAAAATAGCAATAAATTAATTTTCTGATGTTTCTTAATGGTCTTGCTCTTTTTAGGATTGTGAAAGGAAAGTCATCAAATTTCGTCACTAAATCCTGTAAACTGGATGGAAAGGACATAAGAATAATTGACACTCCAGGGATGTTTGATGTGTCTGTGACTGAAGACGAACTGAAGGCTAAGATTAAGGAGTGTGTGTCTGCATCTGGTCCTCGTGTGTTTCTGCTGGTCATCAGACTGGACGTGAAATACACAGACGAAGAGACAAACACAGTGGAATGGATTCAGGAGTACTTTGGAAAAGAAGCTATTCATTACACCATAAGATTAAGGAGTGTGTGTCGTTCTCTTCACTCACGCGAAGAGACAAACACAGTGATCTTTTGGAAAAGAAGCCGAAGTTCTCTTCACTCACGGTAAAACTTTGGATGAGTATATCAGTGAACGTAATGATCTGCAGGCTCTTGTTAAAGAATATGGTGGCAGATTTCACTCATTCAACAATAAGGTAATTAAGGACCGCTCTCAGGTCACTGGACTGCTAGAGAAGATTAATAACATAGCAGAGGCAAATGACTGGAAGGACTGCACAGATGAGAGAACTCCAGGAAAACATCAATTTAACTTTGCAATAAGACCTGGAAGATTACAAACCGCATGTGGCGTTGTGCTGCTAGTGATACTAGTTACAAGACTACGTGCAGATTCTGTTAGATCATTTGTAGAGGTAGTTGCTAGTGGAATAGCAATCTATAAAAGATTTGCTTAAAAACGATTAGGACACTTTTGCTAATTGTTGCGCTGTGGACAGATGCCACATTATTGCATGTAACAGAATTAAAAGCATAATTTTAATAACTAATCAAAGCCCTCACGAATCTAAGAATAATTCAGTCTGAGGGTTTAATTTTTGTTTTGTACATGAATCAAAAAATGATTTATTTTAAATGTATAGTAAAGGTGAATAAGAGGTTTAATCTGAAATGGGTTGATCATAAATATTCCAATCATCCTCCGTGATATTTGTTCTTCACTTTGCTTTCATCTGTTGTGAACATTTCCAGTTTTATGTTTAAGTAAAGTTAAATGAATGAGTGTTAAATGAACACTACTTAGAATGTATTTGGTCCCACTCTACAGAGAGTTAAAGTAACACTGAAGAAGAGTCAACTTAATGAGAGAATTAAGTAATTAATTAAGTGATGATTGAGCGTTAATGATGAACACCTGCTGTTAATTAACAAGCAGAATCACTGAAGAAAAGAGAAACACAAGAACTACAACTGACTTCAGTCACAGCTTTAGATAATCAACTGAAATAAAAGAAGACATGAAATCTCTGAAGATCTCAGCAGATTAATTAATCAACTCCACAAACAGCATCACCAGCTTCACTCATTACTAACCAATGTGACTTTAGTTTAGTTTAGTTATTACATTACATATAATTGTGTGGACTGAAAATATATATAATTGTACTGAAAGAGAGATCTGGTTTTGAAAGTGGGACTAGCAATGATAAAATGTGATCGATTTGAGTTTTGAAAATGTACACCTTTCATGTGGTAACTCTACCAAAATGAATAAAAAAATACTCTTCATTCCAGCAGCATTGGAGATTTTTCTGAATATTTTCGTGACGATGATGTCCTTGTCAGAGCTAAAAACAGTTGATGTCCTGAAGCGATGTGTTCAATGTGCGGTTCGACCTGTTGAGTAAGTTTTGCTTGCAGCTGCATGTCTCCGTTCACATTTTTCTCACTTGTGGGAACGTGAGTGTCAAATGTACAAATATAAAAAAATATACATGTTATTGATCAGTTGACCCTTCACTAAGCTCCACCCCTCAATTACTGTTGCTAACAGTACAGAACATCCCATAGGAATGAAGATTTCCATATAACGAACTGCATCATATTCACGTCCTTTCCTTTTGTGTGGATAAGTAGTGGCTTAAAAGCATGAAACCAGCACAATCTGAAAGTGTCACGAGTCGTGTCATGTTTCCTTTCTCTGCAATTCATGGTGATATTAATCAACTTCAGTATTTCACATTATTATTTCATTTACGTTTGTACGATATGCTGTTGTTTGGTTCAAAGCTTTGTCTATAAAATCTGTGAGAATCACTGAGAACTACTGTTTTCTTAACGCTTCTCCAAGCCTCAAGTTCTTATTTAGTTATTTAGTCAACAATAAACATCGAGTGCCACTATGGAGCGATTGTTAAACATCATAAAGACATTGTTATCATTGCTTTCAAGCCAAAAGACCAAAACAAACTGAATAACAAAGCAAAGATTGAAAGATGAAATTCTCTGACAGTAATGTCTGATTAGAAGGTGTGGAACTAGAAATACTGGTTACCATCTGCTATTGGTATTTGGTAAGAATGTCCAAAGATAATAGTTTGAATATACATGAAAACATATCATAATAATGATGATAATAGCAATGGTAATAATTTAATACATTAATTGGAAATGACAAATCCTCTCGATATGGTCCATATACACGGTGTCATCGTCTGCGCATTTCGAGTATTTCACATGTATAATATGAGCACATAAATCGTGCTCGACAATCGAACCATATAGTGTGAGCACGTAAATCATGAGCTTTGACTTTACATCGCATGCGATCTGCAGTGTGAGTTGGTACTGTGATGAAATCACACAGTGTATGCCTGGCCTTAAGCTATGAAACTTCCAGGGGTGCGTTTCCCAAAAGCATCGCTAGCTAACTATGGTCGTTAGTTCCATTGAACTCTATTGGTAACGACGGAACTTGCGACCATAGTTGTTTTTTGGGAAACGCACCCCAGGATGTTTTAACGGCACAAAGACCTCTTATATGCCAAAAGATCCTCATGTCATCACCCCTTTAAAAATAATCAAAATTCTAAACAATGTATATATAGTCTATATTGTATTGATTTGGTTACGCAGTGTCACCTGAAAATGTGTGATTTGAAAAACTGAAAATATTTCTACGTTACAGATATGCAACACTGTAAAAAAAATAATATAAAAACAAAAAAATCTTAATTTTACGGAAAATAACTTTTTCTTTTATTTTGAATTGTAGTCAAAATTCTGTAAAATTATCTCTGAACTAATCACTTGGCTGTTATTTTACTGTAAGTATTATGATATTAATCACACATTTTTAATACAAAAAAACACTGTATTTTATATATACACATTATCCTCCTGAGACCCCCCCAAAAAAAGTTTTGTGAATTTAGTATTTTTTCATGTCATTACATTGTTTAGACCATAAGAAATAAATAGAAAAATAACATTTTTGAAAAGTTAGATTTTATTCATATTTTTTTTCTATGCTCTCTGTAGAGGACACTGGGACTCAGTTTTTCTACAAATAAAATGGCATGAATAGACATCAAAAAGGCAAAAGCAATGGGATTTTTTTTAAATTACCTTTTTTTATATACTAAACTTATTTTATACTAAACTTTGTTTAAGGATGATTCTCAACTATGTTATAAAATATATAACAAAATGATTTGATATACTATTTTGTTTTATGCAATGTGTGTGTAAAAAAATCCATAAACTGGTTTTCCCATTAAACACAGGGTATCTATACACTGTATCTAATTTGCATATTAATGTGTTGCTGTTGGGACAGCATGTTGAAAAAATAATTGTCATAATGGGAGTAATAATTGGCCAGATTTTCATAATAATATCTAATATTTCATAACAAAATTAAAATATAATTTATTTTCCTATTCAATTGTTATGTCTCCCAAAATGCGTAATAAACATGCTTTTTGTCCTGGTGTCCTGGACGTGTATGAAATTATGTTCTGTTTCATAACAGCAAGTCATATTTGAATTTGAAAACCCATAACATTTTCCTGAGATGTTGCTTTATGACAAACAGTTTGAAAATTATTCAGATTTAAATGACAATTACAAAATATAATCATATTTCCATAAGGATGTAAAATTTTTCACTAAATTAAATTTAGCCATATTTAAAGACCTAGTAGAGGGTGTGGTTATGATGAAACATCTAATAATTTAATATCTCTATAAAGCCCTGAATGTGCTCTGTACTGTACATCCAGACTTATACCTGTGACATGTGACGTCTCAGAGAAATACACTACAATATAATGTCCACTACAGAGGCAACAACTCCACAGCTGGGTCTCAGGAGGATAAATTATAGTAGTCTTATGATGTAATGACAATCAGGAATTCACTTTTGTTTTAATCATTACATTGAAAGTGTCTTGAATGGAGACTCACACAAACATCAAGAATCAGCACATGAATCTCAAAATGTGGACAAAATCAACAAAAAGCTTGTTTTGTGATGATCAGAGCTGATCTGAATATTTTGTTGATTGTCACCATCGTTGAGGTTCATAGGCAGACTCTTGATGTCTGTGACTCTACATGCTTTTGTCTAATAATTTTTTCAAAATAATGTGTCAAAGCATTTCAAGCAGTAAAATTCTAAGACTACAAAAAAAGAAATTAATAAATTTAACATGCTCAGATATATCTGATGAGATTAGTGAATAACGGTACAATACAATAACAAGATCATCATCAGTACATAACTTCATCTGACCAGAATTTTTCTCACAAGTTTTGCTATAACAAATGTGCTTTAGAAATGCACAGTTACAGCAGTCTGAGAAAAATGGTTCCGAAGCCCAACTAAAACAAAGCTTATCTTCACAACAGTGACTTCAAACTTTATTAATTTCAATAAAACATCAACATCTAAACCTCTGTTAATTCTCAATAAGAAGTTTTGTATGAAAGAAATAGTCATACTGGTTTGTAATAAGTGAAGATGCAGAGATCTAGAGAGATCTGTTAGTGTTCAATGCTCTTTTGGGATTTAAAGGGGTTCTGTTGTGTGTTTTGTGCGTCACCATTGTGCTGAAGAGTAGAGTGTGTGCTTCAGTCCAGGAGAAGACAAAGAAACGTTGATGTTATGCTGCATGTCGCTTTATTTAAAGGCAGTATCTGACTGTGGAGTTGCTGATGCAGTGATAGTTAGTTTTTGCATGTATGCTGTTGTTAGTAGTGCTGGTGAGATGGAGCCTAATGAAGCATTGAAGTTTTTCAGCCAAGTGGTTCACAAAATGGTTTGTTTCTTGAGGCTTCATTTGCTCACAGTACCACCTGGTGGCCAAAGAGTTTAAAACAAGCAGATATATTACAGATGAATCAGAATCAGAAAGAGCTTGCTTGCGCATACAAGGAATTAGTTTTAGTGACATAAGCTTCCAGTACACAGAGACAACAACAACACACAGACAATAAAAATGAGATAAATGTAAATATAAATAGAGAAAAAAATTGAAAAATAACTTGAAAAATAAATAAATTGCATGTACAGTTGTGCTATAGATGATAGAATGGAATAAAATGGAATGAGATGCAGGGATGTACTAGGATGGAGGTGGTAACAAATAAATATAAGGTTATTGCACATTTTTATTGCATAATGTAGAGAACATTTAACTGTTCATAAGGTGGATTGCTTGGGGGAAGAAACTGTTCTTGTGCCTGGCTGTCCTAGTAATTGGGGCTCTGTAGTGCTGGCCAGATGGCAAAAGTTCAAAAAGGAGATAACTTGGATGTGAGGGATCCAGAGTTATTTTCTCTTCTGAGGTCAGATTTGGTAGCTGAGCTGAACCAGACAGTTATTGATGTGCACAGAATAGACTCAATGACGGCTAAGAAGAACTGTTTCAGCAGCTCCTGTGTCAGGTTAAACTTTCTCAGCTGGTGAAGGAAGTACAACCTTTGTTGGGCTTTTTTTTTACAATGGAGTTGATGTGATTGTCCCACTTCAGGTCCTGGGAGATGGTGGTGCCCAGTAACCTGAATGACTCCACTGTCGTCACAGTGTTGTTCATGATGGTGAGTGGGGGGAGAGCAGGGGGGTTTCTCCTGAAGTCCATGATCATCTCCACTGTTTTGAGCGTGTTGAGCACCAGGTTGTTAAGACTGCACCAGACAGCCAGCTCCTTAACCTCCTGTCTGTAAGCAGACTCGTCACCGTCCTGGATGAGGCCGATCAGTTTGGTGTCATCTGCAAACTTCAGGAGCTTGACAGAGGGGTCTTTAGAGGTGCAGTCATTGGTGTAGAGGGAGAAGAGCAGTGGGGAGAGAACACAGCCCTGAGGGGCACCGGTGTTGGTGGAGTGGGTGTTTGACATGAATTTCCCCAGTCTCACTAGCTGCTGCCTGTCTGTCAGAAAGCTGGTGATCCACTGACAGATAGAGCTAGGGCCAGAGAGCTGGGCTAGTTTGGTCTGGAGGAGTGTAGGGATGATGGTGTTGAAGGCTGAACTAAAGTCCACGAACAGGATCCTCACATAAGTCCCTGATTTGTCCAGGTGTTGCAGTGTGTAATGCAGTCCCATGTTGACTGCATCATCCACGGACCTGTTTGCTCGGTAAGCAAACTGCAGGGGGTCCAGTAAAGGGTCCAGTGATGTCCATCAGATAAGCCACAACCAGTTTTTCGAATGACTTCATGACGAGAGACGTTAGAGCCACAGGTCTGTAGTCATTAGGTCCTGTTATCTTGGGTTTCTTTGGGACGGGGATGATGGTGGAGCGTTTGAAGCATGAGGGGACTTCACACAACTCCAGAGATCTATTGAAGATCTGTGTGAAGATGGGGGCCAGCTGGTCAGCACAGGTTTTCAAGAAAGCTGGTGTCACACCGTCTGGGCCTGCTGCCTTCCTTATCTTGTTCTTCCTGAAGACCTGGCACACATCTTCTTCACTGATCTGAAGTACAGGAGTGGGGGAGAGGGGGGTTTCTGGAGGTGTTAACGGTTGTGTAGAGAGATGGTCAGGACGGGTGTGGGGGGTTTCAAATCTACAATAAAACTCATTCAGGTCTTCAGCAAGTTGTTGATTCACCTCAGCACTGGGGGATGGTGTCCTGTAGTTGGTGATGGCTTTCAGGCCTTTCCACACTGAAGCTGGGTCATTGGAAGTGAACTGATCTTCCAGCTTTTTAGCTTAGGTCCTTTTAGCCACTCTAATCTCCTTATCCAGTGCATTCCTGGCCTGATTGTACAAGACTCTGTCCCCGTTTCTGTAGGCATCCTCTTTGGCCTGACGAAGGTGTCTGAGTTTTGCTGTAAACCATGGCTTATCATTGCTGACTGTTACATAAGTCCTGGTGGGAATGCATATATCCTCACAGTAACTGATCAATGCCTGAACAGTTCACTATTGCAGATGTAGGCTTATATACCCACGTTATCGTCCGGGCAGAACTATTGTTCCAGCCACTAAAGACAGATTCACAAATAACCTGCCTGATTTATCTCAGCTGCTCTGTGTACCCATAAATACAAATTAACTTGACAAAATGACTAGCAACATGGGCACTATCCTCTCTAATACGTTAGAAACTGTTGCTCCCATCAAATTAAAAAAGGTTAGAGGAAAACATGCTGCGCCATGGTACAACAGTTATACCCATTCTCTCAAGAAAGAAACTCGTAATCTTGAGAGCAAATGGAGAAAAACTAACTTGGAAGTTTTTAGAATTGCGTGGAAAAACAGTATGTCCAGCTATAGACATGCTCTAAAAGCTGCCAGGACCGAGCATATCCGCTAACTCATAGATAATAACCAAAATAATCCAAGGTTTTTATTTAGCACAGTGGCTAGACTAACAAATAACCAGAAGCCACCCGATCTAAATATTCCCTCACAGTTTAATAGTAATGACTTTATGAATTTCTTCACTGATAAAATAGATAACATCAGAAATACAATAACTAATGTAGATTCTACGGCGTCTAGTACTTCAGCCTCATTCACCGCACCCAAAGAAAAACTGCAGTGCTTTTCAACTATAGGACAGGAAGAGCTAAATAAACTTATCAACACATCTAAACCAGCAACATGTCTATTAGATCCTGTACCTACTAAATTACTGAAAGAGTTACCTGTAGCAGAAGAACCGCTTCTCAATATTATTAACTCATCGTTATCTTTAGGTCACGTCCCTAAACCATTCAAGCTGGCGGTTATTAAGCCTCTTATTAAGAAGCCACAACTAGATCCTAGTAGTAGTAGTAGTAGTAGATTTATTGTCACATACACAATCATACAGAGTACAATCAGCAGTGAAATTCTTTGATTTTTAAGAAAAATATAGCAAAAACATGAGGAAAGAGACGAGGAAAAAAACAAAAAAAAAAAAACAGATTATACTCCTTGGGGAGTACAGTTTGAGAACATGAAAAAAACACCTCAGCATAAAGTGATCTGGCAAATTACAGACCCATCTCAAATCTTCCGTTTATGTCTAAAATTTTAGAAAAAGTTGTGTCTGCTCAATTGTGCTCATTCTTGCAAAAAAATGATCTCTGTGAAGAATTTCAGTCAGGTTTCAGGCCCCGCCATAGCACAGAAACTGCACTTGTTAAAATTACAAATGACTTGCTTCTTGCATCAGACCAAGGCTGCATCTCATTGCTAGTTTTACTTGATCTTAGTGCTGTGTTCGACACTATAGATCATGAAATACTCGTAGATCGATTACAAAACTATACAGGTATTCAAGGGCAGGCTTTAAGATGATTTAGATCCTACCTGTCCGATCGCTACCACTTTGTTTATTTAAACGGGGAGTCATCTCAATTATCACCAGTAAAGTATGGAGTACCACAAGGATCTGTCCTAGGTCCTCTGCTGTTTTCAATATACATGCTGCCCCTTGGTAATATTATTAGAAAATACGGGATTAGTTTCCATTGTTATGCTGATGATACTCAACTATATATCTCAACAAGACCAGACGAAACTTCTAAATTATCTAAGTTAACTGAGTGTGTTAAAAATGTAAAAGATTGGATGACCAATAATTTTCTCCTATTAAATTCAGATAAGACCGAGATATTACTTATTGGACCAAATAACAGTACACAGAATCTCTTGGATTACAATTTGCAACTAGACGGATGTCCTGTTACTTCCTCTACAGTCAAAAATCTGGGTGTTATATTAGACAGCAAATTGTCTTTTGAAAAACATATTTCCAATGTTACAAAAACAGCATTCTTCCATCTTAGAAACATTGCCAAGCTAAGGAACATGTTACCTGTTTCTGATGCAGAAAAGCTAGTTCATGCATTCATGACCTCTAGACTGGACTATTGTAATGCACTGCTAGGTGGTTGTCCTGCATCTTCAATAAACAAGCTACAGGTAGTCCAAAATGCAGCGGCTAGAGTCCTTACCAGGTCAAGAAAATATGATCATATTACCCCAATTTTACAGTCTCTGCACTGGCTACCTATTAAGCTCTGTATCAGTTACAAAATATTATTACTTACCTATAAGGCCCTAAATGGTTTAGCTCCTGCGTACCTAACTAGTCTTCTATCTCGCTACAATCCATCACGCTCCCTAAGGTCGCAAAACTCTGGACTCTTGGTAGTACCTAGAATAGCAAAGTCCACTAAAGGAGGTAGAGCTTTTTCATATTTGGCTCCCAAACTCTGGAATAGCCTTCCTGATAACGTTCGGGGTTCAGACACACTCTCTCTGTTTAAATCTAGATTAAAGACACATCTCTTTAGCCAAGCATTCACATAATGCATTCATATAATGCATCTCATAATCTTGTACTGCAGTTATATCTGATCAAAACGCACATTATTATTCTTTAGCTTGGGTTGAACAAATAATTTTTGCTTGAATGGAACAACAGCTACGCTAATTATGTCTCTTTGTTTCTCTGGATTAACATCCCGTGGTAACTAGGAGTTACACAAGCTTCAGTCTGGATCCAGCCCTTAAATGATCTGAGATGACCGAACACCTGAGAAGAGATGATGCCGACCCCTCGGAGGACCTCAGAGGATGCCAACCTCTGATCCCCAACAACATGCAGAATTAACAAATTTTGCCATAAGTTAATATATTAAGTTTCTACAATGTATAAATATATTGTAGAAACTTAATTTCCTGTAAAGCGCTTTGCAACGATTGTATCGTAAAAAGCGCTATACAAATAAACTTGAATTGAATTGAATATACTGAGGTTTTAATTACATTATTTTAATAGGCCTATAGTCAGTCGTGAACTAAAGTGGGCCGGTCTAAAGCATGAATCTCCAGGGCTGAATGTAAGGAATGTAAATAAACAAATCTACATGGAGTAACTAAACATAAGTTATCCGTTTTATTTGTCCGTTAGTATTGTTGATAAATTGAGGAACATCTGTGTTGGATAAAAAGTGAGTTGCAGTATTAATCAGATAAATCACAGAGGTGACTGACTCTTGTCTGATGTTACAGGGACAGATGAGACACACGAGTGTTTATCCGGTGAAGAGTGACTGATGAAGGAATGCTGACATCAATAAAACAACGTTTAAATCTTCAGTTGTAGTTTATGTGAATTAATTATTGTAATTTCAATAATTACAGCACTTTCCTAATTCTTGATTTCTGTGCATTTGCTGAAGAGCTTTTGTGGTGGAGCAGGACCTGCAGGGAAAGGTGACGGCGGCAAAAATTGAAAACCTGAACATTTTCTTACTTCTAATACAGAAATCACATGCATGTTGGTATGATCATGTCTGCATGACTGGAGTGAGCACTGATCAGTCTAAAAATATGCTGCTATAGAGCACTAAAAGTGGTTTTTGGCTCGGGAACCACTTTTGGTGCTATATAGCAGCATATGTTTAAATATCGTCCAGCAAACATTCAGTGTAATTTCATATAGACTCTTCGTGGTCACAGAAAATATCTTTCTAGTACTAATGCATTAGTGCATGTAGCTAGATCAGAATCGTAAAAGGGACATTATTCACAAGCGGTGACAGAATCAGAAACTCATGTAATTTGCACTATAAACACTAACACAAACTAGCTTAACAAACAAATAGGCACGCATACACTCAAGCGTACTTACAAAGAGAGCTAAAGTGGATGAGAGAAACCAGAGCATGCAGTTATGGAAAATGATTCAACTAACCACACCTGAGTTATAAACCATCAGCACCGATTTACAACGGGTTAAATACAAGTTAAATATACCATGCTTGCATTGCCTTGGTCGTTGACCGAGCGTCTGGATGCAGTCTAGGATGAAAGTCTTGATGGTTTCGGTGGAGTTTGACTTGTGAGGTTTAGAGGAGCTTTATATTCAAAGTTCTGCTGCTGCGCTTGAACCTGCCTGTTACGGGGCGAACGAGACGTGAGACGTGCGGATCCATGTGCAAGGCTTTATTTTGAGACATGGTCAAAACACAGGCAGGGTCGGACAGTGGCAAACAGGTATAACACAGACAAGGCAGAGAGCAATCCTAGGGCAAGCGTGGGTCGACGATCGGCGAACAATATCCAACAGGGCAAGGCAGAGAGAGATAATCCAGGTACACAGCAATAATCCAAACGAGGTGCAAATAGTGGTGGCTTCGTGAAACACTGAAGCAGTCGAAGCAAACGTGTCGAGGCTTCGAAACATCTACGGTGACACCTAGTGGTCACTTTCAAGTATTGCTCTGAAACAGCGTCGACAAAGAAACAGTTAAGCGAATTGACGAATTATAACGTATGTTATGTTAGTCGATCTATCAAGTGGTTTGGGGGGGGGTTAGCGTGCCGTCTCCTTGGGTTCGAATCCTGGGTGAAGCAGGCATCTTCACAAAATTATAATAAACAATTAAAATGTGTTTTTATTGTAATGTGTTGAAACATCGGTCTGACATTTCAATGAACTCTTTGTGAATAAATAAGTGTTATTTTGGTAATGAAAAATAGACATCAAGCCACAATGTCTTAATTTTATTTATTTTTTACATATAAAGCCTTTGAAAAAGTCATCTCACAAAAACCCACGAAGTGAAGATGCGTTAACTCTTTGTGTGAGTTAGGTTGAGACAGATGTGCAGTTGTGTGATTGGTTCCCGACCCTGTCAATCAAACACAGAGTTGGCAGGTATGCCACGCCTCCAAACACTCGTGACACGCCCCCGATGCTTCGAATCGCCTTAGTCACGTGACATGAGTGTTTCGGATCACGCTTCGGAGCAGTGTTTCGAAACATATACGCTTCGGGATCTCGACACCGTGTCGAGACGTCAGTTTCGCGTCAGCCATCCCTAGGTGCAAACAGAGTCCGAGCGGTAAGGCAAAGGGTTAATCCAGGAAACACGGGCAGGTATCAACTAACAAGGCAAAACTATGACGACTACTACAAAAGGCTCTGTAAGGTAGTGATATGTGCATACAATACTCGGCATCACAGAGAGGAACTCCAAGGCTTATAAAGTGTGTGTGATGAGTGATCAGTGAAATCAGCTGTGTGTCGTCAGTGCAATGCATTATGGGAAATGTAGTCTTTGGGTGATATGTAACTGTCTGTGTGGTGTGAAAGTCAATGTGATGGAGGAGTGACCTCTGGTGGTGAGTGAACAGAAGTTCATGGCCAGGATTCGTGACAAGTGGTAACACTTTATTTCACGGGTCCAGAATTATGCATTAGTTAAGCATTAATTAAAGATTAACTTGTTCAAAATTAAGCAGGAACACACTCATAATTAATGATTAACTTAACATTTTAAGGGTCCTGAATTATGCATTAGTGAAGCATTAATTAACTAGTAATTAATTATTAACTTGTTCACACTTACTGAGTGCTGTTCAAGATAATTATGGCTCAACTGCAATTAATACAGTACTAATAAAGGCAATTTGGCCTCTGTTCTAAAGTGAAAGTAATATCCACATTTATTATGGCACTTATTGAGTGATATTCAATAGTGGTATTGAGTGATATATTGAGTGACTTGTACATATATACACACACACACACACACACACACACACACACACAGACACACACACACACACACACACACACACACACACACACACACAGACGCACACAGACACACACACAGACACACACACAGACACAGACACACACACAGACACACACACACACACACACACACACACACACACAGACAGACACACACACACACACACAGACACACACACACACACACACACACACACACACACACAGACACACACACACACACACACACACACACACACACAGACAGACACACACAGACTCACACACAGACACACACACACACACACACACACACACACACACAGACAGACACACACAGACACACACACAGACACACACACACACACACAGACACACACACACACAGACACACACACACACACACACACACACACACACACACACACACAGAGACACACACACACAGACACACACACACACACACAGACACACACACACACACAGACACACACACACACAGACACACACACACACACACACACACACACACACACACACACACAGACACACACACACAGACACACACACACACACACACACACACACACACACACACACACACACACACACACACACACACACAGACACACAGACACACACACACACACACACACACACACACACACACACACACACACACACACACACACAGACACACACACACAGACACACAGACACACACACAGACACACAGACACACACACACACACACACACACACAGACACACACACACACACAGACACACACACACACACACACACACACAGACACACACACACACAGACACACACACACACAGACACACACACACACACACAGACACAGACACACACACACACACACACACACACACACACACAGACACACACACACACACACACACACAGACACACACACACACAGAGACACACACACACACACACACACACACACACACACACACACACAGAGACACACACACACACACACACACACACACACACACACACACAGAGACACACACACACACACACACACACACACACAGACACACACACACACACACACACACACAGATATTAAATATAATTGTAATGTAGAAACGCACTTTCTGTAAAGATGTTTTGAAAAGTGCTATACAAATAAACATGAATTAAATTTAATTTAATTGATGATTTGATTAACCTTTTAAAGAAAGCACACACCTGATTCACTTCTGAATAGATCTCTGTTCAGGTAATTAAGTGCAAAATGTGTGTGTATATACATGTGTGATTGTCAAAATCTGAATCCTTACTTTCCTAATGATCCATTAAATATACTTTCATATACGTTATTAGTCCAATGGAAACAGGAGAGCTTTAATGCTAGAGAATAGATCATACTAATTACAAGACTTTACTTTAAAGCCTGGATTATTAGACTTCTATCAGATCATTTCTACATGACGAACGTCACATTGTTTAGCTGATTTACATATTTTCCAGCACTTCCACTAGTAATAATTTCAGAAACTTACAGATTGTGTTTTAAATCTGGAAATACTGTACATACATCTATTTAACCCCTTAACTGCCCCCCCCCCCCCCCCCCCCCGTTTTTGAAAACTCACCAGAAAGTGCACTATGCAAACTTAAATTATTATAATTCATGAACGCTTTTGAATACAGACCTAAAGTTGGTCTCTTTTTAAAGAAGACAATTTGCAGATTATCACAGAAGTGAAATCATTTAATAAAATTAAAGTATTAAAAAGTTATAGAAGTTTAAATTTACTGTAAAAAATATGTATTATACTATTTTTATTTTATTTTGTATAAAATAAATATTTAAAAAAATAGCTAAAAATCAAAATTGCTATAAAATTAAAGCCAAAAGTTGTGTTCCAAATTTGAAGTTGATATAAAAAAAATTGAGGTTCATATGCAATTTTGTTTCGGCGTTATACCACAAACAGCCAAACTCCAATGCACTTCTGTCACAAATCTATCAATTTATCTCTCAATATTACATCTATAACCAAATAACCACCAAATATGAAATCTTGAGACTCAGACCTTTCCAACGATGTGTATTTTGTCAAAATTATAATAAGTTTTGATTCTAAAAGACCGTAATACATTGTGTAATATGACACCGCCGCTAAGGGGGAGGAGCCTAAAACATTTCAAAGTACCGTTTCTATGGTAACGCAATTCAAAATGGTTTCACAACATGACTTTTAAGCTTTCAAATGATATATAACTTATGATGATTGCTAAAACATGTGAGGAAATAAAGACTCAGAACTCGTGTTATGATGTAGATTTATCATAAATGAATCTATTACTGTTATTACATCATTTGTAACAACAAAGAATGGTAACCTATCTATTTAGGAGTCTTCCAATGATACATAGTCTCTCATGATTACATTAGGATTGTAATATAGTGAAGTAAAGTTAGGCAGTAAATCTGTACATCTCACCCGAATCTAAACACAAAATTCCATCAGCATCAATGAATAACTCCTACTGACAGATGAAAGATAAAGATTTGTGATCTCCTGATCCAATATTACCACAGTGGAACAATAAAGCATCATAGTGCTTGAATGAATGTTCTTTAGACTGTAGTTACACACACACACACAGATGATATTCTCTATATCTGGCTAATGGATGATTTATTAGTTTTAATAGCACACAAGCTCTTCACAGGTCCATGCTTTCATATAACTAAACTCAGACATGATCCGATTTGTGACGCAGCAACAAACAAAGAGACACTTAAAAGCACTTTAAGAGAGTAAATAATCATGATTACGTGGAAATATAAACTCAGATTGTTTAGTTATGACTGCAGGAATCTATTGAGACGAGGTTTAAACCCATGACTCAGTCAAATACACCTGCGGCATCTCTTCTGTGTCTCTGTTACAGTTTTTTCCAACTTCTTACACACGTTTTCAAAACTCAATTCCCATAACTGCACACGCAAAATGCCTCACATCTCCGTCAAATATGTAACACTGCATTGAAAATGCCATAAACACATGTCAGAATGAAGCATTTGCATCAACACTTCTTTCATAACACACTCTTAAAAATAAAGGTGCTTCAAAAGGTTCTTCAAGCGATGCCGTAGAAGAACAAAGAACATCTCTTTCTTACCTTTTTATAATCTGAAGAACCTTTTTCACCACAAAGAAGCTTTTGAGAAACAGAAAGGTTCTTTATGGAACCATTTAGACAAAAAGGTTCTTCTATGGCATCGTGAAGCAGCTTTATTTTTATAATAGTTTGGATATACCAAGCTCTTTGGTCTTATATCTACATTTCAATACAATGTTGTACAGTGAAAGTAATCTGCTGAGAGGGGTAACGAGTACACTGTAAACACCATTACTGTTGTATACAGTAGCATACAACAAAACCATAAACATATGCAAACCAGAAGTATATTCTTTAGAATACAGTAAAGAACGTATTTGCTCTCGTCCTCTTGCTCTCTGTCCATTGTTGGCATCCACAGGTATTCTGACCTTTGACCTATTTAAAGGCCTATACTACAGTAAAGCAGTGATTGGTTAGTGATCAGTTAGTGTTTGCACATGTGAGGAGTGTGTGTGTGACCTGGTGAAGAAGTGTAGATTTTGATCGGTTGTGTTTGGAAAAGGAAAGCAAGTCACTTTCTGTTAGATTCTTGTGTTTTAGGAAGAGAACCGTGTGGAGTGTTTTGAAAACAGTGTTTAATGCTATTGAAAGGCTGAGAAATAGCTTATGGTTTTGCACTTTGAGTGAAATCGTGTGACATGAAAAGATTTTGTGTGTGAATTCATTATGAAGAAGTGAGCAGCTGGACATTAAGACGTCACCTGTTTTACTCAGTTGTGTGTTTATGATACTTCTTACAAACACTAAACGTATTTTGGTGAACAAACATTGTATGGACAAAAACAAATAAAGCACTGGGACATTTCTTCACTGAAAAGAAGATGTGTACTTTTGTGTTGCACAGGGGTTTGGAACGACATCAGGGTGAATAAATGAGAACATTGACGTTTTTGGGGTGATCTATCTATTAAAGAAGACATAAATCCTCTTTTTCTTGTTGGATGTCTCTCTCGTTTCATCCCTGAGGCTTATAGATAAACACATTTTAATGCATTATGATTATATGAATTTATGATTATTCAAAGATATTTGATATCTCTGTGTATATAATCTCATACTATGTACGCAAACTGATTATAGTTATGTTTTTTTTGGTCATTATGATTGTTTATTGTTAAAGCTACTATTGTTAGAGCTTGTATATTCTGCAGTAATAATAATAATAATAAAATAAGAGCGACACGCACACCTCATAGCATCAATAAATCCTCCATCTTTGTCATTTCTGCACAAACACGTCGATCAGCTGCTCAAAGATCTCACCTTTAGAGAGGATTGTTGATTTTAGACTGGAAAAAAACTTCAGAATGCATTGGTAGCCCAACACTTATGAACAATAATAATGATAAATGCTGACCAATAATTGTATTTTTTTAGCTAAATGTTATTTATTTTTGCATATGCCATAGCTATGCATGACTGTACACTAGACAAATGCAGCCAAGGTGAATACATCTCAAGTAATGAATTAAAAGTAAATAAATGTCACGTCTGCTCCAAACATCTCTATGAGAACAACTACTTGTAAAACAAATTACATCTCATGCTGTCAGCATTCCATTTCTTGCCGAATTTAATTTCATATGTTTACAATTACATGCTAA
>CM049844.1:1549709-1564709 GCA_027422415.1 Schizothorax lantsangensis | reverse complement strand
AAACTGTACTTTCTACTCCTTGAATGTTTTTTTTTTTACTTAAAGTACTCATTGCATTTTTGCATTTTTTATTGTATCTTATGCACATTAATTATGCAACGGCAGCTCAAGCGTGCATGCTTGACACGTGAAGCAGTGAAGTTAGTTTACATGCATCAAGCACATGTGTGTGTTTCAGCTTCAGTTATAACTCTATAAATCAGGGTCCTGATCCTGAGGAAGCATCCTGAGGTCATCCCGAGGTCATCCCGAGGTCATCCCGAGGTCATCCTGAGGTCATCCTGAGGAAGCATCCTGAGGTCATCCTGAGGAAGCATCCTGAGGTCATCCTGAGGTCATCCTGAGGTCATCCTGAGGTCATCCTGAGGAAGCATCCTGAGGTCATCCTGAGGAAGCATCCTGAGGTCATCCTGAGGTCATCCTGAGGTCATCCCGAGGTCATCCTGAGGAAGCATCCTGAGGTCATCCCGAGGTCATCCTGAGGTCATCCTGAGGAAGCATTCTGAGGTCATCCTGAGGTCATCCTGAGGTCATCCTGAGGTCATCCCGAGGTCATCCTGAGGTCATCCTGAGGAAGCATTCTGAGGTCATCCTGAGGAAGCATCCTGAAGTCATCCTGAGGAAGCATCCTGAGGTCATCCTGAGGAAGCATCTGAGGTCATCCGAGTCATCCTGAGGAAGCATCCTGAGGTCATCCCGAGGTCATCCTGAGGTCATTCTGAGGAAGCATTCTGAGGTCATCCTGAGGTCATCCTGAGGAAGCATTCTGAGGTCATCCTGAGGTCATCCTGAGGAAGCATCCTGAGGTCATCCTGAGGTCATCCTGAGGTCATCCTGAGGAAGCATCCTGAGGTCATCCCGAGGTCATCCTGAGGAAGCATCAGGAGGTCATCCGAGGTCATCCTGAGGTCCTGAGGTCATCTCATCCTGAGGTCATTCTGAGGAAGCATTCTGAGGTCATCCTGAGGTCATCCTGAGGTCATCCCGAGGTCATCCTGAGGTCATTCTGAGGAAGCATCCTGAGGTCATTCTGAGGAAGCATTCTGAGGTCATCCTGAGGTCATCCTGAGGTCATCCTGAGGAAGCATCCTGAGGTCATCCTGAGGTAAAGGTGCTCAGGAAAGATAGTCACATGTGTATGGAACAGCATGAGGGTAAAGAATGGAGTTTCTCTTTAGGGCTGTATATTAAGACTGTTGTTGCACTAGAGCATTGAGTTTTGTTTCCTCTCTTTAAACAAACCTTTGTGTGACTGTCTGACAAAATATTTAATGCTGTTTTATAAAGCAATTTCAAATTAATTTTGCATTGGGAGGATGTTTCAATATGATGATGTTTTCTTTTTCTTTGCCAGGGTACTTCTACTTTTTAATACTTGAATATTTAAAGTATTTACTTGTATTTTGAGTATAATCTTTGAGTACTTTTTACACCACTGAAGAGATTTGTTGACAATCATCAAAAAAAATATCATGCTTTAATAACTCATATGAGATTAAAAGTTGCAATAATAACATATCAAGTCTAAATTGACTTAAATTGATATTTTGACACACTAAATCAAAATTAAAGTAGAAATTATGGCTTAGAAAGTCATAATTAGGAGATTAATCTTTTGCCCTTTTTATCTCAGAATTAGAAAGTCTTTCTAATTTCCATTTTGTCTCATAATATTTTGATTTATCAATTTCAACTTAAAATAATAAGCTCAAAAATTAGTAGTATTTATAAATCGACATTGCAAGTCAGAATTTTGACTTTTTATCATAATTTAGAGTTTTAATGTCATAAGTCATCACTTCGACTTTAATTATGTCTTTTAAAGTAACAGCCGTGTGGATGATGATGTGATTTGTGTGTATTGTGCATTGATTTGTATTGATTTCTGTTGTGTATTGTGAGATTCATGCGGTTATACGTCTCCTACAACGAGGTTGAATAGTGTTTATGGTTTTGAGGAAAGTGTTTGGATCAGTTATGTTGGATTGCAGCCAGCAGAATGATTTTAATCAATCGCGAGAAACTATAAATGTGTCTATCAGAGGAAAGTTAAAGGGGGGGTACAATGCTGTTGTACTGTTTCATGCATTCAGAGTTGTTTACACTGGTAAAGAGTTGGATTCTCATGCTAAGCATGGACAACGTTTCAAAAAATAATTTGGACGTATAACAGAGTATTTCTGTGCTGAAGATCTCACTTCCGGATTCGTACAAGTTTCGGAGAGTTTTTTTCGATCGTTGTTCTTGATGACGGTGGAACTCCTTATATGGGCATTTCTCCCGGAAGAACACGCCCCTGCACGCATCGACCGGAGCGAGAGCAGCCAATCAACACGCTTCAATCGCTGCACGGGACTCGCTCGGGAAGAACGTCTCTAAAGAAGTGTGTTTTTGGTTGTGAGGGAAAGATAACCTTGTTCAGCTTCCCAAAACAACCCAGCGTTACGTGAACAGTGGATATAGTTTGTTTTTCCGGGGCAGCAATGGAGTTTCTCAAGTGTTTTGTTGACGAACGTTTTATAAACAAGGCCCAATTCGACGCTGGATTTGCACATCGTTTAATACTGAAAGATGGAGCGGTCCCAGCTATAAAAGATCCCGGTCATGATTCAGAACTGCAGATGGTGAGTGAAACGGCATCAAATGTCTGTGTTTTGTTGGCGATCGGAGCAAGTGCTCGTCACTCTTTAGCTCCGCCCATGACACGCCTTCACTCTTTAGCTCCGCCCACACTGCACGCCTTCACTCTTTAGCTCCGCCCACGACACACCTTCACTCTTTAGCTCCGCCCACACTTCACTCTTTAGCTCCGCCCACACCTTCACTCTTTAGCACCGCCCACGACACGCCTTCACTCTTTAGCTCCGCCCACGACACGCCTTCACTCTTTAGCTCCGCCCACGACACGCCTTCACTCTTTAGCTCCGCCCACAACATGCCTTCACTCTTTAGCTCCGCCCACGACACGCCTTCACTCTTTAGCTCCGCCCACGACACACCTTCACTCTTTAACTCCGCCCACGACACGCCTTCACTCTTTAGCTCCGCCCACGACACACCTTCACTCTTTAGCTCCGCCCACGACACGCCTTCACTCTTTAGCTCCGCCCACGACACACCTTCACTCTTTAGCTCCGCCCACGCCTTCACTCTTTAGCTCCGCCCACACGCACGCCTTCACTCTTTAGCTCCGCCCACGACACGCCTTCACTCTTTAGCTCCGCCCACGAGCCTCCAGAATCGGCTTTTTTCGGAGAGAATCGTAAATCTGTATCTTTCTTTTATAAATATGATAAAACTAAAGACTTTTTGGAGATATGAAGGATGCAGTACTACTCTATAGGTACTCAAGATTAACATGAGATTGGGTGAAACTGTGTTAGGTCCCCTTTAACCGTCTCCTCTCCATTTCTCTTCATTCATCATCTTCAGTAGATGTTGCTGATCTTTACGCCCCTTTTATGCTCCCTTCAAGCCATGAATGCTTTATTCACTGTAGAACTGATTTGTAAATGCCGTATAAAACCACAGATTGAATGAAGTGCACAGAAGTTGAGGAGAAAGTAAATAAAGACAGCATTATTGTGCTAATGACAGAGTCTGAGGCGAGACATTCCAATGAGAGCCGTTGAGGAGTTTAATTAAAGGGCGGGAACTCTTTCGCGCCTCCCGCGCGCGCGGCAGACAGACACGAGAGCGCGCGCTCCGGCTGCACTGGACTCATTCGCCTCAGAGCTCTCGGTGTTTATGTGGTCGCAGCAGGTGAGTGCGATATTGTGTGATTTATTAGAATAACTGCTTTAATTGAGCGATTAAAGCAACACTGCGCTCTTTAGTAGACTTTGTGTAAATCTGAAACGACTTTTGTCGTGTTTACGTGTACTGAAGTGTGTAGTTTTGTACTGGTGATGTTCTTCATTAGCAGTGTTGAGGAGTAACTAACGTTAGTTAACGGAATTACGTGGTTTAATTATAAAACAAATGTAACTAATCAGTTACAGTTACTGAGAAAAAAAGTTAATTAAATTACAGTTATGAAAAATGTTAACTTATCAGGGATTTAGAACTGAATATTTTCACACACACACACACACACACACACACACACACACACACACACACACACACACACACACACACACACAGATTTAATTGATTTCTTTTATAAATTGCAATAACACCAATATTTCAGAACACATAATAGGTCACATGCTTATTCAATAACTGTTTTATTTTCTATTTGGGTTTATGTATATGCTTTATTTGTAAGATTAACTGTTTTTCCAAGGCACTGTTAGACGCCAGTCATAGGTTTGTATCATAGCTATTAATCTATGATTTCAAATATGTATTTAACTTAAAGTAAACAGAGGTGCTAAAGTCTTGATTTTGTGGTGACTGTACCTTTAAATGATTTTTTTAATAATCATAATAAGCATTCTGACAGTAATCAGTGTTGAGTTCTACTGTAATGTTAACCCTGTCTGCTTTACATGTTTCATAAGTAATTAAATGTAATCAGTAATTAAAGTAATTGTAATAGTTAATAGTCTTGTAACCTATAACATTTCCAAAGTAACTTTCCCAGCACTGGTCATGTGTTGTGAGTACATGTAAATGAGTGTAAGTGTGTGTGTGTGTGTGTGTGTGTGTGTGTGTGTGTGTGTGTGTGTGTGTGTGTGTGTTGATCAGCTGAGAGGATGAGGGTTCGAGTGCTGCTGATCCTGATACTCACATCAGTATTAATCACACATGCTCAAGGTACTGTTTTATATTGTGTTAACTATGTTTTATCATTCATGCTAAAGCTGTGTTGCATCATTAATTGTTGTGATGTTCTATGTGTGAATCGTTCTGTTCATTATATTCATACATACTCAGAATTTCATACATACTTAAACAGTCAAGTGTTTAAGTCACCTAGTGCTTTTAATTATACAGATTGTCTCAAAGCAGCTTTACAGTACTAAATAAGAAAAATAGCTGGTAATAATGCAAAAGGACAACAGTAAACACTCAGTTAAAGTCAGTTATGCACATACAGTTAATGTTTTCTGTATTTGTTTTGGAAAGCTTGCATTGCTTCTCGTTGCTTAAAGAGACAGTGCGCACAAAAATGATAATCCTGTCATTATTTACTCACAGTTACTCTGTCTGTTAAACACAAAAGAACTCATACAGGTTTGGAAGAGTGTGTGTGTGTGAGTGGAGTGTGTGTTTGAGTGTGTGTGACATTGGAGAGGGTGTGTGTGTGTGTGTGTGAGAGTGGAGTGTGTGTGTGACATTGGAGAGGGTGTGTGTGAGAGTGGAGTGTGTGTGTGTGTGAGTGTGAGTGAGTGAGTGTGTGTGTGTGTGAGAGTGGAGAGTGTGTGTGTGAGTGAGAGTGTGTGTGTGTGAGAGTGTGTGTGTGTGTGAGAGTGGAGAGTGTGTGAGTGAGTGTGTGTGTGAGAGTGGAGTGTGTGAGTGAGTGTGTGTGTGAGAGTGGAGTGTGTGTGAGAGTGGAGAGTGTGAGTGAGTGAGTGAGTGTGTGTGTGTGTGTGGGAGTGTGTGAGGTGAGTGTGTGTGTGTGAGTGAGTGTGTGTGTGTGAGATTGGAGAGGGTGTGTGTGAGAGAGAGTGTGTGTGTGTGAGATTGGAGAGTGTGTGTGTGTGTGTGAGTGAGTGTGTGTGAGAGTGGAGAGGGTGAGTGGAGTGAGTGTGTGTGTGTGTGTGTGTGAGATTGGAGAGGGTGTGTGTGTGTGTGTGAGAGAGAGTGTGTGTGTGAGTAAATGATGACAGCATTTTAATTTTTGCACGCACTGTCTCTTTAACAAAAATGACGTGGCTGGACTTGTGCCATAGCTCTTGCGGCAGGAGCGACTTCTCCATTTAGTTGCTTTTATGATCCCATAAAGCTGTTTATGTGGCTGTAGGAAAGGTTTTTTAGCAGAGAGCGACAGCATTCCCTCTCTGTCAGGACGAAGCTGATCTCCTGGAGCGCATCCAGCAGACACGTTCAGATCTGTTACTCAAATACCTGCCGTCCGCCGCGCCTCAGGTGTCTGCAGCATACAGAGCCAACGCTACACTTATTTTATTAATCAAATTGGACCCAGGATGATTCTGAAAGAATACGAAACTCGTGCGCATCTGATTGACAGATAAACCGCACGCTCTTATAATATCAGTGTTGTTTTTTATTCTGTGGATATTTCAGCTAACGGTTTGATTTGTACATTCATTAATTTAACGTTAAAGAGCGTCTGCGGTGACTGCACCACAGAGCGCCACTTACATAGTTTACCAAAACAAAATCACATTATATTTGTCCCAAATTATTGTTGATGTTCATGACTTTATCATAGGCTGAAAGATTGTGTATCTTTCCGCACAACGTTTGTCTTTCTGTCCATATGCTTTATATAGGGAGCTAATAATAGCCATAGATCGCGCTTTCTCTGTTTTGTCAAACAAACACTCTTCAAACTCATCGATGCATCTTTGTTCATTCCTGAAGTGGCTTTTATATGAACTGTTTTGGACTGCTGTCTTGAATTGGGTGCAATCCCTGTGAGTTATAAACGCTGCTGTGCTTCTCGTCCGGCGTGAGACTACAGTACACACATGTATTAAATGCGCGTCCTTGAGAGCGCACAGTTTTCTAACGTATTTACTTGTTAGGTAATATCAATGATGTGACGTTTCAGATGCGTCTGAAATGACAAAAACGTATACATATATTTAAAGGGGTCATATAATGCTATATCCACTTTTACAAGTTGATTGTACTGAGATGTGTGTTGGCAGTGCCTGTACACAACCATCCTATAATGATAAAAATCCATCGTGTTTTTTTTAATCTCCTAATATGTTTTCCCATCTCAAATCGAGCTGTTCGTCTTGTGATGTCACAAGATCGGAGGCCCCGCCCACGATTGTTTGATTGACAGCAGTGTTTCAGCACAGACTGCACTGGTGTCTTAGCCCCGCCCTGAGTGAGCCGTCACCGCCGGAGCAGATGTAGACAAGAATGACTCTTGGTGTTTAGTTGTTGGATGTAATAATGAACACAGCAGTCGTCATTTACTCCCGTCATCTGAGCAGCTGTAGAGGATTACGTTTGTTTTTGAAGGGAATGCGCCCTCGATCTACCTAAATGCGTCTATGTTCACGCGAATCGTTCGTGATCCAGCTTCACCTCCAGAAGAAGTGAGTACAAGGTTTTTTAAATGAATCTTTGCAAATCGCCTTTCCTAATAAAGTGCTAATTAGCAAGTTTCACGATGAATGCGGCTAATGTAAACAATCCCTCAGAGAGCCGCTTGGAAGAGAGGGGCGGAGTCAGCAGAAGAGAGGGGCGGAGTCAGCAGAGCTCATTAACATTTAAAGGAGAATGACACAAAACTGCTTGCTCTGAGCTGTTTTTGACAGGGTTAAAAAGGTGTTTTTTACACTATCAATGAAAAATTTTAACCAAACTATGTTACAGACTTTTCATTAAGACCCTAAAGAATAATATCAACTTGTGGAAAATGGGCATTATATGACCCCTTTAATTATTTGATCAAAATGATTGCTAGGGACAGTTTGGTAGTGGTAGGGACAAGTCCCTAGCGTCCCGCCCCTGAGGCCCATTGAGATTTAGGGATTTAATTGTGTTAATTTTACACTAAGTGCAATAACTATTATTAAGTTTTCCTATTGATTTTGTGGTGAAATATGAGCCGGACATGTTCTCGCCAGGTTTTGAGCGATTTATACAATAAACTCAGTTTAGAGTCAAACACAAACTGGACGCGAGCCGGGACGTCGAGAGGAGAGAGAAAGCGTTTTCACACTCGTCCTGCATTCAGGTTGGTGCTCTTCATTCAGTGTTTATCTTCTGCCTGCTGCATCCGAAACACGTCTGTAAAGAAGGTTAACCCGCCTGCTAACCGACACACAAACTAGGGTTTGTGGGATAGTGCACTTTACCGAGAGATGGAGCATGTGTTGGGCTTCACCCGTCCTCACAAATACACTCTTCGTTTGGATTGTTTCCCAGAAGTCTCACTTTCTTCTCAAGCCGAGCAGACCGTGTGCATGATACGAGGAGCCGTGTCCTAACCAGTCTGAAGCGACAAGCTTTTAGATGCCAAACTGCTGTGTGCTGGTAGAAACGGATTCAATGTAATCAGATTCCAAAATTTAAGGACTTAGCTTATACTGTATAATATGTCTTAAAGGGACAGTACACCCAAAAATTAAAACTCTGTCAGCATTTACTCATCCTCAAATAGATCCAAACCTGTATGAATGTGTTTGTTCTGAACACAAAGGAAGATATTCTGAAGAAAGTTTGTAATCAGGGTGTTTTGGGACACCATTGACTTCAATAGTAGGAGAAAAATACTGCTCTGTTTCCCTCATTCTTCAGAATATCTTCCTTTGTGTTCAGAACAAACACATTCATACAGGTTTGGATCTACTTGAGGATGAGCAAATGATGACAGAGTTTTAATTTTTGGGTGTACTGTCCCTTTAAGATGCTCGTAATCAGATTACAGTTACTTTTTTGATTGATTACATGATTACTTTATGCTTACAAGTCACTAAAGTGTTCATAAATTGTCTTTTGAAGCCTACTGCTTTTAGAAGTTCATAAAGTTATGTTTAAGTTTGGAGGGATTGGAATTGCTTAATTATGAACACATTATAATCGTCACTCAGTGAGTCATTTAACCGTCTATTACTGTCTATTAAAAAGGCTTTTGTCTTTCAATTAGTGCTTAATCACGATTAATCACATGCAAAAAAAAGTTTTTGTTTACATAATATATGTGTGTACTGTTTATTTATTATGTATATATAAATACACACTCATACAGTATATATTTTGAAAATATTTATATTTATAGAATTTATATTGTACATAAATATATTTAATATACATTTTTCTTAAATATACATGCATGTGTGTGTATTTATATATGCATAATAAATATACACAGCACACACACATATATTATGTAAACAAAACTTTATTTTGGATTACTTTCAAACATTAAAATGCACAAATTGTTATTTTTGTATTTAAGCACTATTTTTGTCAGCAGAGCTTCTTTTAATTAATATAATTACTTTAGGTATCTCCAGAGATTTTCAGTTAAAAATGAATAATTAAGTCAATAATTGAATAAAACGGTTCACAGTTTTGCCATGTCACATCATTTAATGTTATAATTTTATGTCGAAGTGTTTGATTTATTTAAATATTTTTATGATGTACATATGTGACCCTGGAGCACAAAACCAGTCATAAGGGTCATGAGCTTTATGCATCATCTGAAGCTGAATACATAAGCTTTCCATTGATGTATGGTTTGTTATGATAGGATAATATTAGTAAATCTGGAATCTGAGGGTGCAAAAAAATCTAAATATTGAGAAAATCACCTTTAAAGTTGTTCAAATGAAGTCTTAGCAATGCATATTACTAATCAATAATTAAGTTTTGATATATTTATGGTAGGAAATTTACTAAATATCTTCATGGAACATGATCTTAATATCCTAATGATTTTTGTCATAAAAGAAAAATGATAATTTTGACTCATACAATGTATTGTTGTCTATTGCTACAAATATACCTGTGTTACTTATGACTGCTTTTGTGCTCCAGGGTCACATATATATATAATTAAAACTCCTGCAGTTCCTTCACAAAGCTCAGTTGTATTTTTACATCAATATTATACCAGATTATCCTATTCAAATTAACATGAGATCAAAAGGAGTCAGAATAGATTACCCTTAAATGTAATAGATAATGTTTCTGATTCTGTTCATTAGTAATCCAACCAGCACTCAGTCACATGTTAATCTGTGTTTGATTCAAGATAACTGTTGTATTTCTCGTGTCATGTTTGGTTAGGACACGGCGTGCCGTCCGTCTCGTTCCATCTGTGTGACGCTCAGACACAGATGATGACCTTCTCCATGTCTTCAGATCTACTCAAGCGCTGTCTGCAGACGCCGCTGTGATTAGATGGAGTTTGTTCGTCCACAGAGCAGCTTTACACGCCGCTCACAGATGATCTTTCTGAGGGATGTATGCTCTTGTTTCAGTGCTGATGCCCAGAAGGCTGCGTTTTAAAGAGCTGAGCTCCGACACGCTCGGCGTGAGCTGGAAGGAGCCGAAGGGAGCGTTTGACAGCTATAGACTCCGGTACAGCACTGGCTCAGGTGAGAAATCACACCTGTGATCGTCGGAGAGAATGCTGGGAATGTGAATCCGGTCTTTTGGACCCCCTCGGGATAAAAGAGTAACATGTCAAGTATGAAAAGACTGTCAGACCTGAGTTATGATTATGCTTTATGACTGGCTACAAAGACGAATCTTCTAAATTTAACCTGGGAAAGTGTGTCAGTTTAAGATGTTTGATGGCTAGATGGATTTTTTAAAGGAGTAGTTTAAACATTTCTTTATCATTTACTCATTCCCAGGCCATCCAAGATGTAGATTTCTTTCTTCAGCCTACGAGAAATTTGCAGGAAAACATTCCAGGGCCCGTATTCATGAAAAATAGAGTTAAAATTCTAAGAAATGTGGGCGTTTCCTCTTAAAATTATTATTAAAAGATCATAGTAAAGAAAAAAGTAGTTACATAACCCTTAAAAGAGGTCTGAAGGTCCAAAAGTGTTATGAGTACGAACGAGGACTTTTAAGAGGCTTCAGAGTTTCTTTATCAGCGGAGAAAATGAACCAAACATGAAGAAATGTGTTAATGAGTTAATAAGACGCTACACATTAGATGCTGCAGGGATAACGATCTTATTAGAGACACGCTAACATCTCCGACACCGCGCAGAAAATGGAAGCAAATCACTACATTAACATATTTAGCAACTGGAAAATATGCAAATGTGCTTCTATAAGCAAAGAGATCACAAACAATTACAGCACGTTCAGAACCTTATTGCATCGCTGTTCATTTCCTATTAAACATGTTAAGTGCAGTGTTTCCCACAGGATCTGGTGAGACTTGTGGCGGCAGGTGACGTCATGTATTAATTTGCATATTTATGACGTCATTGCGTCAAGTTTGGCACTTCAGATCTGTTCAACTGTATGAACTGTCACATACTGTATTACAACTGAATGCCCAATAAAGCTGTTCACATTATATTTTCTGTTGTCATACATAAAACGAGTATAAAGTTTTGGCTGTATTACTGTTTTGTCTCATACAGTGCACTGCCTGCGTCTGAGTAACAAAATATGCGCATATTAAGAGAAGAATTATTAGGAATTAGGTCAGAGCTAGCGCTCGCGTGACAGCACTGGAGACATCTTCCAACTGAACCATAGCTAAGGTTTTTTCAAAACAATCGCTAGGTTTGTCAGTATGTATCTGTTATGGGGAAAAAGCCACCAAAAGGGTCTGAAAGTTGCTAAATATTGTGCTAAAGTCGCGCTCGTGTGTGTGAGACGCGGGAGCTGATGGCAGCGGGCGGTGGATATTGTTGCGGCCCGCCACAGATAAATCAGCGTATGGGAAACACTGAGGGAGTGTCGACGGTTCTTGAGCTCGCAGTACGAAACGCATAGGACGAGGAGATTTTCCACTAGATATTCGATCGCGGATGGTTTCATTATCTCGGGCGGATAAAAAAGTGTAAGAGATAATAATAGTAATAAAAACAAATGTCACCAAATATACTTGGGCGGCCCGCCCAGGTAAAGTCTATGTGTGGGAAACACTAAGTATGACAGCATGGTAAATAAAGAATATATATACATATATGTGTGTGTGTGAGAGAGAGAGTATGGTAAAACCTGTAATTTCAAAGTGAAGGCTTATAATAAACTCTACTCTTAAAAGCGCTCTTTTATTTCCTTCTTGGACACCCAACCAATCAGAGTCTTCAAAAGACTGTATGTTACCTAGCAACAGGGTTAGCCCCGCCTCCTCACTAAGATAACAGTGTTTGTCTCTTCCTCGCTCAGAGTTGCTCTCAGATTGCTCCCGAATCACTTTTAAGCTAAATTAGGAGCTTTCTGAGAGGATTGTTAGGATCTTTAAGAATACGGGTCCAGGAGTTTTAGGGTCAGATTTTATAAACCGGGCAAATTAGCGCAATTCCATAAAAGCGCAGATGGGAGGGAAAAATTCAGCATGTGATTTACTGACAATGTGCAGATTAAAGAACACCGACGCAGCAGATAATTTCCATAATGAGCAGCGCAATCTCCCGAGAGCAGCGCACATTACCGCCTGCTTTAAGACATGCTCTTTTTGGGGCGTTAAAGGGATACTCCACCCCAAAATGCAAATTTAGTCATTAATCACTGACCCTCATGTCGTTCCAAACCCAAAGCTTCGTTCGTCCTCGGGAACACAATTTAAGATATTTTGGATGCAAACCAGGAGGCTTGTGACCGTCCCATTGACTGCATAGTAAATAACACTGTCAAGGTCCAGAAAAGTATGAAAAGCATCGTCAAAATAGTCCATCTGCCATCAGTGGTTCAATCTGACTGTTATGAAGCGACGAGAATACTTTATGTACGCAAAGAAAATAAAAATAATGACATTTATTCAGCAATTCGTCTTCTCTCTGTGTCTCATTTTGGAGAGCATCCGATGGACGCAAAGTGCGTACGCTATTCTCTGTCATCAGTAACGCATGGATACGTTTTGTACGTTTATTTACGCTTTGATTTGAATGGAAACAGCGTATGCATGTGTTACTGATGACAGAGTATAGCGGATGCTCTCCAAAGAGTGGAGTATCCCTTTAAATAATGGCACACGTGCCAGTAATGTGACGAGCGCAAACGTTACTAAATCGCGTTGCGTGATTCATTTTAATATTCTCCTCACATTAATTATGCGTCTGAAAGGGAAACTCCTACAAATGCATATACAATAAGATCAAATGCAACTGTGTCCACGCCTTTTCAGCGCTAATTCTTCACTGCGCGTCTAAATCCTGACAGTACTATTTTAACGCCAAAAGACGGTTAGCTGTTAGCAAATCTGGCTCTTAATTTCTAATCCAATGCAGAGCTGCTCAAATGTATTAAAGGCAGGGTAAGTGATTTCTGGTATCCAGTGTTGACATTTGAAATCACCAAAAAAACACGCCCCTACCTCTAAAGGGTCTCGCCCCTATTTTGATAGCTCCGCCCCACACATGCGCTGTAAGCCTTCTTTTGTTCCGCAGATGTTTTCCTCTCTTGTTTTTTATCCTCCGTCTCTATCTTTCTGTCGTCGCTCGGCTCGGATGATGTCCGTCATGTGCACTGATGAGTGCTCTCTCCTCCGGATGTAGACACGCCCCTTACTGCTGATTGGCTACAAGCGTTTTAAAAAAAAATACACACCCCTCCTTTAATACGAAGGGCCAAAAATCAAACTTGATTGAGGGCCATCGGCCAAAAGTAAGTGTTGCATTATATAAAACTATATTAAATTCAAAATTAAGAATTTTTAAAAAATATTAAAATAATTAAATTTATATTTTATATTAATATATATATATTAATTTATATTTTTGTACATTTTAAAATTATTTTAAATCAAATTTAATTATATAGTTTTTTTTACATTTCAATGCAAACTAAAAAAATTAATAAATAAAAGTATTATATTAGAATTTTTTTTTTAGTATTTGTTCAGCTGGTTTGATTTGGTTAACTCACAGGTTCTAGTGAACAGGGCTCAATCTCAAAATCCATATTAAGGCTTCAAACAGCCAACATGCATCACCCGGGAACTATGACGGTTTGTGTTATAAAATTAGATATCCAGTCGTTTACTCTATTAAAGTATGGCACGCTCTAGTGTTAGTGGGGGTTTTATATGTATGTGCACAGAACTGGGCTGAATCTCATCTCAGCGTGTGTGTGTGTGTGTGTGTGTGTGTGTTCACCAGGAGACGAGCATGAGCTGATAGTGAGTAAATCTGAGCCTAAAGCCGTCATCGCAGGCTTCGAGCGGAGTAAAGAGTACAGTGTGAGGATCACAGCCGTCCGAGGAGCGGAGCAGAGTACAGCGCTGATGGGGAGATACTCCGGTGAGACACGACGCTCTGAGACCTGATCGTTTTATATGAGATGTTTGATCTGCTCTGACTGGTGCTGTGTTTCTGTCAGGGTCGGGGTCAGAGGTGAGTGACCTCAGAGGTCAGCAGGACTCTAGCGCCGCCCCGCAGGACAATGAGATCAGTGCAGGTGAGGTGGAACATCAGACACAGATACCACTGAGATCAGTAAATCACAGCCAGCATCCCGCGGCTATAAACAACACTATATAGGACTCTATGATGTCCACGATGCAGAATCCAGTCATAAAAACTGAATTTATAGTTTAATGTCACGGAGTTTGTCAAAGTTTGGATGAATGAATCAAAAGTAGGTCACTTAAATCAAATGGTGATATGGACTAGTATCTGATGTAAATCTGAATCCTGCATGTGTCTCTGTGTGAATGGAGCAGGGTTTTGTTTACTACATACACAGAGCGTCTGACGTCTCAATGAAGACATAAATACATCAACAATATCTCCAAAACTGATCAAAACCAGCATTTTACCATTTCATTTGAGTAAAACTAGTCATATCATATACACACAGAACTTTACTCGGCAACCCGTCAAAATAAAAGTCCTGTTTAACTTGAAGACATTGTGTCAGAAATAGCTATATTACTATTATTTAGTAGAATGAACGTAATACTACTACTGTTGAAAAATAATAACTTTTATTTTTTTAAGAAATTATCACAAAATATTTAATTTTAATAGTAAATCCCCTTTATTTGCCAAAAATGTAAATGTTTAATTTTCATTAATTAAAATATAAATTAAATCAATGTTTTATGGCTTCATCTGATAATCAGTAAGATTTAAATACACAACACAGAATTTCTGAGGGGGGGGGCATTTCATAAGCTACTGTAAGAATAAATAATAATTGTTTGTATGCATTCAGATAATCAGACGTGCTAAAACACGGAATTTGGTAACAATAAAACAT